>CAUVYR010000076.1:0-164745 GCA_963556235.1 Cryptophagus acutangulus | reverse complement strand
GGACATTCGCATAAAATATGTATTATGGTTAAGTCAACCTGGCATTCTTCGCAGCTAGGTTTATCTTCGCCATTCAGCAGGTGCTGGTGAGTAAGTGTTGTATGTCCTGTTTTTAATCTGTGTATTTTGACCGCATTCTCTCTGATAACATCCATAATTTCATACCCGTACTTCACTTCTGGTTTTATCAATGCAAGTTGTGTATTCCTCTGATTCCACTGCATTTGCCATTTAGTCAGAATTTTTTCTTTTATTTTGTTTTTTAAATTGTTTTTTAAATTCTGTTTGAGACTTATTATCGGGGAAGTCAAGTGCTAGAACTTCTGGAAGTTGAATATCAACATCTTGGAGAATTATGCTAGCGCGTATTCCAAGTGGTCGGGTTATAGTTGGGCGTCTCGAATATTCGTCCCATTCTCTGAAGAGGATATCGTAATTTGGATGATCTCGGTTCAGTTTTATTTGAAGCAGATATGATATCATCAGCTGGTTTCTTCTTAACTCCATAGGCGGTAGGCCCGACAAACAATAGAGGCCATCTACTGGTGTTGTGGGAAAAGCTCCTAGACAGTATCTTATTCCTAGATGATGAATGCAGTTTAACTTTTTAAGAACACTTTCCGAGCTGACGATATGCCATGCACCCATAGTCCATTCGTGACAGGATCAGGGACTGGTAAATACCAATGAGAGTTTTGGTATTTGCTCCCCACTTAGTGTGAGACAGCACTTTGATTATATTCATAGTTACTCGACATTTATTTTCAAGTGTGGTTATATGATCCACCCATGTAAGTTTCCTATCAAATATTAGTCCCAGGAATTTTACCGTATCAACACAGGCAATTGCCTGGTTGTTTAAGTAGAGGACCGGGTCATAATGTGGCTTCCTTAGTCTGCAAAAATGGACGCATTGCGTTTTTTCTATCGCAAACTGAAAGCCCACTTTTGCTGCATTTCTGGATAGATTATTTATTGCGATTTGCATTATTCTTGTCGCTGCGCCAACTGTTTTTCCGGTGACAATAAAACTGATATCATCAACATAGAGACATTTGCATACCACATCTTCAACGTTTTTTGCTATTTCGTTAATAGCAATGGCAAAGAGTGTGCAGCTCAAAGTTGATCCTTGCGGGACTCCGTTCTCTAAGATTTTAGCAGTCGAGAATGAGCTTCCCAATCGTACTCTAAAGTACCTATTTTTCAGAAAAGCCTGGATTAGTTTGGCTATATTTCCCCTTACACCATACTTATGAAGCTTTTTAATTATACCATGCCTCCATGCCATGTCGTAGGCTCCTTTGATGTCAAAGAAAACCGCTATTGCATGTTCCCTTTTCCTGAAAGCTTCCTGCACAGCATTTTCTAATAAGACAAGGTGGTCGGAAGTAGACCGGCCTCTTCTAAAGCCTGCCTGATATGGTACTAATATTTTCTTTTCTTCTAGGTAATCCTGAAGTCGACTATTTACCATCCGTTCCATTATTTTACCCATTGTGCATGTCAGACTAATGGGTCTATAGCTGCTAGGCAGTGTGGCTTCTTTTTTCGGCTTTTTTATCGGCACTATTATTGCTTCCTTCCATTCCTTTGGATATGTGCCTTCTTTCAGCAGCTGGTTAAAAAGTGTTAGCATAGCTTCTTTCATTTCAGGGGTAACATGTTTAAGCATTTCGTTAGATACCTGATCCACACCAGGCGATGAAAGTTTGGCTCTCGATAAAGCAGACTCCAGCTCCTCAGTTGTGAAAGGTAAGTTATATTGCATAGTTTCTGTCGTGTCAAAATTAATATAGATTTCTTCTTTTTCAGGAAGTTTTTCTTGGAAATCTCTACTGTAGTTTGCTGTGCTACTCACACTAGCAAAGTGTACTGCAAGTGATTCTACAATTTCTTCTGGATTTTCAGTTACAATTCCGTGACTTGTCTGGATGCAGGTAAGTGTTGGTCTAGTATTTTTACCCTGAATTGCTTTTATTTTTCTCCAAATCTGTCTTACGTCAGAATCAGGCGTAATTGTTGAGGTGTATTTATACCATGAATTTTTCTTACTTTCAAGAATGACACATTTGCATTCCGCACGGGCTTGTTTAAAAGCCACTAGGTTTAGAGTGGTAGGATGTCTCCTAAACTTATGGAAGTGTTTCTTTTTTTCTTTTATAGCATTTTGAACCTCGGGACACCACCATGGGACAAACCGTTTAACTGGTTTAGTTTTAGTTAGTGGGATACTTTTCTTTGCAGCTTTGATTATTGAGCATGTAACTGTTTCTACATTTATAACTTCAGGAGGGTGCAGATTCTTCATAAAGAGAGCCCAATCAGCCCTAGCTGAGTTATATCTTTTCGCCACCGATCGAACAGAGATTGGCATATCAGTTTGTATTATGATTGGAAAGTGATCACTGTTGTGCAGGCTGTCTGCTGGATACCATGTTAGTTGAATAGCCAGGCACTTTGAAGCTAGCGACAGGTCTATTGCGGAGAATGTATTTGAAATAGTATTGAAGCTTGTTGGTGATCCTGTGTTCAATAGCACCAAGTCTTCTCGTTCCAGCCATCGCTTAATCTGGTGTCCTCTTGTATTGGTACTAGTAGACCCCCAGAGGGGGCTGTGCGCATTAAAGTCTCCTACTACTAGAAAAGGTGCGGCTAATTGGCTAACAATATGGTTCAAGTCGTCAATGGTCCAGTTATATTCAGGCAGATATATGTTACATATAGTTATTTGTGTCGGCCGGCTTAGACGTACAGCTACAGCCTGTAATCTACTATTAATTGTTATCTTAGTGTACTGCACGTCGCTTCTTACTAAGATAGCAACGCCACCGCTTGCTCTTTGTCTGTTTGTTGTGTCTTTTCTTTCGGTATTATATCCCTGAAGTGCATATGATTGTTCGGTCCTAAGATGTGTTTCTTGTAAGCAGAGGCACATAGGATTATGTTCTTGTATAATTAATTTTATGTCGCAGTATTTATCTACAACTCCTCTACAGTTCCATTGAATAATTTTATTATAGGTCATGTTTTATTTAGTTTTATATATAAGCTTTATTAAACTAAATACATAAACAGATATATCAAAAGTAAGATTAGTAGATATAACAGGATACATTTAGACTTAGATAAAAACAAATAGATAAGTGATTTAACAAATAGGTAAATATATAAAATAAACGAATAAATAAATAAATAGATTGAATAAATAATTTAATAAATAGATAAATAAATAAATAATTTAATGGACAATATATACAAAAATGACTAGGTAGTTTGAGTATCAAAATTATCACAGATAATGACTAGTTCGGTTCCTTAGGGGGCTTTCTGGGCTTACCCTTAGGCCATCCCTTTCCTTTCTTTTTTGTTTGGGAGGAGGATTCCCCAGCGTTTGATGACACCTCGTTGCGCTCATCTTCAGATGTCGTTTCGGTGTCCCTGTCTCGTTTTCTCGAATCTGAAGTAGATCTAACACGAAGTTTATCATTTTCAACATTGTCCTTCCTTGCAGCTCTAGGAGCAGCGGGACGGACATATGTTGAAGTTGCCTTTTCAACAAACACAGATTTTAGTGCACTAACTAGTGCGGGTATTAGCTCTTTCACAAGGCTGTCATAATTTATTTTAGTTTCCTTTCCACTCGAATTGGTTGCTCGGGCGAAAGTAGTCGGAAACTTGGAGGTTACACCAACAACTTTATTTTTGGCTTGGTAGTACGATACATTTTCTTTTACTCTTATTTCTTGGATGGCTGTTTCTTCTTTAAAAACTGGGCAGCTTCGTGACCGTGCACTATGGTCACCATCGCAGTTGATGCATTTGGGACTATCACAGGGGTTTCCTTCATGCATTGGTTTACCACAGGCACAAATTTGTTCGTTTGTGCACCTGACAGAAGTATGTCCAAATCGCTGGCATCTGAAGCATCTTAATGGAGGCGGTACATATAGGCGAACTGGCAGAGAGTAAAATGCTACAAATACTTTGCTTGGCAGTTTTGTAATATTAAATGTTAATATGTGTGATGGGGTGTCCACCAACTGGTTGTCAACACGTTTCTTAATCCGTTTGACAGCTGTTACACCTTGTGGTGCAAGTTCCTTAGCAATTTCCTCTTCAGTACATAATAGTATATCCTTACATACAATCACCCCTCGAACCGAGTTAAGGCTATTATGAGGTGTAATGGTAATATCAAATTGCAATAGTGTTGTAAGGGTTTGTAGTTTTGCTGATTGTGCAGCAGAGCTAGTTTCCAGTAGCAATCCCTCTTTAGTTTTTTTTGTTTGCTTCAAGTCTCCAATCAATCCAAATAGCGCCTTTTGCAACAAGAATGGATTAACTTTATAGAAGTTTTCTCCATCCTCACGTTTAACGACCAGAAACCGAGGTTGAGGCCCCTTTTCCTGGTTCGTATTTGGTTGGGTTAGTTGAGGAGTACCCACTCCTTGGTTTTTTAGGATAGTATTTTTCATATTAGTCCCACGAGTATCCTAGGAAATAAAAGTCACCTACAGTAGAGCCTGGTACTGCAGGAAGGCAAATTACAACCAGAGGTCGCCAGGTATCTGGAGGGCATCGTTCAAGACCCAACTTCGCGGGGCCATTCATCTCCTGGGCACGATTGCTTCCACCACGAGATTGCGGGGTATTCTTAGTTTCCCCGGGGCTACTCAATTCACCACAGGTACTACAAGCCTCCCCACCACGACAAGGTGATACCCTCGGCGAGGATATTATTATTATTATTATTATTATTATTATTATTATTATTATTATTATTATTATTATTATTATTATTATTATTATTATTATTATTATTATTATTATTATTATTATTATTATTATTATTATTATTATTATTATTATTATTATTATTATTATTATTATTATTATTATTATTATTATTATTATTATTATTATTATTATTATTATTATTATTATTATTATTATTATTATTATTATTATTATTATTATTATTATTATTATTATTATTATAGATAAGATATGCTCGTCTTGACAAAGCTTTTCTCCTCAGCAAACTCTAATAGTATATCATTTTTGGCGACAGATTTGATGATAACTCAAAAGCAAAAGGCTATCGAATATCGTATTTCGGCTCTATATTTCTACTATTATAAAAAATTAAACATAAATATTGGCGGGGCTGACCCGACATGGGACCGGAACTGACATGTTTTGACGTCGGGGCAGCCCCGACACAGGATCTAAGCACACAAATTTTTATGTCGGGGCAGCACCCACACAGGACCACAAAGGGTACTGTTGTATATCAATACGTTATAGTTTGTTGTTGATAAATTCATTATTGTGAAATTCGGTAGAATGTTCTTTTATTGAACGTCTCACACTACAACACTACCTTTCTCGAACAATTGGCAGTGATATGATGAAAATCCCAGCAGTTAAATCAGCGCCTCAAATACAGAACAGTAATCATAACCGACGACGTATTTCGATGAAAGCGTATGGAATTGATCTTTTTTCAAATTGCATATTACTAACACCCTTATTAATGTTTTTTACACTGATCATTGGAGAGTTAGAATCAGCAGGATTTATCACCGACATTAAATAATCTTTGGTTGTTATCACGTGCTGGGACGAATCGATAGATTTAACGAGGACTGCATGCGATTTGACAGCAACAGCAAAGTTTTTCCTAATCACAGTTAATGAAATACTGGTAGACGTTGGAAGGGTGTTACGGCAGTTCTTACAAATAAACTCTTAGCTCTTTCTTCATTAGTTGATTTTCAACCACTAACGACTCAACTTTTCTTTCAAATGAATTGATTTTCGCAAGACTCAACACAAGTAAACCATAAATGTCATCAATACTAAGAGCAGCACCATCAGATCGTGGTTGCTTGTTTGTGCTTCTGGTGAAATTGAAGGAATCGTGCACATCAAGTTTGTTATCAGTGAATATCGCAGGAGAATCGACAGAACAACAATTAATGGAATCGCCATTGCCAGATAGTTTGGAATACTCAACAACTTGGATGGAAGATAGCATTACAAACTATGCATGTTTCAGGTCCCACAACCTTTTTGTTACATCGTTTGCAGTAGAGCTAATCCTAAATCCTAATAATTTTTGCCGAACTAATACATCGAGCACACAGAATCGATCAAATGTTTTTGTGTATTGACGATTATAAACTGAACAAACCAATGATAATAAAACTAATTAACGTTAAACTGATGTATAAATAAAAGTAATGAACTTCTACTTCGTACAGCGTGCCAATTCAAACTTTTCTATCCACTTGTTGAAATTGTTGTTCATTTTGTGGCAGATGATCTAGGTCACTCTATTCCAACGAGTGGTTGTGTAAACGGTCGGAACTGGGATGGGTCATGTTTGCGTCGTGGCGCAATTTTATCAATAAATTCATGGTCAAACTCTCAAAAGTCTCAAAGCTTTTAAACTCCTAAACGGAAAGATTATTTTACGATTGTACGTTCCTGTAATAAAACGCCCATTTTCTATCTAAATCCATGTCTAAAATATCTAGGCCATCAAAATTTTATTGTGATGGCATTTGCTCATTTTGGATCAATTACCGTAAGAACTGAAGCACTTCTTTTTTATTGCTTCATTTTTATCATTTCACTGTACCTAGTAGTGTCTAGGCCAATAAAAAAGATGCGAAATAATAGTTTTAGGCATTACTTAGCACTGTTCGAACGTAATTAGATCTAATTAATTAACTATTAAATTACTTTGAAAAGTAGTTGACTAATCTGAAATGAATGGAAAGAAGTTAGTTATTGTTCAGAGTGATTACGATTATGCGGTTTTTAAATTGTTAATTCATTAATCAATTGAATATTGATCCATTATATTAATTATCAAATAAGTCACAATACTCAACTGAACTAGCCAGGTGATCACACAAAAAACTGATAGTGCAGAATTTATGAAGTGATTTGGTAAAGCAAGTATGTAAACACTCCGTGTACAAATAATCAGATTACGACAAATTAGCTATGACAATTGTTCGACTCCCGTCGAATAAAGTGCACCTTATCCGTCGTTTACCGGTTTAAATGTATTATGGTTGCGGGCTAAAGGCCCATATACCCAAATAGTGCAATATGTTCGACTCTCACCGAATAACGTGCATCTTACCCGTCGTTTACAGGGTTAAAGGTTGTCAAACCAATAGAGAGGCACAGAGCCAGTACAATACAAATAAATCACTTATCTTTATTATCGTCGGAATACGGCTAATGCCGAGATTGTCGTCGGACCCAAGTTTACAGTCCAGGTACTCGAGTTAATGCCCCAAATCCCGAGCGAATTTCCCGCGTCCAAGAGACCAAATCGGGAGCGATTCCTCCCAGGAAAGAAGACGTGAAGTCCAAACTTAGCCAGTTCGCACGGCGAACCAAAAGTTACGAAAACGATCGTCTAAAACGGCCAAATCGATAACGCTCTCACAGCTAAAAGATTGAACCAGAGGAGTTAGAGTGATTCTATTTCATCAAAGATTTACTTACCAAACCAAGCCGGAGTGCGGTTCAAAAATCCCACTGGACAGCCAAATATCGCGCAATGGTAAATTTAAGCAATAAAATCCGACAAATGTCGAAGGCTTACATCAAGCACAAAAATTCACTTAAATGACATGATATTACAAGCAAGGCCAGTGGATGCTTTTTCAATAAGTCCGCAAAATGCGTCTGCTTCACTTGAAGACTGAACTTGAAAAAAGCTTCACGAGGCCGGATATTAATGTACTAAAATGGCTGTCCCGTAGTAACCTTTGACCCGCACCCGTTCGGATCGGTGGCAATTCCTAACTTTAAACCCATGACCTCTAGTTCTCCTCTTCGCGTGACAGACGTCCAAAGATTGCATAAACAAACAAAATAAAGTGCAAAGTTTGGTGTTTCCGACCATTCCGCTATATCCACAGCTCTTAAGCAAATTCCAAGGTAAATGGCTAATTACATCTATCTAAATTACTCAAAATCGATAAAACTGGCTAAATCGGTGCAACATAACCTCACAACAAATGTAAACATATCTTCAATTTCTAGGTTTCAAAATTAAAAATAAACCATAAAGGTGCGTTTCTAACGCGATTAAATTCTAGGTAAGTTGTCAAATATCAATAATAACTAGTTTTATTTACTTTTCTTATTTTTAGGTTCGAATCTCGACAAAAAGGTTACGGTTCAAAATAAAACCGTAACATAATTTATTAAAACACAGAGATGATATTAATGATTGGAATATTTTAAAAACCGCGTTGCAAAATCACTTTTTAGAAAGGCAAACAAATCCTCAAATTCAAGCCGAATTAATAAATTGTCGTCAAAAATTTAATGAAGATGTTAGAAGTTTTGGTAATAGAATTATCAAGTTAAAAGTAGACCTAATAGATGCGTGTGTGGCTACCGAAGGCCCGGAATCCCTTGTAATTGTTCAAAGATTAAATAATAAATCCGCTCTTCGAGCATTTCAAGAAGGATTATCGTATAATTTAAAACTTATAATAAAAGCATCGCGATTCAATAATTTGACGGACGCTATCGAAGCTGCCGTTGAAGAAGAACGAAATTATGTTGGTAAACGAAATACTTTACAATCAGGAAATTTTAATTCAGGATCACAACGTGCAAATTTTAGATGTCATAAATGCCATAAAAATGGGCATACTACTAATAATTGTTACACAAATCTTAATAGCCTGCCAAATTATCCAAAAATAAAATCTGAACCAAATGTTAATAAAATTGATTTCGACAATAAAAGTTGTCATTATTGTAAAAAACGAGGACATCATATTAAAGATTGCAGGAAAAGAATTTATAATGAACAAAATGGGAAAGAAAAAATTACATCTCACAATTCAAATTATTCAAAAAACGAGTCGGTGCCAGTACCGTCGGGCAGCGGTATGAGAGCACGAGATTTCAAAGAAACTGTCTAAACCTATGAACAAAAATTCGGATACAGAGTAATACATAACATAATTTATACGACTTATCAATGCCAACAATTTCTTTTCGTAAAAAAAAATTCGAATTGATCAAGTAAGAGCAATTTTGAGGTATATATTTAAAAATACCGATATTAAAATAACAATATTTTACAATAATGTAAACTCAGATTTAACTATCGATCAGATCAAACCAATTCTAAAAGAATATCATTTATCTCCGTGTGGAGGACACCAAGGTGTTAATAGAACATTTAAACGTATTCGTCAGTATTACAAATGGAATAAAATGTATAAAGATATAAAACGCTATATCAAGTCTTGTCCGTCGTGTCAAAAAAATAAAGTTACAAAAAAAACAAAACAACCAATGGTAATAGCTACCACTTCAACGTACCCATTTGAAAAGTTTTTCTCGACATCGTTGGTCCTATGAATCTTACAGAAAATTCAAATAGATTTTTACTTACCTTTAGGGATGATTTAACGAAACATTCTATAGCTATACCTATTCCAAATCAAGAAGCTATTACAATTGCTAAAAGTTTTGTTACTCAAATTATTTGTACCTATGGAGTTCCGAAAATTGTCATAACAGATCAAGGTGCAAATTTTACAAGTAAATTGCTTAAAAATGTCTATAAACTTTTGAAAATTTCCAAAATTGAGTGTAACGCGTAGAATATCTACAAACATTCATTAATAGGGACATGAATATATGGGATGATTTTATACCTTTTGCTATATTTACTTATAACACGACTCCTACAGATTCTACGAGTTACACTACATTCTAATTAGTTTATGGAAGAAAAGCGTCATTATCTACTGTAGTTACAAAAAGCCCAGAAGTTATGTACAATTATGACGACTATTGCAACGAACTGAAATCACGATTGCAACACTCACATTCAATAGCAAGAGATACTCTTTGTAGCTCGAAAGAACAATCTAAAAAATATTATGACAAAAAGTTAAATGAATTACAATTGAAAGTTGGAGACAAGGTTTTATTAGAAAACGAAGTTATTATTCGAGGAAAGTCAAAAAAGTTAATGCCACTATATTCAGGACCATATGAAATTATTTCAATTGATTCCAACGTAAACTGTACAATTCTAATTAAAAGAAAAAAAACCAAAATCCATATAAACCCTTTTAAAACCATTCATTGAATAGGGGATATTGTTTCAGAAAATAAGAAACAACAACAACCATGACCATTCCCAACAAGTCAAGAGTCGTAACAGTATACCATTACCTATTGTGTTATCTGCTAATGTCATTGTCTCGAGCAGAGGACGTCTTCGAAATCACGACAACTCAAAACTCGTCCGGTTTATATTATGAAAATATAGGTAATTTAAATATCTATAATCAACAATGGAAATTAGTAGTCTATTTAAATTATGATCATCATAAATGCCAGATTGATAAATTTCAGAAAACTTTAACCAATGTCATTTCACTTTGTAAAGTAGATCAGATAATGGATCAATATGAATGTAAAGTTGTTAAAGAACAATATCAGCATAATTTAGAATTTATAATAAAACGAGAAAATATTATTAGCAATATGTTAGGAATAAGTAATGATATTAATGTTAGACGAAAACGAGGTTTAATTAATTTAGGAGGAAAAATTTCCAAAGCACTTTTTGAAACATTGGACAGCGAAGATTATGATAATACTATGATAATGAAATAGAAAATTTAAAACTAAACCGTGATAAAATACTTAATATTGTTAGTAAACAAATCACGATTTTTAAAGATACGATCAATTCATTAAATGTAACAAGAAACTCATTCAATAACAAAATCGAAAACATAAACAAAATTTTTAAAGAACTCAATATTGAGACTAATATCCAAGCACCAGGACGTTGCAAGAACAAATACAAAGTTTTAAATTTTAGCCAAGTATTCTCGACAATATTTTTAATATTCTGCATAGCAAGGTTGACTTGATTTTGTTGTTACCTAGAAAAAAAATTGGTTGAAATAAAATATTAAATTAATCCTTGTTTTTATTTAGATAGATGCATTTCAACCGGAAGCATTTCTTATTTTGTAAAATTATTAAATACTATTTTTATGCGTTTTTCACAGAAAGCCAATTTTTTACGTTTGGGTGAGGCATCTCCAATGCCGGACAGCCGTTGTGTTGTAGAAGGCGAAGAGGTGCTCAATGCTAAGTACCTAATTTTATATGGAAGAAGGGCCACTGAAAACACCTATAACACAATTATGGATGTCGTAGGTTTGTGTTTGCAGACTTCTGCATTGCAAGGAAGTCCGCATGTGATAAACTACTTCTTCGGGTAGTTTGTCGCGGGGTTCTTAAAGGTAGAATTAAACAGTACGCCTGGTTAAGTCGTTTATTCAATCAATACTGACGATACCTTCTTATGGTACCTCTTAGCATTAGCTAAGTGCTGAGTGAACATAAAGGTATTGAACTACTTAAAATATGCTTAAGTGTTTATTGTCATATATTTTGGAAGAGCTGTGTTGGACTATGGTGAAATAGCTGCGTATGCTATTTCAACATTCGATACCAAAGTGTACCAAGTATGTTAATAGATTATTGAACTTGTGTACTATACACTGCGTTCATCCATCACACCTCCCCCGTAAAGAAGGAAAAAAAATTTTTTTTCTAAAACTAAATACATTTTTTTTTCTCGCTAGTTTTTATATAATTTAACCCTATTCTTATGCACCTCTACATTTTTATTACCTATTATTATCACTACATTTGTCTTTTTGTCGTCCGCAACTTCATATGGTCCTTTGAATATGGCCTCACTTTTGTTTATTGCACTATTCCTTAACAACACTTTATCCCCCACTTTATAACTAATTTCCTTAATATTATTACAATTATCATACCTAGTTTTCCGCAAATTTTTAGATACCATTAAATTACTTTGTGCATCACGCCATGCTACCTGCAACCTATACTTTAATTCGCTAGGATAATTTTCAAAATTGTATACAGGGTCTAATTTATCAACTACATTTGACGGTAATATGCTATTCTTCCCAAATACTAACTCATAAGGTGTATATCTTGTTTCGGTGTGTACAGTATTGTTGTAGGCAAAACACCAATACGGTACCCACGAACTCCAATTTTCTTTGAATTAACTGGCTTGCATTCTCAAAAATGCTCCTAAATGCTTATGCGAATTTTCGAGTGCACCGAGCGTTTCATGGTGATACGCTGTAGAATTCATATGTTCTATTTTTAATAATTTACATGATTCTTTGAATACCCCCGACATAAATTCAGTTCCTCTATCTGTTACTACATCTTTAGGACATCCAAATCTCAAAATAAAATTATTGACCCAAGCTTTTGCCACGGTTATCGTTTCTTTATTTTCAATGGGATAACCTTCCACAAATTTACTAAGTTCACATTGTAAAGTTAATATATATTTCTTTTCTTCACTATCCGATTCTAAAGGCCCTACTAAGTCGAGATATACTTTTTCAAACGCTGAGTTTGCTGTTGTTGTGATAGTCATTGGTTTTTTCTTCTGATTCGAATATTTAAACCTTTGACAATCGTCACACGATGTTACGCAATCTTCCACATCTCTCTTCATTCCTGACCAAAAATATCTTTTCTTTATGTTATTAAACATTCGATTAATTCCTGCATGCCCCCCAGTGGGTAACATGTGAAAGTCATTTAGTATTAGTTTCTGAGTTTCCTTATCATTTATAGTTTGTATATCTTTTATAACAGATAGTTTTATACCTAACTTTTGCAGCAGTTGCGAATTATTCACGAGGTAATCAATTATCTTAGTATTTCTTTCTTTCCTTATGACCACTAATTCCGGAATTTTAAATCTATCAATTACTTTTTTCAGTACTCTCAACGATGCATCTAGTGCTAACGCCGATCGAGTGTCCTGTTTTGAATAAATTATTTTTAACTCTTTGTCATAAATTACACTACAATCTTCCTTATTCCCTATATTCTCATTTTCAATTTTAAAGTTGCAACTTTCCTTATTTACCTCATCGAATTCATTTTTTGATAATATGCGTAATTCTACACTATCTGCTGAAGGCTTTAAGATTTCAACAATTCCGGGGTGATCAAGCCCGATATCGTTTGTGTCTTCTGGACTCGGTGTTTCTACGTCCTCCGCCACTTTTCTGGCCTGTGCCCTAGTAGTTACATACATTTTCTCTGGCATTTCCTTACACATATTTTTTAAGTCTTCTGAAGTAATTATAATCCTGGACAAAGCATCTGCTGTAACATTCTCCTTGCCCTTGACATAATGTACTTCGTAGTCATATTCTTCTAACTTTAATCTAAATTTAGTTAACCTACTAGCTGGGTTCACCATTCCAAATAAGTAAACTAATGGCCGGTGGTCCGTATAAATAATAAACTTTCGCCCTAACAGATATGGCCTAAATTTGTTTACTGACCAAACAATAGCTAATAACTCTTTTTCTATGGTGTGGTAATTAATTTCGCTTTTTCCCAGTGTTCTACTTGCATACGCTACCGGTCGGTCATTTCCATTAGACAATACCGCACCTAAAGCAAATCCGGAAGCGTCAGTTCTAAGAATAAATTGGTTTTCTTCAGAAAAATTTGGGTATTGCAACACTGGTGGGTTGAGCAACGCGTCTTTCAATTTTTCGAATGCTATTTGACATTCTGAGGTCCACTCAAAGATAACCCCTTTTTTCCCTAACTGATTTAACGGTACGGCTATCTCCGCGAAGTTTTTAATAAATTTTCTATAGTAATTTGCAAATGCCACGAATCTCTTCGCTTCACTTGCACTTTTTGGTACCGGATACTTTTCCATAACACAAATTTTTTCTGGATCTGGCGCTACGCCATCCTCTGAAATCAAGTGTCCTAAATATAGAATTTCTTTTTGTAAAAATTTACATTTACTCGGATTAAGTTTTAGTTTAACATCCCTTAATCTACCTAATACTTTGATCAAGTTCTTGTTATGATCCTGTAAATTATTGCCAAATACAATTAAATCGTCTAAATAGACCAAACAACTATCGTAATGCAAGCCCGACATTGCAATTGTCATCGTCCTAGAGAAGGAATTTGGACTAATTTTTAATCCCATCGGTAACCGAGTCATTTGGTATTGCCCTCTGTCGGTAGTAAATGCCGTGCACGATCGCGATTTCTGGTCTAACTCAACCTGGTAGTATCCCTGATACAAATCTATATGTGAAAAATACATTGCTCCCGATAATGCATCTAATATTTCTTCAATGCATGGCAGTGGAAACTTATCATCTGCTATGCATTTGTTTAACAACCGGTAGTCAATTACTACTCTCCATTTCTTGTTTCCATTGGCATCCGCTTTCTTTGGAACAATTAATAGTGGTGACGACCATTCGGAAGCTGCCGGTTCTATGATCCTATCTTTCAACATTTGTTCCACTTGCTTATGAATTTCAGTTTTTTGTATTTGGGGTAACCTATATGGTTTCACATATACTGGGACAGCTTCCTCCTGTAGTCTAATTTTTTGTTTACATACATTAGTTACCGTTAATGGATCATCCTCTAAATAAAACGCATCGGCAAATTTAGCGCAAATTTTGTGTACCGCTTTTACTTCCTCCTTGTTTAGTTTTTCTACTTTTATTAAATCTAGTAACCGATCTATCCTATCTACATTTAAATTATTACTACCAATCTTAACTAATTCAAAATTTTCAAGTTTCTCTGTGGTCGGTTTAAAATTTCGAATATTAACTTCTCTATCATTCACGTTTAACAATCGCACTGGAATTTTATTATTTTTCGGCTGAACTACCGTACACGCTGTATAAACTCCCTCGCATACTTCCTCTGACATAACTACACATTCATTATCATTCTCAACCTCAAAATAATGGATCATTTCGCACCGCGGGCTCATTTTTGTGTTCACTCGATTATTGGAACACAACGGAGCCTGTATCTTTCTATCTTTTCCTCCCAACGTCAATCGAAATTTTTCGTAGTCGATTATCGCTCCATGAGCTTTAAGAAAATCCGATCCTATTACACCATCCATTTCAACATTAAAATCCGACACTACATGAAAATCATAGCAAAACAAATGCTGACCTATCTCAATTGAAACATTAGTAGTACCTATCGTTGACATTGAACCTGCAACGCCAGTTATTTTTATTTTCTGTGACTCATTTATTTTCTGCTTATCATTCACACAACTTATAAAAATTACAGAAATTGTCGCCCCTGTATCTACTAAAAATAAAAGTTCTTTCTCTTCGTAACTCACTCGTACAAAATTTAGTGCATTCATACTTAATATTAACTCATTCTCTCCTATTCCCGAAAAAACCGATTATCCCCATTGGACTCGCTTACTGCTGTTACTGGCTGGTCTCCGCTATTTATTTCGGCATCTCTAAAGTGATATGCTCTAGCTCTATCATTTTGAGGTCTTGCATTATTTTGCCATCTTCCTCTGAAGTTACCCCGATTATTAAATGATTGGCTATGATTTTGATAATTATGACGCCTATTGGAATCCGAATAATCGTTTCCATTTCGATTATTTTTAACAAATTGTCTATTGCCTCTTGCAAAATTACTTCCGTATCTACTCGACCCTTGGCCTCTACCTGGTCTATTCCCTCTAAAATTTCCTCTATTTTGCATATAAAATAAATTCTGTGGCGGTCCTACACCTTTTGTTGTTTCCTCCTCTTTTGCTGATATAATCGCGTCTCTTAGTTTACTGTAATTTCTAGCCTTAACAATAATTTTTAGCTGTTCATCCCTCAGCCCATTCGCAAAAGCATTTACCGCAATTTTTTCGTTATTACCTGATAAGAGTCTTGCGGTCGCTTCATCACTATCGCTTTGCGCCAAGGTTAAGTTCACCATGAGTTCTTCGATTTGCTTTCCAAACTCTTCAACCGATTTATGGTGCTGTTTTGCGCTATATAGCTCCACTGATAATGCTACCACCGACTTAGTACTTAATAAATTCTTTTTTATATCCCTTATGAGTTCATTATTATCTGCATATTCTCTATTTAGCCTTAGTTTCGCGTTTTGGGACAACTTTATTTTTAGTACATATGTAGTTAATAATTTTTTCCCGTTATTGTCTAAAAGTGAATCATATAATTCAATGGCATCTATCATTTGCTTCACAGTATCCTCTCTGCCATCCATAGACGGAATCATACTGGCAGCGGTCCTTAGCTCAAATTTTTCCCCCATATTTACTAATCTTACTTCTAATGTTCTATCTATCGTTTCAATGTCTAAACAATTCGGTAGTCTTTCTAAATAAATTTCCCTACTTTCTCCTATAAACTTATCAATACATTCTGTGTAAGCTTTCACTGTTTTAATTAGCTCTGGATTTTTATCACTAGAATTAAACGAATCTTTAAGTCCTGCAAACTCTTCCTCTAACTGATCTATTTTACTTAACTTCTTTTCAACAATCTCCTTATTTACGCGTCTATCCTGGGGGTCTTTCCTTGTGTTTCTCAGAAAAACTCTTAATTCCTCATACAAGTACTTAAATTCATTCCCACTACCAGACATTGAATATTGTAAGCTACTTTATTCCATCATCCCCTTATACGTACAATAGTTTAACTAATTATTTCTATAAATTTTCTTTATTCCCCTTACAACATTTTACATAACATACTAACATTACTTTGTATATCTAATTATTTCCCGCACACGCGCTTTTCAACAGTTTTATAGTTAGTACTCACTACTTAAATTTGCTCTCTACTTCTTGCGATTTCCTGTTGGATCTTCCGTTGGAACATCTTCTTACATCTACAGACCATCCACCAAATCGCTGCTGCGAATATTACTGCCAATGCTATTAATCCAATTAGACCGAGGGTGGAGAACTGATGTTGGTTGAGGTTGTCCGCTGTGCCTGTTGGGATGGATCCTGATGCTGAAGCTCCTCCATTATTTCCCGTTTGGGCAATAATTATTTTCTTATCTTTAGATTGTGTTATGCCCATTTTGTAACACTAATAACTCACTTTTCACTTTTATTTTTAGTTATTTCCACTAATTGTCAATTTTCATTTCTACCGCGCCTAACTATTCGGCTGGCAAGATCGCCATGTGATAAACTACTTCTTCGGGTAGTTTGTCGCGGGGTTCTTAAAGGTAGAATTAAACAGTACGCCTGGTTAAGTCGTTTATTCAATCAATACTGACGATACCTTCTTATGGTACCTCTTAGCATTAGCTAAGTGCTGAGTGAACATAAAGGTATTGAACTACTTAAAATATGCTTAAGTGTTTATTGTCATATATTTTGGAAGAGCTGTGTTGGACTATGGTGAAATAGCTGCGTATGCTATTTCAACATTCGATACCAAAGTGTACCAAGTATGTTAATAGATTATTGAACTTGTGTACTATACACTGCGTTCATCCATCACACGCATGCAATAACGGGCCACTTTAGTTGCTCCAACAACCAAGTTGGAATTTTAAAAATGGGTTGCACATGTAAGGCTGGATTATCTGGGAAGTGCAAACATATATCGGCGTTCCTTATTCAGTGCACCAGGTTGTATTAAATACTAAATAAAAGCAGCCAATTAATGGTCTAATTGATTGAAATGAGTCTTAAAACTCAATCTCATAGTTTAGTTCTTTTTCTGTGTGTTTCTTTTTCTTCAGGATTGATGTTTTGGATTTGGAATGTATTTCTTCTACAGACATCAAATGTTACTGGACAAAACAGAAATTTGATGTTTAGGCTAAATATGCACCAACATCCCTTGATAAATATCCATGTTTGCAAAAGGATATTCAAAAACGAAAAGCTGTTACTAGCCTCTCAGAAGAAAGTTTGGATAACTGTTTCCAAAAAATTATTAAACTTGCTTCAAATTCAAATGCTAATAAGCATATGTAAGTATAATATTATAAATCATAATTTATTGGTTTAAAAAAAATATGATTTTTATCAATGCTGCCCAATAGTACAAATTTGTAAATGCTTTTAAATTATTTCTAACATAGTAAATTAATCGGCCAAATAACTATTTCGCCCATCTCATAATTAATTTGTACACTCTAATTTTTATTTATTTAGATTGGGCCGTAGAATTGCGCAAGATAGGGAAAGTGCTAGTACTAATACTAGAACCTCTTATGAGTTGGAAATAGCTTCCGTTTTACGTCATTGTCAATTATCGAAATTTTTATTAGCTATGGTCCCGCGGTTAACTAATTTCTCTATACAAGAATGTGGCATGGAAAAATACAATAGCATCACGAGCTACATTCCCGAAAGAGTCGCAATGGCCATTCAAGGATCGCAAGAGTGGTTAGCATTTCGTCGATTCAGAATATCTGGTAGCTGTTATCTTTAACATTATACTTATCATTTATAATGATGACATTTAATTTTTAGGGACTAATTGCTATTCTATCAAGAAAAAGTGGTTTGTATAAATTTTGGTAAATAGAGTATGCACGAGCCCTCGCCCCACCGTTTCCTCCACTAAAGTCCGAAGGAAGATTTTTGTTGGAATTGGAGTCAATAAAAGTGCTGGAAGGACGAAAATCGTTCTCTTTGCATCGCCACCATCCAGCTCGTCTGTTTGTTAATGCACCGAACTCAATTTTTGATACTTAACCTACAACGAAACCGCGTGGTCGACCAAACCAATTAATTATGCAGTAAGTGTCAAAATTTGTGAACAGAGAAAGGGGTAAGCCATAACCAAGTAACAGACAACGCGTTTAAGACTAGGGTTTAAAATTTAATTTAATTTTGTTAACTTCCGTTGAGTATCCTTCATCGCCGTAATGTTTAAGTACCGTTTTAATTCCGCTTGTTAAACGTTGAGTTGAGCGTTCTGCCATCTGTGTCTTCCAAGCCGTAATAGTTGTTTCCCGTTGAAAGCCATTTAATTTTTCACTTGTTAAACGTTGAGTTGTGCGTTCTGCCATCATCGTCTTCCAAGTTCTCGTAAACGTTTTCCGTTAATTCCGCTTGTTAAACGTGGAGTTGTGCGTTCTGCCATCTGCGTCTTCCAAGCCGTAATCGTTGTTTCCCGTTAAATGCCTTTTAATTTTAACTTGTTAAACGTTGAGTTGTGCGTTCTGCCATCATCGTCTTCCAAGTTCTAGTAAACGTTTTCCTGTTAATTCCGCTTGTTAAACGTTGAATTGTGCGTTCTGTCGTCAGCGTCTTCCAAGCCTTAACATTTTGTTTTCTCGTTGAGTCCGCTTGCTAAACGTTGAGTTGTGCGTTCTGCTATCAGCGTCTTCCAAGTCGGATTTTCTTCTGAGACAACCGTTCCGTTAGTTTTGTTATCAAGTCACCCGTAATTCAGGCCTAAGGCTCGTAACTTTAAGTTGACAATTAGGTCTTTTGCGAATTGATTAAAAGAGCTGACTCTGTTTCTCTGTTCTACCGTCAATTTTACTTGTCATCCGTTATACCCAATTTGTGATTGTTATTTCCGCCTTATTCTTGGGTCTGACTATATATTAACTGGTTGTTGAAATGTATATAAATTAATAAAGTATTTTCTACGCATACCGTATTAAGAATTCTATTTTATTTGTGCAACCGAACCCTATTTTCTCCGACTATAGAATAGCTACCCGATTAAGAGTAAACTCACTAAATCTGGCGCCCGAGTTCCGCAAAACGTAAGTACAGTTATTTGATTATTTACGCCCGAAATCCGAAAGCGCATCACAATATATATATCGCTCATGGAAACGCCCACGAAAAAACAGCTTTGAGTCTTTACAAACAAGCAACCAACTTGGATGTAATTGAAATGGGTTTTATAATTTGTCAACAATTTCCCTGGTTGGGTTTTTCGCCAGATGCAATTGTTATGGAGAATGGAATACCGCTCAAACTGGTCGAAATAAAATGTCCATATACTGGTAAGTAAAAAATATTTTTTTATTATTAATTAATATTTATTCCATTTTTAGGTGTTACTGATAATGCATCTTCATTTGCCACTACCTGTACATATTGTTTAAAAACGAAACGACTGTGTTTAAAAACGACTGTGTTTAAAAACGAAACACAGATATTATGGACAGATCCAGTTAGGTTTAGCTATTCTTAACTTAGCAACCTGTGATTTGGTACTGTATTCTACAGCTTCAGAATCGTACCTTACCGTCAAAGTACCATTCAATGAGGAGTTTTGCCAGAAACTTATGTGCGTAATTTCCCAAAATTACTTCAATGAAATGTTGCATTGCGTGTGCAAGTAGTGATGGATAAGTGGAAATTCATTTGTAAATGAGTAAATAGACAACAGTGATGTGATAAGTGCCAAAAAATTGTTTAATTAAACCACTGTTTTCAAAAATAAACTTATCAGATGTTCGCCCACCATATCTTTTTGAAACAAAAGTTAATAGTCCTCCTGGACTTATTCCAGTCATAACTTTAATTGTATGTGCTTTTTTGTATTGCGAATATGTTTTCACTCTACAGCATAAGCATTTTGGTCGTTGAATTGGAATTTCGGTGCAATCCACAATCACTATAACGGTGGAAAAATCGCGAAATGACAACGGCAAATTATTACGGCATTCATCAATTGTTGGAAAAACACAAATCGCGACAATATTATGGATAAATACTGAATGTACTCGTCGAATACGATACTACAAATCGTGGCAGTAATTTTAAATATGCATGATAAAAATCTAATAGTTTCAACTTCATCAATACTAAAATTACTTTGTATTTAGTTTTTAATTTGCCAATTCTTTTCGGATAGTATTCATCTATTAAGTTAGATATTTCGTTTACCAGTTCTATCGAAAGAATGTTTGTTAAACAATTTAAATATCTATCACTATTAATAGTAGCAGAAAAGTTTGAAATCATATCACCACTTGTCACTTGAACATTCTTATTGCATGTTGCAATATTAGTTGATGTTGCAACATGATGTTTTGTTGTTGACACAACATCTATTGTTGTTGAAACATCATCTGTTGTTGATTTTAATCCCAACAATGCAACAACTGCTTCATTTTCGTCAACTGTTAAATGTTTTAACTCAGATGTATCGTCAATAGTTTGCAACTATCTGTTGCAAATGTTGCAACTATCTTTAACTAGTGTAGAATTGAAATAAGTTGATCCAGTTGTTTCCGAAAATATTTGCCTACGTTCGCATCGATCGTAGCATTTTTGGTTAAAATAATTAGTCTTAGAAATTGATTTTTTGGGCAAATATAAGGATGACACTGCAAATTTTTTCAAAGCCGTCGATCTCTCTATAAAATTATAACACTTTTAATTGCACTTTTAAAATTATAACACTTTATTACTTTTAACTTACTGGTGATAAGATAGTCCGACTTTTTAAAATGTTTGGAACATACTACTCTATAAACGCATTCGCGATTGGGTTTTGATTGATCCACAAATACAGCTTTTTCCCAAGCTACTAATCGATCAACTTTTCCAGGAATGCCCAATTCATTCGTGACTACTACATTGTGCAATTTTGGTTTGGGAAAATTGTGGAAATGCACATCGCCAGCAGAATATAATTTACCCCGTCTTTCCGATGTACAACCACTCACACAACAATAAATTAATTTTTCATTGGAACTCATTTTAAATATCCTAAAAAGGGCACAAAAGCAAACACGAAACACAACACGTATCAAAACAAACAAGGTTAGGAACAGGTGGTCGAACTGTCATTCCTTCGACGCTAGTGCAAGCGGCTTCCTGCAGGTGGCTACGAGCACTTTGGATTCGCGTATACTTTGGTAAATAATAGCTGGAAGCCGTTTCATAGTGGATTATTGTTGGCCACTCAAACTGCTCTTGATTTTCAAAAGGAATATTTACAGCATTACAATTTTGGATATGTTCTGTTAAGAAGATTAACGCACGATGCTCTGAAAAACCTTTTTCCGGTTGTTAGACGTAGGAATCCCATTCCAGACGCTCGTGAATTTAAGTCACCAGTGGGTTTAATAACATTATCGCAATTTGAGACATATATTCACCATGGAAATTACTGTCAATCAGATTGTGAAAATCTTATCAAGTATTGCATAACATTGAAAACTTCACCTGCTGATCCAGTAGAAGATTTTGTGAAAGCAAATATCTCTATCTTTGAACCTCTATCGGAAAATGAAACAAACTTGTCTGATCAGGCCCAAGCTGCTTTGTATTATTTACTTGGTTCGTTGTTACACAAGATTGAAATGAATTTTCCATGTTGTAATTCATGCTTTAATCTTTTAGCTACTAATTCTGATAACAACGACATTCAAGATCTAAGCTTTTTTACAAGCTTGAAACAATACAAAGAAAATATTTTAAAATTTCCATCTTTAACTTTATATAAATTTAATTTAAGTTGTAAGCATAATTTCAGAAAAAATGAAGCTAGCAAAATATCCAACCACTTATCTTGCAAAACTTTCACTGAGCAATTTTTGAATGAAATTACAAAACCAGTTGTGCCAAAGTGGCACAAAATCATTTTAAAAATTACAGAGTTGTTGTAAAATCAAGAATTTGTTTTTCACTAAAAAACGAAACAAACATTTTAAATACATCAAATAAAAGCAGCAGAAGTATATCAATGCGTGTATCTCTCAAAAATATTAAATAAAAAGTTAAAAAGTACATTTTTTCACTGTGACCTTCAATAGTTAAATAGGATTAATATATTATCAATACATCCTATAGAACACATTTCATATACGCAATATGTATACAACATTGCACAACAAAATAAATTTACGTTACTAATGCTCTTTAAACATTAGTTGTATATTTGAATTTGGCGCTCATTTCGAGTCAAAATGGATGCCAGTTCGCGGCACTTTATATATCTAGGGACTTTAGCATTAGTAGTTTTTTTCTTCTCTTCTGCTGCGGCCTACGCTGGAACTAACAGAGTAGTCGCCACAGTTGCTTTCCCCCCAATGACCTTGACGGAATCGTTAAGGAACAAAACTGTTTTTTTTTTGTATACGTTTTTAACGGTACGTCCATGGATGATCAGAAAAATTTTTGTTTAAACCCATTTAAAAATGGTAATGACAATATCAATTATCGACCTGTAGCAATTATTTCTAACTTTACAAAAGTATTTGAGCCTCTGTTCCATAAGATACTATTACTTCTCTCGTAGAGGAAGTATTTTTTCACTGCGATCACTAATACGATCACTAATCTAGCTTGCAAATCGCATTTCTTAAGTGTGAATCTCGATCAGCGACGTCAAGTTGATGTCATTTACACTGACTTCTCTAAGGCGTTTGACTGTCTTGACCACTCAACTTTGCCGTGCCATGCTAGACTATTCCGGGCTCTCTGAATCTTTACTAAATTTTGTAAAATCATAATTATTAAAAAGGCAACAATATATACAATGCCATGGTTACAAATAATCCAACTTGTTTTGGCAAAAGTCTGGAGTACCACAAGGTTCAATCCTGAGCCCCTTAGTGTTTAGTATGACAATCTTAGTATGACAATCTAATTGAATGAAATTGGAAAATAATTTAATTTGCAAAGCAACAAACCAACAGATTCAATCACAAACATTAATGGAAAAATTTCTATATAATAACATATAATAAAAAATGTCGACACCAACATTGGCACATGTAATTTAACGTCAAATTCCAAACTACTTGTACCATAAAAATGGCTTGGTTCTTATTAAGAAATTGTAATAAATATGTTAGCACAGAAGATATAAAGCGTCATCTAAAAAGCAAATGTCCTGAAGCTGAAATAGTTACCCTAGAAGAATTGGAAACAAGGGGAAGGAATAAAACCTTCAAAATTTCAGTTCCATTCAAATATTTGGAAACAAACAAGTCTCCAGAATCATGGCCGGAGCGAATTATTATTCGAAGATTTCGTTTCAATGATAATGAACGTGATACACAAAATAGAGAAACAGTGGCAAATTTTCCAATAGTGGAAACTAAGTAAGGTAATTACAAGTGAAACTAATATTTATCTTTTTCATTTAAATATTCAATGTCTTAAAAATAAGTAAGTAGGTTGTGGTGAAACCGATACCTATCGTAGACCACCAGTGTTGCTTTGGATATATCACGCATATTTGCGGGTGATATTACTCGCACGTCGCTGTTCGGCGTATCGGAATGCGGGTTTTTTGTCGCGGATTTCTTGCGTTTGAGAATTAGCTACTTCAGGCCTCTTGACACCAACCGCTGCCGTACGCGTACTGGTCTTTGTTCTGCAACCACAGTAGTGTTGAATTTATACTTGCAATTAAGCAATTGTCATCTCTTCAAGTTATCCGTTGGAGCCTTTATGGTTTGCTGACCTGGTCCACAGGTAAGCTTTTTAATTGTTAATACAAACAATGTATAAATGGCATTGTCTTTCCGCCATTTTCTTTTGCACGCGCTACCATGGTCGCTTGTTCTTACTAAAACAATGCCTCCCGTGTCCACAGTTTACTCGTTTTGATACTGCTTATTGGCGTAAATCGATATAGCTCTAAATAAAGACGTTTTGGGAAAGTGTGCGTTTTTCTTGCCAACGGATTCATCACATCTTGGCGCCAAACGTGGGGCAGGAATTGTTACAATAATGAACGTGGCACACACACCGAAATCAGCGGACAGCCGATACCAGCTACGTCCCAGGACGGAAACCAGACAGCAAGTGGCAGAAAAGGTTAGAAGAGAAGTGAGGAGGCTTGGCGAAAAACATCTTCGCTTTTGGAGCCAAATAATGGACAACCACCAGCTTTGCCGAGGCCCACAACCCCTTCAACAGCACCAGTCACGCCTGGGGCTACGCCGCCCGCATATGTTTATCCAAACGGACTCGACGAAGGGTTGCCGCAGTATCGCCGACCACCTGCGACAAATTGGAGACCTGCTGCCGTACCAGTTGAACAGTTTGTAAGCCAACGGGCCGTCCCTAAAAGAATTACCCAGCAGGAACTTGGTAAGCAAAGTCACCCGTTTAACCTATCGACCAATGGTACGAGTTTTTCGCGGTTTGGTATGACGGACTTCCCATCAGCTGGCCTACCGAGAGCTGCGCAGCACTATTCGCGCATGTCGAATCTTATGCCACCCTCACTGGCGGAAGAAATTTCTGCTGTTTATACTTCGAATATGAATCGTAATTTGAGTAACCGCTGTAATTCAAGTAGTCAGAATTACGGGGCAAATCCTAGTTTTAGCGTTCAAGCACCTGTTGGTGCAGCTCATGCAACACCCAATGTTTGTTATCCAGCCGGGGCACCAGTAGCATACTCCATCAGTGCCTATAGTGCGACACTACCATTCCGGGGCTTTACTGTCGGAGCTAACCAAGCTTTTGCCGAAATTTGATAATTTCGGTACCATACATCCGGTGGAGTTCCTACTTGTGTTAGAAAGCGTTATTTTAGATCACGAGATATCATTCACTACTTTAAAAATACTGTTGGGAAACTTGCTTAAAGGCTCTACCGATTGCTTAAAGGCTTGCCGATACCGGCAGCGAGGTGTGCGTATTTTCACAGTCTTCTTGGAATCAAGTTTCGGTGTCTTCGTTGAAATTCACAATTTTTCCGGTGTCGGGCGTACGGGTCTCTAGGGCTTTTAAAGCTAAACAACGTCGGGTCACTCACCAGGTTTTATTGCCTTTCAAAATTGGTCAGTTTCATATTCAACATGAGTTTTTTTATTCCCGATTTGGTTTACCCAGTTATTGTAGGAATATACTTTTTACAATCGATACGAGCGAAGTTAGATTTAGACGCGGACCAATTACTTATGAACATAGAGGAACATTGGGAAAGTGTTTCGTTTGTGACGCGCTTTCGGTTTTCCGCAAATATTTTATTCAGGTACGTGTTGCGGAACTCGGGCGCCAGATTTGTCGAGTTTACTCTCAAGCGGATAGCTAATCTAGAGTCGGAGATAAGGGGTTCGGTTTTCACAAAAGAAACTATAGCAAATAGCGGTGAACAATTAATCTTTATTGATAAACGGTCACGCTAGCCAAAATTACAATTTTGCAATACTGAAAACAGCTGGATGGACGAGCGCAAAACGGTGAATTTTACGGCACAGACAAAACGCACTCCAATTTCTAACCAGCTAACTCGGCCCTTCTCAACCCTTTAAACGGGGAACTCGGGAAGCTCGCGAAAGTGACTTTCGACGTCGCAAAACCACGTTGGCGGTCTACGCCAACCCAACGCGACTTTGTCCGTCGAGGAACCCGGTTTCCACCGGTAAACACTGGCGGTCTACGCGGCCTTCAATCTCCAATTTGCGGTGCTGGCGTGAACGATTTACACGATCAATCGGTCGCCTGGTCGCGCCGCTTGCTCCCAGAAAATCACACGCTTGCGGTCTACGCCAACCCAACGCAGATTTTCCCAAAACCAGCGAAATAACCCCTGCTCGGAACTCCGGCGGACTACGCCAGCCCAGCAAACTCGAGCTATCCTGGTGACCAATAGATACGCGAAAATTGTTCCGCCCCAAACAAAACTAACTAACCCAAAGTACCGGATTATTAATTAGCGCGCGGTCCGTGTTGACTAGCCCCGAAGAAATTAATTGTTACTTACTGCATAGCTGGTGGTTGATGTTTTCCAGAAAAACTTCGGCGGCGAAACAAAACGGTATTGTGCACGTGGCGAAACTGCGAAAACAAACACGAGGTTATCGGTATTGCTGCACACGGGAAGAGAGCGATTTTGGGCTCTGCAGCCACTTTTATTGAGGACCTTTTATTGACATCCAAAAAAACATCCTTTGGCCGTTGGTGGTGGAAGCAGTGGGGCAAGGGTGGAGCAAGGGTCACAAACATCAGCAAGTGCAGTGAAGTGCAAGTGCAGTGAATGCGCAGGTGACGTGCATCAGAGCATATGGCAACGAAATGCAATAGCCCAGTGACGTGCACGGTAAACCCGGTAAGTGATTCATGAAATACGCGGTGTAACGGACGACGGGGCGGACGGCACGGTGCTCGGTGGTAGGGACACGAATAGACTGGTGTCCACATCCAAAGGTCCAAAGCAAAGTCGTTGGATCTGGCAACAAACAAAACGGAAAATAATCTTCCTCGAGCGGCAAGTAATACGACACACGGAACACACACAGGGTCACGGCGGGAAATAGAAACCTTTAACTAGGAAGACCGGGGATAATCAGGGACCTTCTCTTTCCATCGGGACCCAAGAACCGATATCGGTAACTCTTTCCTCGCGGATACGTTGGCGGACAGAGAGCCCAAGCTGCGGTCCACATTTCCGGACTCCACGGCTGCGGGTGCCCAAGCAGGAACATGCTCCACTCTGCGTTGCCCAGCGGACCATCGGCGTCAGGGGACTGGAACTCCTCAACGGGGTGGAGGGACACACCGGACTTCTTTCCCGCGACTCCTGGACGGCAGCAACCGGTACGGCGGAGACGTCCACCGGGATCTCAACGGACGGCGGGGTGGGCGGATCCTCGCCGAACAACTCCAGAAGTCGTCGCGGTAACTTCGTTCGTCGGAGCAGTCTCCGAAGACTCGGGGATAGCGCGATCGACACCGGCAGCGACGGACGAACAAGGGTGCGGGCCGAATACTGTACTCTGGCTTTAATGGCAGGGTCCCGGAGCAGATAGACCCTTACATCCAACTCGGGACGAAGCTGCCGCAAGTACCGGGCGATGTTCACCACTGGAAGAAACGGGCTTTTCCGGCGGCAGAACGGAACGGACAAAGGTCCCGCGGACCTACAGCGGTGTAGCACTCTAAAATTCCTAGAATAAAGCTGGATAATAATGTCGACAGGCTAAACAGTTTTGGACAACACAGTAGGTTTCATATCCTTTACATGAACCCTACGGAAACATTTACCCCGGGAATCTTTCAGGTTAAACACAACAGGAGACACAAAGGTATAGAGTAACGCTATAGGGTCCCGTGTATTTTTTGTTTTTTTGTAGCTTCGGTGAGTGCGGTCTTCAGGGAGAGAAACGCACTCTGATTCGTTCCAGATCCAACGTTGTCCTTTACAGAGGAGCTTGTTGAGCGGCGCGACCAATTTTGAAAAGTTCGAAATAAATCGACGGTACCAGGAAGCAACAACTAGAAAACTCCGCAATGTCTTCACGTTGATTGGCGGCTTAATTTCTAGGATTTAAGCAACTTTATCGGGCTCGGTATGGATACATTCGGCCGTTACTACATGACCAAGGTAAGTTAAGGATTTACGGCAGAACTGACACTTATCGGGATTCAACTGTAAGTTGGCGAGTCTAAGATGACGAAAGACTTCCCGGATATTCTTCAAGTGCTCCTGGAACGTTTTACTAAGGATGATAATGTCATCCAAATAGGAAAAGGCGTCTGGCTCCATTTCTGGACCAATAATTCTGTCCAGGAGACGTTGAAAAGTGGCTGGTGCGGAATGCAGGCCGAACGACATGACCTTGAACTGGAATAAACCCTTCCCGGCAACGGTAAAAGCGGTTATTGGTTTACTAGCAAAAGACAGCGGATTTGAAACCCGTGTTTCAAATCCAGGGTGGTTATGTAGCTTGTCCAGAATGGCATTTTATACTTCTTCAGAAGGTCCATTCCCAGCACTACGTTGGCGACAAAAGAGGGCAAACATAAAAATCGCTCGACGGAGACTGTATTGCCTAACCGGGCTGCTAAGTAGACTACTCCAGTGGTTTGGGTAGAAGACCCCTCGGCTAGACGGGTGTTGCAACTTTAACTGCAGGAGGAGCGTTGGGCACGGACGAGCTTACGTAGGAAACCATAGCTCCGGTATCGACTAAAGCGGTGAAAATTCTACGGTCTAACGAAATGGGAATGAACAACCGATTATCGGTGCTAATTCCACAAAATGAGGCCTTGGTAGATGACAACTGTTGTGACCTCGTCATCAAACAGTTGCCACTCAGTTTTCCGGGCGGTTTTCACAGGGACAATCCCTGGAATAAACACCCTACTTATCTACCTAACGTCGGCAGGTACCCGACTACCTATCGGCGGCGGCGGTCGCGCTATGTCCATATCGAAACGGACATTCGGCGACGGCCTCGAATACGCCCGTGCGACTGGCTCGCGAGAACGATTAGTCGCCGAGTTCTGAGCGATACGCTCCTGGACAACTTCCTGTACGCGCATTCGGAGAAGCAACTCGTCTATGTTCTGGCAATCGGCGCGGCGTATATTTTGCATGAATATTGGCCGCATGTTTCGGTAGCATAAGTCAAGTTCTTGCTCCTCGTTTATGCCACCCACACGGCGGATAAAGGTTCGAAGTTCAATTATATACTCTACTGCTTTCTCGTGAGTATCCTGGACACGGTTACGGACGGCTTCCGATGCTATGTGCGCATGATCCGGCGGTAGAAAACTCCCATGGAACGTACCCACGTACCTCGGTTCATCTGTCCCAAATGGAACCAACAGAGCGTTTGATCCCGTAACAAATGCGGCATTCCCTTCAACAATTGGTTTTCGCTCAAACCATACATTTTCCGAAGCTTGTCGATAGGTTCCAGAAATGCCAGCGGATCGATCTCTCCATTAAACGAGACGTTTCATCGTCTTATGGCGTCTATTGCCGACAAATCGGCAGGAGCAAACGCGGCGGTTGAGGACGGGAAAGCCATGCTGGAGATCGGTCGCGAGGTTGTTTGAGTTATCGGCAGGGCTGGGCAGTTTAAAATACTTGTATTTCAAATACAGTATTTGAAATACATTTTGTATTTTATATTTTGTATTTTTCTGCCTATTTCAAAAGTATTTTATATTTTGTATTTTAAATACTTTTTAATAGTTGATAGTATTTTAAATACTAAAATTATTAAATAAGCTATTAATTTTGTGGACGTGTTCGAAATCAGCATTCGAACGCGCTCCAGCGCACTCCAGTCGGCAAAGTGCAAACCAAAGAGCATCCTTTCCTTTGTAATATACGCTCGAGCGCGCTCCGCTGGAGTTGTTTTCGAACACGCTCCTGTTTTCGCACTTAAACACGCCTGTCGGTCAATAAAGTGCGGTTATAATATTTCGACATCGTTCTTTAAAACGTGCTCGTGCAACAACAGCAAGTGAAAAACAACAAGGGCCTAGGCCTAGCCATTATAAAATACTGACTAGACTACTGACAAGAAAGAAGATGCAACACGAAGAAGATGTAGTAGTTCAAGATCAGAACGAAAACGATGAATTTGCAATATCTAAACCACCCGCTATTCTAGATGAAAAATTCTTTGAGATTGTGGATGTCGACAAAAGCAATAAGAATAAAATAAAAGCAAAATGTTTAATGTGTAAAGACAAATCCACAGTCCTTAGCGGTACTCTGAAAGCCACATCTAATTTTAAGTTACATATGAAGGTAAGTTTTTCATTTGCATAGCAATCTGAAATACCAATAGCGGCAATAGCAAAGCATCAGCATGATAAAATTTGAGAAGCTGGCTAATTTTTAAAATTTTTATAGCGTAAACATGTTGAGGCAACGAAAGAATTTGAAGAATATAAAGAAGCAAAAAAAAGCAGAAGCCAAACTGATGAGAGGAATAATAATGATTTTAGCGGAGAAATTTTGGAAAAAACCAATAAGAATTCAAAGTTGAAAAACGGTTTGATAAAAATATTGTTCGTTACGTAGTTTGTAGCATGAAGCCACTTTCTACAGTCGACGATGAACATTTTATTAAAATGATAACAGATATTAATCAGGAATTAGTGGTTATGTGCAGGCGAACAATTGGACGAAAAATTGATGATGACTTCAGCCGCGTAACCGACAAGTTGAAGCAAACTTTGCATAATGTCGAATTCATTAGTACTACTGCAGATATTTGGTCCACCAAGCATAAGAGTTTTATGGGTGTAACGGCTCATTGGATAAATAAAGACCTGGATCGCAAGAGTTGTGTTTTAGACTGCCGTAGATTTAAAGGATCTCATACTTACGATAAAGTTGCCGAATTATTATACGATATTTCTTCGGAATATGGCATAAAACATGAGCAACTTGTATCGACAATTACCGACAATGGATCGAATTTTGTCAAAGCGTTTGGAGAATTTGGAGTTGCCATAAATATTTTTCAAAATTATGATGTTGATTTGGACGCAAATACAGAAATTGAAGACAGTGACAGTGTCCATTTGGACTCCGACGATATTGATATTGTTGAATTTGAAACAATATCTACAGACCTTTCAAATTTTAACGAACAAAATTCTGAAACCAACTCTATAATTTTACCCAATCATTTGAAATGTGCCAGTCATACGCTGAACCTTTTTGCCACAACTGATTTCAATAAAGCAATAAGAAGTACGCCTGCTGTATCCAGAGTACACCACACAGCGTTTGGAAAGTGTACTGCACTTTGGAACGCTTCGAGAAGACCCACATCTTCCGAAACCATTACAAGTATGTTACATTGCAGTTTAATATATCCATGTCCAACACGTTGGAATTCTGTATATGATGCAACCAGTCACCTTCTCAAATTTAAAGACTCACTAAATGAACTTAATAATAAGTTAGGGTACAAAGCAGCATTTAAAGACGTGGAGCTTGAGTATTTAGAAGAATATTGTATCGTAATGAAGCCTGTAGCCACTGCATTGGACTTTTTACAACAAGAAAAAAACTGTTTTTATGGACAGTTGTTGCCCACATTATTTTCTTTGCAACATCATATTCGTAGTATACAGTTAAAGGCACTTCGTCATATCGGACCTATTTTAACTCCATTGTTAAACTCTCTTCAAAGCCGATTTCAAAATTTTTTTATATTATCTTTTGATGTCAATGAAGCCATTCTAGCTTCATGTTTCCATCCAATGTTTAAACTTAAATGGCTACCAGAAGATCTGAATAATGAAAGAAAACGGATCCAAGAGTTGTGTGTTAATGCAATGGAATTCCAATTCGGACGTGGAATTTCAGACAGAGACAGCAGTGACGAGGCAGACACAGAGGATTCATTTTTTGTGTTTTCTCCAAACAAAATTGAGAAGAAGCAGCAAAGTCAAAAAGAATTAGAGTTAATCTCTTATTTTAATGACAAAGGAAAATCTCTCACTTCCCTCAATAACTATCCAAATATCAAAAAGTTGTTCATAAGATACAACACTAGCTTGTGTTCTTCAGCAGCCGTAGAACGTCTGTTTTCCTATGCAGGTAAATCTTTATCTAATCCCTAAAAACTAATAAAATTCGAATAACATTCTGCATTGTTCCGAATGTTTTAATTAGTAATTATTGTCTTAAATATTAATCTTTTTTTTGTTTTACAGGATTTATAAACTCTCCTGCTAGGGGGTCAATGAGTGATAAGTCTCTACAAAAACTAGTGTTTCTGAAAGGAAACCAGGAATATGTGTAATGAATGTAACGTCAGTTTCATTGTTCTTCTATTTTGTATTATTTAATTTAGTAGAATTTAATCTTAATAATTAATGTACACGTTAGTTTACCTGAATTTACTTCTACCCTTAATAAATGTTTTAAGTTTTATAACAAAGCAAGGTAAGTATCTATAAGACTATATCATTATTCATTTATTTATTTGAAGTTTTTGATGGTTTGTATTTGAAATACAAAATGTATTTGATATATAAAATACTAAATTTAAAATACAAAATACTGTATTTTAAATACAAAATAGATCGTAAAAAATAAAGTATTTTGTATTGAATATTTGAAATACGTTGCACAAAGTATTTTGTATTTTGTATTTGAAATACAAAAGTGAAGTATTTTGCCCAGCCCTGGTTATCGGACGGCTGAGTCGGTACATTTAACGAAATGGTCAGAGGTGGCGGTATACTAGCTGAAAACATAGTAGGCGGCGGTTCTTGTAGCGAATTTGGCGGCATCAAACCCAGGAACTGCATTAGCCGGATTCTCAATGCCAGTACTTTGCCATCGGACGGCAAATTCCTTGCATCGAGCTGAGAAATTAACTCGGATTTGCGCAGCTTGTACACCCAGGATATCTGCTTTTCCTTGACTTCACCTTCGGAGGGAGCTGCCGAAACAGGCCTGCCCGCGGCCTATAGCCTTAGAACATCGTGAGGATCATCGCACTCCGCGTTGCCCAGCGGAGTCCGGGGACTGGGACTCCTCAACGGGGGTGGAGGGACACACCGGACTTCTTTCCCGCGACTCCTGGACGGCAGCGACCGGTATGGCGGAGACGTCCACCGGGATATCAACGGACGGCGGGGTTGGCGTATCAGTCGACAAAAAAAACGGACTTGGAACAAACGGAATAAAACGCGTTTTTCCAAATTGAAAACTCGAATTTACAATAAGTTGAATAAAAATATCCCAACACAAAAACCGTTTTTTTTTTAATTTCCTTTTGCACTTCTCCATGCAAACTATCTTAATTTAATTAATCAGAATCACGTAACTTACCAAAAAAAAATGATCTACAAACGACGGTCGAACTTATAAATACACGACGATCCGAACAATTAGCTAATTTTCAAATTTGCAAAAACGGTCCCTGCTTGGGCGCCAATTTGTGACGCGCTTTCGGTTTTCCGCAAATATTTTATTCGGGTACTTACGTGTTGCGGAGCTCGATAAACTCAACAAATCTCGCCAGATTTGTTGAGTTTACTCACAAACGGATAGCTAATCTAGAGTCGGAGATAAAAGGTTCGGTTTTCACAAAAGAAACTATAGCAAATAGCGGTGAACAATTAATCTTTATTTATAAACGGCCACGCTAGCCGAAATTACAATTTTACAATACTCCAAATAGCTGGATGGATGAGCGGAAAACGGTGAATTTTAACCAGCTAACACGGCCCTTCTCAACCCTTTACACGGGGAACTCGGGAAGCTCGCGAAAGTGACTTTCGGTGTCGCAAAACCACGTTGGCGGTCTACGCCAACCCAACGCGACTTTGCCCGTCGAGGAAAACAGTTTCCACCGGTAAACACTGGCGGTCTACGCCAGCCCCATGCCTTCCATATACGCGGATTCAACCCCCAATTTACGGTGCTGGCGTGTACGATTTAGACGATCAATCAGTCGCCTGTTCGCGCCGCTTGCTCCCGGAAAATCACACGCTGGCGGTCTACGCCAACCCAACGCCGATTTTCCCGAAACCATCGAAATAACCCCAGCTCGGAACTCCGGCGGACTTGTTAGGTTTTTCAGGTAAATGATAAGCACTTTCAATATCTAGTTATCAACGATTTATTCAAGCTAGTCTTACACACACGTCAAAAGCAAGCTGCGATATATAGGCGATTGTGTTCGACAAAACAGTGTCTTATATTTGTCAAACATTACAGGTTGCATAATCATAAACATGAGAAAAATACAGTAAACATGCACATGACCGACATCTAACAGAGAAAAATTAAAACAATGTCAATTTCAACACTCCCACTCATTATTTAATTTCTTCGATTCCAAAACTATCAGTGTTTCTTTGAAAATCCCGCAATTGGAGCGGTTTCGTAAATATGTCCGCTAATTGCTCATTACTTTGCACATATTCAATTGAAATAACGTGAGATTCGTAGAGCTCTCGTATGAAATGTAATCTCACATCAATATGTTTCGTGCGATGATGCAATTCAGGGTTCTTAATCAACCTGATCGCACTTTGATTATCTATCAATATTGGTGTTGCAATTCTTTGCTCAAAACCAATGTCCTTTAACAACTGACGTAACCAAACCGCCTCTTTTGCACCTTCACAAGCAGCCATATATTCCGCTTCGGTTGTCGATAATGCGACCGTCTTTTGTCGCATGCTACGCCATGTAATTATGCTGTTACCAATCATAAAAGCATACCCAGTTGTAGATCGACGACTTTCGATGTCTCTGGCAAAATTCGCATCGGTATAGCCAGTCAAAATAAATTCACTGTTTTTCACTCTGCCATACAGAATACCATAATTCACAGTTTTCATTAAATATCGAATTATGCGTTTCACGGCCGTGATATGTTCAGATGATGGATTGTCAAGAAATCGACTGACTTCTCCAACTGCATATGAAATGTCGGGTCGCGAAACTGTTGCTGCATACATTAATGATCCTACCGCTTGTCTATATGGAAAGATTTCGTTCACTTCATCAGTCTTTATCAATGTAACATTCGGATCAGCTGGTGTTGATATAGGATTAGCATCAACCATGTTGAATTTTTCGATGATTTTTCTTATGTACGCTGATTGCGTAATAGCGATCATTTTCTTCGGCCTATCTCTCTGAATTTCCATACCAACATAAAAATCACCAGATCCATACGTCACCTCAAAAACATCATCCAGTTTTTGTTTTAATATGTTCAGTGTGGCTCTGTTGTTGGACAGAATCATTCCATCATCTACGTACAAAAGTAAAATTACTTCATTACCATCTAGATAGCCGGAAAACACGCAATTATCAGCTTCAGATTGTTCCAGATTGCATTCTCTCAGGAAATTTGAGAATTTTAGGTTCCATGCTCTCGACGCCTGCTTGAGACCATATAGGCTTTTTCGTAGCCGACATACTTTATCATCATTAGCACCATTCACTCCTTCTGGTATTGTCATATAAATTTCTTCATGGAGATCACCATTAAGAAAAGCGGTTTTGACATCGAATTGCATTATCTCCAAATCTTCAGCCGCAGCTAGTGCTAATATTGCTCGTATTGAATCGTACCGTACTACTGGTGAAAAAGTTTCACCATAATCGATGCCTGCGTGTTGAGAATATCCCTTTGCTACAAGTCTCGCTTTGTACCTTCTATTGTTGTCGTCCGGGCGCGTTTTCAATTTGAATACCCATTTGCACCCAATAATATTGCGTCCTACTGGTTTGTCAACCAAAACCCAAGTATTATTTTCTTCAAGTGATCGAAGTTCATCATTTACTGCAGCTAACCAATCATTTGCTTCGTTTGATTTAATTGCATCAGCGTATGTCAATGGTTCATTGATTATCGCTGAATAACTCGTCTCATCAATATATTTCTTGGGCGGAACAATATTTGTTCGCAAATTATACTTTGTCCTCGATTGTCTATTGTTTTGATCTTCATCAAGAATCAATTCATTTAGCTCGTCTGATTCTATGGCTTCAGTTATTTCAGTTTTCAAGTCTTTGTTGGTTTGATGCTCGTCTTTTTCACTGCCGGCTTCATCCCACAAATGCACACATTCATCCTGTACAATTTTTTCATTAAATGAAACATCACAGCTGACAAAAACCTTATTCGTTTCTGGATTGTATACACGAAAATTTTTCGAAGTCGGCTCATATCCAACAAGATGAACCATCTGCGCTTTGGAATCCCATTTCTTACGACCCAATTGCTTTGGCACAAGCGCATATCCGATTGTACCAAACTCTTTCACGTGACCCAAGTGCGGCTTTTCTCCAAACCACAATTCAAACGGCGTTGTCGTTAAATTACGCGAATTGCACGATCTATTCAAAAAATACACTGCTGTACGTACTGCTTCCGGCCACAATTTATTTTCGAGTCCACTTGCGATTAACATAGTTCGAGCGGATTCCTGGACTGTACGATTGTCTCGCTCAATGAAACCATTTTGTTCTGGTGTATATGGTGAAATTCGTTCGAACACCACTCCGTTTGATGACATCAGATGTCGCACTTCTCTGTTGATGAATTCACTCCCATTGTCGCAGCGAAAAAACCTCAAATTATTTCCAGTAGTATTTTTCACCAATGGCAAAAAATCCTTTAACAAATCATAGATATTAGATTTTTGATTTAAGAAAAATACGTACCGAAAGTTCGATACTTCGTCCTTCAGAAGCAAAAAATAGCGAACGCCACCAATTCCATTTTCTTCCATCGGTCCACATAAATCTGCATGAATGTATTCCCCAACTTTTGCATTGCGTAAATCACGTGACGGATGCGACGATCTTTTCATTTTTCCAAAATGACATTCTTCACAAAAGAAATCGTTCTCGTTCGAAAAATCAACTCCCACGACCAATTGATTCTTGCTCATCTTCTTAATTGCAGCTATGTTAATGTGACCCAAGCGACGATGCCATTGTTGCAGTGAAACGGATTTTGTCGCAGAAACATATGCATGTTCATCAACATTCTGTTCTCTTCGAAACACCATTCTGAATTGGTTTGTTGCATCTTTGAAACCAAAAGCTTTTGTTTCACCTTCGCGAATTATCTCACAGTAATCACTTAAAAATGTGACTGAAAATCCTTTCTCTGTTGTTGCTGCAGTCGAGAATAGATTTTTCTTCATTTCGGGAACATATTGCACATTTTCCAATCGTATTGCACTCCAGCTATCATTGCACCATGCCTCCAAATGTATTGTGCCATAACCTCGAATTGGTAAACGTTCATCATTTGCGATCGTCACGTATCGGTCAACATTAATCAACGTTAAATCACTAAACCATTCCTTTCGCGATGTCATATGTTTCGATGCCCCCGAGACCACCAACCAAACATCATTGTAACTTGCTGAAATCACATCGGAAATCTCTGCATTAAAAGCCATTTCATTTGACCTTCGTTGCTCTGATGAATCACTATTTCGCTCTTTTGTTCGATTGCGCTTCGGACATTCGCGTCTCCAATGACCTTTTTCTTTGCAGAAATTGCATCTCGTATTCTAAGCTCTAGCTTCTAAGCTCTTCAATTGATGTCTTACTCTTCGGTTTCTTACCCGAGTCATGGAACTTTGCATGGAACGCTGCTTCAGTTGTTTCATCGTTTAGTGTTTTGCTCAACTGATCTTCTTCCAATTGTAGCTGCGAAAGCATGTTATCTAGTTTGCGACCTTCTTTAACATTGTACCAGACGGTTCGAAAGTTCTTGTATTTCGATGTGAGACTGCTTATGATTCGAACCATTTTAATATTTTCAGACAATTTTTCGCCTTGATCTTCAATTTCTGACGCTAGCATTGAACATCGTGAAAAATACGCTGCAACCGATTCATCTTCATTCATTTTCAATGAAAAATATTCTTCGTACAAATTCATGATTCTAACCTCACTTTTGGTTTTATGCAAACTTTCTATCTTTTCAAAAACTTCTTTCGAGCAGGTACAATTTAAAATGTGATTCGCTTGCTCTACTTCAAGAGATGAGATCAAAATTGCCATTGCCTTACCGTCACGCATCATCCATTTTCCAGCTTCTTCTTGTTCGGTTGGTTTTGGAGTAGAGCCATTTACTATATCAAGTAAGCCATGGCTACGCAAAACCGCTTGGATCTGAAGATTCCACAGTTTGAAATTCGTCCCATTCAAACGATGTGAAAGCAGAAAATGCTCTGATGAAGTTCTCGACGCCATTTTACGACCACACCCTATTTTCCTTTCTTGTGTTGTTTTCTGAGTATATCCACTCAATGTTCAAGCAGCTTGAATCAATTTACCTTATTCTTGTCCAACGTCCTGGGCCCATAACCTGTTAGGTTTTTCAGGTAAATGATAAGCACTTTCAATATCTAGTTATCAACGATTTATTCAAGCTAGTCTTACACACACGTCAAAAGCAAGCTGCGATATATAGGCGAGTGTGTTCGACAAAACAGTGTCTTATATTTGTCAAACATTACAGGTTGCATAATCATAAACATGAGAAAAATACAGTAAACATGCACATGACCGACATCTAACAGAGAAAAATTAAAACAATGTCAATTTCAACAGGACTACGCCAACCTAGCAAACTCGAGCTATCCTGGCGACCAATAGATACGCGGAAACTGTTCCGCCCCAAACAAAACTAACCCCAAAGCACCGGCTTATTAATTAGCGCGCGGTCCGTGTTAGCTAGCTCCGAAGAAATTAATTGGTACTTACTGCATATCTGGTGGTTGATGTTTTCGATTACTATTTTGTAGCACGACCCTAATCTTACTAATAGTCTGCATTTGCGGACGGGTACGAATTCAAGTTGTCTGAATTTCGGACAGGGTTTACCTCAAAACTAACTTAATTATGCCTTGGCGAACAGCCCCATAGAATAAGGTAATATTAGTGCCGAAATAGCAGTGAAGTACTTATCCGCTAAACAACTTTTGTTCTGTTTTAGGAAAGTTGCGGAAACACTTCGTTACACGTTTGTGCACCCAAAGCATGAATTCCTACTCTCAACACCGCCTGGGTTTAGGGCTATGGCTGTAAATCATGGGCAGCCTAACGGGTTAAATGCGTTGTCCACGGCTACCGACCCAATTTTGGACAATGCCGTGGCAGAAACTAATCTGTCTCGATCAGATCGCAAAAAAAATTCAGACCTAATCGCAAGCTATAGAGGTATTTTTTCTGAGCGACCGGGGCTTACTCGCGAATACGTGCATGTAATATAACAGCTAGATTAGTATTTTATTTTAAATCATATCATATAATTGTTGTATCATCAGAATCGTATTACAATAACTAGAATAACATATGTATAAGCTTGTAAGCTGAATTAGCATTTTTTCTTGGTTTTATATTTTACTTTAATATTATTATCACTCTATGTCTTAACCTGATACTGTTAACATCGAATAAAATATTTTTAAAAACTTGTCTCGAATAATCTATAATAAAACTGGCGCAGTCGGTAGGATTGTCGTTTCGATTTATATTATTGTAAACCTATAGTGCATAGTGACCTTTACAAATAAATCGATGTATTTCAATACTTAAAAACGACTTTCGAAATTGTTAAGTGGTCGCGAAACCTGGGGATAACCACGGACTTTTCCAACACGAAAACTAAAAACTTTCAACAGTGCAAAACTCTTGAGTACCGGAGAAAAAACCAACTTGAGCAGCCATCGCCTGTCTGAAAATATTTCAACTTTAGAAGACGATGAAAATATACTGGTAAGTCATAGATGTCAGTTACGGGTTCAGAATCTTCTGATTCAGATTTGAGTGCTGAAGAAAATTTGCAACGCGAACGCGAAGCTTATAGAAACATTCAAATAAATATAGCCGAAAGTAGCCTTTTCTCAAATTTCAAAAATCTTCAAATTAACCAAGAAAATATTGAGTTAATTAGACAAATCGAAAATAATCAAACTGAAATTGAAAATTCAAGTTTAAATAATATATTACAGTTTGTTCATATAAACCCTATAGAAATGGCTATTACACCTTATAAATTAGAATATCTAGCTATAATCCCCGAATTTCTTGATGACCCGAACATTCTTACAGAATTCAAACTTCTAGCAAGCAACTTATTGCTCATTGTTACAATAGACAGAACGTTAATGATTTTCAAAATACCTTGTTGATAAAATCAACTAAAAATAACATAAAAGGCGAAGCTGCCCCAAACATTGCATCTTACAATATTACAAATTGGCAAGAATTAAAAGATGCATTACTTGCTATTTATGTAGATAAGCACGATCATAAAACTTTGGTACTAGAATTGTGTAGCATGAAACAAGTAAGTCTTAAACCATTAGAATATTTTAATAAAATAGAAAGTAACTTAAACTTACAAATTTCTTACATTAAAACGCACGCTGAAAACGCAAGTGAGATTCAGTATCACACAAAATTGTCGCAAGACATCGCTCTTAGAGTATTGTTGAAACATTTAAATAATCCACTAGGCGACTATCTAAGTACTCGCAATCCAAATTCATTAAGCGAAGCATTGCATATTCTTACAAATTATTTCAATATTACTGATACAAAACTAACATTTAATACGCAACTAAGTAAGCATAAGCCAACTTTCTCTACTAATTGAACTTTTCATAATGGACAGCAATCAAGGTTTGTACCAAATCAATACCCCAGAAATATGTATCAAAACAACCAAAGATTTGTACCACATCAAAACCAAAAATTTGTACCACAGGAAAATCAAAGATTTGCACCACAGCAAAATACAAATGTATTCAAATCAAACAAAAATTATGTTCCAACACAATCAACTCCCATGAGCACTAATACAAGGAATACCTTGCCACTTAATCCAAATCCAAGTACAAGTAGATATAGACCAAATTTTCAATCCCAAAACAGATGGTCAGCTGAAAAATTGCATAATAAAGAAGCCACACCTTTAAAACGAATTAGAATCAGATCAATTCGATACCGAGTTTGAAACCAATAATTTCTTTAGAACAACTAGCCTCGGAAAACGAAACGTACCCATCGAATTATTAAATATTGATATTAATAAATCTCAGTTGCCATATATAATCATTCCATTTGAAAATTTTGAGTTAAAATGCTTAATTGACACAGGTTCTACCAAATCTTTTACAAACCCCTTGAAAGCTCGAAATCATTTTCCTACATTTGTTAAACATGATCCATATACCAATTCAACGGCTCACGAAACTACTAATAAAAAATATAGTATTACTATACCAAGTCCAACTATTTTTGATTCACCAAAATGTTTAATTAAATTTCATATATTTAAATTTCATAAATATTTTGATTGCCTATTAGGAATAAAAGCACGAAAAACATTAAATGCAGACATAAAATTAAAATCTAACTAACTAGTATTACCAACCACAAAAATAAAAATTGATTTTAAAAATGTACATGATTATAATCATTTTATATTAGTTAAACCTAAAAGCAAGCAAAAAATTAAGATTTTATTTAAAAACGTACAAAACAAAATAGCCTTGTTACCACAATAAAATTATAATAATTTAAAAATACCCGAGTGTTTGATTATGGTTCAAAATAATGCCTGGTTTTACTTCAATAATTAATCCAACAAATGAAAATTTGTCAGTCGACTTATCTAATGAATTTGATTTATCTAGTGAAGTTACTCCCGAACAAGAATTTAATATATCATTAAATAATTTAGAATGTCCTGAATATAAATTTGATCTTAATAAAATTAGACTAAATCATTGCAATGAAGAAGAAAAAACCAAACTTATCTATCTTCTAAAAACATATTCTGATATTTTTCACTGTGAAGGAAATTAATTAATTGATTAGTGTGAATAGCGGGAAATGTTGGACAACCAGAAATTAAAACAAATTTTATTAACTGACCGGTTTCGATTTATTACATAAATCTTCATCAGAGTCTACAAGGAAAAAGTATAAGTCAATTGACAAAGTAAGATGAATTTGCAAACAATATGAGAAACAATGTAGAGTAGTAATATATATGAATACAGAGAAATAGCAATTTATTGTGAATAAACTTACCAATTAATTGTAAGTGAAGTTAAATTTTAAGTTAAGTTTAAAGTTGAAAAAGTAGTTGTGGATTGTAGTCATGTACGTGAGAATGCACAAATGTTGTTGGTGTTTATAAAAGACGTAGTACATTATAAAAAACATTAAACACTTATAATATAAATTAAATTAACATTTAAAGACCAGACAATTAAAAACAAGTACTTGTATGTGAGGAGAGCTAGAACAGTCGACTGAACTAAAATTTGTGCGTAACTTGAGCGAGTGAGTGCTAGCTTATTAGAATTTTTTACATTAACAGGAATTTATCTGACTAGTTTTTATGTGTAGGTTCATTTTTAGCAAGTAAATATATTTTTGTAAATTATGTTTAAATTTTCTATGTCGGTTCTTAAATTTAAATTATTTTTATTTTGATTGATGAACAGCATTTCTGCGAATAATCTTTTTTCCAAATTAACTTCGTTATGTAATATTTTAATTTTGTCAAAATCAATTTTGTGGTGGAGATTTGTTGTATGTGAACATAGGCCAGTATTTTCTTTTTCATTATTAACATCTCTCATATGTTGATTAACCCTATCCCCTAGACGTTGTTTGGTTTGACCAATATAGCATTTTTTACATTGACAGGTTAATTTGTAAACAACATTACTTCTATTCAGAATAGGGGTTTTGTCTTTTAATCTAGAAAATAAATTGTTAACCGTTTTTTTGTAATAAAATACTATTCTAGTTTTATCATTTCCTATGAATAAGCGTTGAATTTGACGAGATATGAACGGAATGTACGGAATTTTGTAATAATTATGTGTGGGTTTGGTACTGCTTGATCCTGTGTTATTTGTTAAATTGTTAATTATTGTGGTGTTAGGGGTGGAATTAAATATGGTATTAATTAGTTTACTTGGATAGTTATTTTCTACTAGTAATTTTAAATTTTTTTTTTTTTTTTACATTCCGTAACAAATACATCAGAAACTAAATTATTAATTTTGTGTAAATAACTTTTGATAATGGCTATTTTTTGTTTGATATTGTGGTTAGAATTAAAATTCAGTGTTCTATTAGAGTTAGAAGGTTTTTTATAAAGATCAAACAACAAAATACCATTATTGTTCATAACCAGAACGTCCAAAAAGGGTAAACAATTATTCGTGTTTTGCTTTTCAATAGTGAATTTTAAATGTGGGTCAAAATTGTTAAAAATGTCTAAAATGACTGTGTCATTGTTGCAAGGGATAGCAGTAATAATATCATCCACATATAAGTATAAGAATGGAACTTGAAAGGGTAATAGCTTGATGGATTCTGTTAAAAGGTCATGCATGACGAGATTAGCGAAGTTAGGTGAAGCTGGGTGGCCCATTGCTGTACCGAATTGTTGTTTGTATAAAATATTATTGAATGAGAAATAGCTACTGTTGAAGCAAAATTGTATGATTTCTATGAAAGTTAATTTGGGTATTGGTGTGTGTAATTCTATTAAGTTCCAATATTTGTGTATACATCTGATGACAGCATCTAAACTAATATTAGTAAATAATGAGGATACGTCTAATGAAATAAGCTCATAGTTACTGGGGATATTTAAATTTTTACAATTGTTAACAAATTCTAATGAGTTTTTTATTGAGAAATTGAAATCTGAATTTAAGTTATTTAATATGTTGACTATGAATTTAGCAAGATTATAAGAAGGACAATTAATAGTACTAATAACTGGTCGCATTGGCCAATCATTTTTGTGTATCTTCGGTAATCCGTACGCTTTGGGTGTAACTGAGTTGTGAATCGTCAATTTGTTTTTCATTTGTTTACTGATGTATTCCTTTTCCATCAAACTATTAACTATTCTGTTATTCAACATTTCAAATTTTTTAGTAGGATCTTTGTTCAAGATTTGATAAACGTTTATATCGCTAAATAATATTTTCATTTTTTCAAAATATTTGTGTTTATCCAAAATTACCGTTACATTTCCTTTATCAGCCCTTGTTACAAAGATTTCCGGGTTATCTTTGAGGAAGATTTGTGATTCTACATAATCTGAATTAATTTGTGTGGCAAAATTATTATTTAATTTAATGTGGTTGTATTTATTAATAAAGTTCTTGGTGAAGTTGAGCGAGTGAGTGCTAGCTTATTAGAATTTTTTACATTAACAGGAATTTATCTGACTAGTTTTTATGTGTAGGTTCATGAACCTATGTTTTTATGTGTAGGTTCATGAACCTATGTGTAGGTTCATGAACCTACACATAAAAACTAGTCAGATAAATTCCTGTTAATGTAAAAAATTCTAATAAGCTAGCACTCACTCGCTCAAGTTACGCACAAATTTTAGTTCAGTCGACTGTTCTAGCTCTCCTCACATACAAGTACTTGTTTTTAATTGTCTGGTCTTTAAATGTTAATTTAATTTATATTATAAGTGTTTAATGTTTTTTATAATGTACTACGTCTTTTATAAACACCAACAACATTTGTGCATTCTCACGTACATGACTACAATCCACAACTACTTTTTCAACTTTAAACTTAACTTAAAATTTAACTTCACTTACAATTAATTGGTAAGTTTATTCACAATAAATTGCTATTTCTCTGTATTCATATATATTACTACTCTACATTGTTTCTCATATTGTTTGCAAATTCATCTTACTTTGTCAATTGACTTATACTTTTTCCTTGTAGACTCTGATGAAGATTTATGTAATAAATCGAAACCGGTCAGTTAATTAAATTTGTTTTAATTTCTGGTTGTCCAACATTTCCCGCTACTCACACTAATCAATAAATCTACTTTTGGACGTGATACTTTTTCAATTCAATGAAATTAATTAAGTTTTATTAACGCTGTTAAACACATAATAAAATTCAAAGACGATACTCCAATTTTGTGACGCTGTTTTCCGGAACTTCAGAAAATTGCTCGGGCGCCAGTTTTTAACGAGTTTGCTCTCGATTCGGTAGCGGATTTAGTCGGAGTAACAGGTAAAATTTGGACACACGCACAGAAAACTCGGTTAAATAAAACTTTATTTTCTTTACATAGAAATGAACAGTTTACAGTTAATAATAACGCTCACGACAACGAGCGGAAAACGGTTACAGAACAAAACGGCTATTTTACTTCGGTGAAAGCGTGGTCTCTAATTCGGACTATCGTCGTTATTTTAATCAAACGGCGGCGTGCACCAGGAATAGCTGGCATTTATTGGATACGTGTTTGCTAGAAAATTTGGCGGTTTACACTCGAGTCAAAAGATCAGAAACTGTCCCGTAGAACCCAGCCATCAATTACGTAACACGCTAAGCCAAAACGAGGTCGACGGAAGATTGCTGGTTTGCACTCGACCCAATCCCCAGAAAACCTTTATGCAGAAAACTGCGGTACTAGAATGAGAAGAAAAACACAAGAGGCTTGCACCGAAATAAAATTGACAAAGACTTACTGCATAATTTTATTGAAGTTGAAAATAACGGTTCGAACTTGTAATGGCACTGATACTAGTGGATGGCTTCAGTGGCACAGGAAAAGAGACTGAAATAATGAGCTCCTTACCTATTTATTGAATAAAACACATGCAAAAACTCATTGTTCTTCGGTGGATAAGAAGGGAAAACCGATCCCAAACTTCTGGTGCCGAATCTGCTACCCCAAATTCGAAGACAGTTCGAATTTCCGCGCGAACAAACACAACCGACACTGGCGCACATTTAAACACAAAATTACCCATGATGCACTATTTAACTGCACTTCCGCGGTAGCACACGTTGTAAACAATCCCATTAACCTCTGCGGTGCACATACGTCAGGATGTTGTTCCAAACCTCATTACGAAACGAAGAAATTCCAATTGTCTCGACCAGAACTTGCTTCAGACAAAACAAACGGATAAACTGATGCAATATTTGCAAGTCGGTTTAATTACTACAGCTAATTAAAAGCGATTCGGATTCGGTCGATTAACGCGTAGTTTAAACGCAACAGTTGACTCGTGAAACGACCGGTGCATACAGTTGACAGTTCAAACGTAAACAAATCGAGGCAGTTAGGTCGGTAGTTAAGTGTAGTGCCAAGTGCAAGGAAAGTGCAGCAAAACGATGTGGACACCGCCCAACACCTGCAGGAAACACCCTCTAATGGTGTAAGTGTCAAAACATAGTCGTTTGTAGCAGTGATTCGCACCTAACCTCAAACATTTTAGGTGTTTGCGGGAATCCACCTCGAATCAATTCCTCGGGCCTTCGTACGGATTTGTCATAAATATGGGCTAAGACAGGCAGCCCTACCAGTTACGTTGAGTATGTAAAGTAGTGGTACCGCGGTAAAATCTAATTTAAGTGTTTGTTTCAGGGAAAACAGCGCAAAGACCGGCGTAACGAAAACGCTTCGTTTTAATTTATAGTAAAACTTACGGATATCCTTATATTCACAAGCAAGAATTTCAAAATCAAATAAAAGACATGCTTAAGCAAGGAATTATACAACCATCTCAATCTCCTTTTTCTTCCCCAATTTGGATAGTCCTTAAAAAACTTGATGCTTCCGGCAAAAGAAAGTGGAGAATAGTCATCGACTATCGGAAACTAAATGAACAAACTATTGATGACAGATATCCTATTCCTAACATAACTGACATACTTGACATACTTGGTCGAAGCCAATATTTTACAACTTTGGACCTGGCATCAGGGTTCCACAAAATTGAAGTAGACGCTTATGATATACAAAAAACTGCTTTTACATTAGAAAATGGTCATTACGAATTTGTTTGCATGCCTTTTGGTCCCAAAAATGCACCAAGTTCCTTTCAACGAGTGATGGATAATGTATTAAGAGGAATTCAAAATTAATCTTGTATAGTATATCTTGATGACATAATCATTTTTTCGACTTCTTTACAAGAACATATAACTGAATTGACTACGGAATTCGAACGCTTACGAAAGTATAATTTCAAAATTCAACTGGATAAAAGCGAATTTTTAAAAAAGAAGTTAATTATTTAGGTCATGTTATAACCCCACAGGGCATCAAGCCAAACCCTGACAAAATCCAATCTGTTTAGACTTCTTCGCTAAACTATAAATTTGTCTTTTATGTTTTTATTGTTGCCTGTACTCCACTTACAAAAGTGATTATTCTTTTATAATGAAATGCGTCTTGTGCGCATAATATGAGGCGGTGGGAGGAAAAGTGGGGAGAAATCTCATGTACAGCGAAGAATAGCTCTCTTCAACATCAGCCTTCACTGTATTCACTTAAGAATAGTTAATAAATATATACAGTCCACAAATCGATTGAAATTATTTAAACGATACAATTAATGCAATCCGAAATTATTGACTGATGGATAAAAGAAAGTTGAGTAGAAGACAACAAGGCGAAACTGCAAAGACATGTGAGTAAGCGTATCCCTTCGATTCTGTTTCTTTCAATTGCATATCAATATCGCATTATTTGACAACGGTTTATAGTCGGGTATACGTGTGTGAATAAAATGGAGACAGCGGCAGAGTTAGCGGGATCAATGAGGGCACGTGGTGTTCTAAAACGGCGATTGACTGATTTCAATAGAGTGGTAAATGCGAAGCTGGAATTATTTGGAACTGATCCAAATGCACTAAATCGAGCAGTTGTAATAGAGATAGAGACACGGTTACAAGCGATTACTCCCTTACTAGACGAATTTGTTGAATTGCACTTGAAGATATCACAAGACAATGAAGCCGCGAATAATGCGGACGATGATGAGTTAGAAAACTTTTAAAATACTTATTTTGCTAGTATCGCAAGTGCAAGGCAACTAATTGAGTCTATTGCAAAAATAAATACGCCAGGCGATTCGGTCTCTTCAAGCATACATTCGAGAGCACATTCGAGCGCAAATACCAGAAACACTGTTTATGATAATATAAAATTACCTCAAATACAATTGCCGAAATTTAATGGTAGGTTTATAGAATGGTTAGAGTTTCGCGACGTATTTGATTCTTTAATTCACAAGAACGATTCGTTACTGAAACGTGGGACACTATGATCGTGCACATTGTGAGTACTAAATTTGACATGACCACCGCGCGAAAGTGTGAATCTCAAAAATGCGCGGGTGATTTTCCTACTCTAAACGAATTAAAACAATTTTTGCGGGCTCAATCCGTGATATTAGAGACGTTGGAAATAAATAAATTAGAGATACAAAAGCAGGTTAAAGACAATCGCAGTAGTAGATCATTTGTAGCAGCGAATGTAGCGTGTTATTATTGCCGAGGCCCACATACAATTTATTGAAAAGGCTCCACAAGAGCGAATGCAAGAAGCGATTAGATTAAAACTGTGTATAAATTGTTTAAGACCAGTCATTTACCCAAGAATTGCGAAGCGATGGGGTGCAGGCGATGTAAGCACAAGCATAATTTGATGTTACACACTGAAAATAGAGTCGCGAACAAGGTAGAAAAAAATAGTGCCACGGTTGCTATGCACAATAAATGTTCAACAAATTTAGCGTTACTGTCAACTGCATTGATTGATGTTTGCGATAACGACGGGCAACTTAATACATGTCGCGTCTTATTAGATAGCGCTTCTCAAAGTAGTTTTATACTGTTGGAAACGGCAGAACGATTGGGCATAGCAATCGATCCGGTACAAATTAACGTGAGCGGTGTCAATAATTGCACTACCCTAACTAAAGGCAGATGCACAATCAATTTCAAGTCACGATGCACCAAATTTTAAGCAAAAATAGAATGTGTAATAATCCCAGAAATCTGCGGAGGTCTGCCCCAATACGATCTGGATACGGAAACTTGGCTTATCCCACAGAATTTAAATTTATCCGATCCCCAATTTTCTCGACCAGGAAAAATAGAAATATTGTTAGGAGCATGCATATTCTGGGAATTAGTATGCGCGGGTCAAAAGACCATAGGCAATGCAAAACTTATTGCCCAAAATACTAAACTGGGATGGGTTTTTTCAGTCTGATAACAAATTATCGCGTCTGAATGACTTGATGTTCATTTGCTTAAGGGAAAGCACCCTGTCATCAGAATTTTATTGATTCTCTCGCATAATGAAGCAGCTTCTTCTATAGTTTTCGCGCTCGTCAAGAGATCGTCTACGTAGAAGTCTTCGCGTATTATCGATGCAGATATCGGGTCGGTCTGCATATTTTCAATGGATAATTGTTTTATGCAACGCGTTGAAAAAAACGATGCCGCCGCCGTGCCATATGGCAAAGTATTTAACGTGTAACTACTCATAGATTCTACGGGATTCTTACGCTACAAAATTTGTTGCTTAGCTCTATCCTCCATTCTAAACGTGACCTGTCGGTACATCTCGATGTCCGCCAAAATTGCTACCACGTGCTGCCGAAAGCGCAATAATATGCTTAATAAATCGTTCTGGATTATTGGGCCTACACATTCTAAATTATTTCGCGAATATCCCGAGTCCGTTATAAACGAAGCGTCAAATACAACGCGCAATTTTGTTGTCAAACTCTGTTCGTTTAAAACACCGTGATGCGTTAGGAAATATTGACGTTGACATGAGATTTCGCTTTCAACTTTAGTCATATGGCCTAGCGCTTCATTTTCAGCCACAAATGAAAGATATCGCTCGCGAAACTGAGGCACCGTATGGAACTTCCATTCTAATGATAGAAATCGTTTTAGTGCACCCTTTCTCAAATCTCCTAATAATTTGATCGGTTTATTGAACGGGATTGCCACCTGAAAGCGCCCGTCCCTTTCGCGCTTGTAATGCTGACAAAAATGATTTTCGCAAAACTCTTCGTCCTCTGATTAAGGAACGCTCATATAATTGTCTTCAATTTCCCAAAATTTGGCTAACTGATCCGAGACTTCGCGGTTTGTGTTAAGATGGCATTGCGTATTATTTACACGGTCGGGTAACACTAAAATCGGACCGGAAATAACCAATTTAAAACTTAACCAACAATTCAAAACAACGCTTTACCGTTCAAATTAAAGAAATTAATTCAAATCAAAATTTTATTGATTTTTAAAAACATTTTTAGTACTGAATGTAAATTATTTGTGTTATTTCGAATCAGATAACTTTTATCATCAATTAAATAATATCTTACCAGGACATTTTAATAACACAGTTAAATGTAATAGAATATTAAAAGATATCGAATTAATCGACAAACAATACGAACAAATAACAATTTATCATGAAGGCAAATGTAACCATAGAGGCATAACTGAAACCTATTAAAAATTATCGTTAAAATTGTACTGGCCAAATATGCTAAAAATAAAAACAATTCAGGATTATAATAATAAATGCGATATCTGTAAATTAGTTAAATACGACAGAAAACCCTTGAAGTTAAAATTTAATATTACCCCTACACCTTCAAAGCCTTTTGAAATAATACATATAGATGTGCGAAATTACGAAAATTATAAAATTTTAACCATTATAGATGCTTTCAGTAAACATGCTCAAGCATATTCATTAGAAAACATGCAAGTAACAGAAATTACTAAAAAATTATTAAAATTCTTTACCCATCATTCAATTCCAAACCTCATTGTCACTGATAATGGACATGAATTTGATAATGGTTTGATAACCGAATTTTTAAGACTACATAAAATAGAAACACATTTTTGTAGCTCTCACCATCCTGCTAGTAATGAACTAATTAAAAAATTTCATTGCACCTTCATGGAACACTTAAATTTATTAAACAATAGAACCGAATAAAAAAATATTTCTAAATTAAATAAGAATAGAGAAGAACTACCTGAATTACCAAAAAACGTATTTGTAAAAAGTAATTTTCGTTCAAAACAGAGTAATCTATATAAAAAAGAAAAAGTAATTAATATTATTCGTAATAGGAAAACCATCGAACCGAAAATATCTAACAATAAAACCAGTAGAAAATTTAAAAAATTACATATCGACAATATAAAACGCCCTAATATAAACAAAAACCTCCCATTCCAGATACATCTACTCCCTTCTGCATGATGCTCTGGTTTATCACCACAGGCTCTGCACAAAGAAATATAACACTTAACCGTGAGATACTCCCTATAAAATTAGGCAACGCAAAGTTACAAGAGTCATCCCACTTGTTTATTTATTATTTCGAACTATCCGAAATAATTTCACAATATGATACTATTAAGCTACAAATCAATGAATTTAAAAATACCACAGATTCCATAAAACTTCATTCTAAGAAATTAATTAATTACTATAAAACAATAGAATACACCAAAATGTTGATTAATTTTTTAAATATTCAGTCAAGAAATAAACGAGAACTTATAAATGGAATTGGCCATATATTTAAACAAATAACCGAAAATTTATATGCGTATGACGCTGAAGAAATTAAAAATACAATTGAAATCATAAAAAAGAATCAATTCAATTTAGCTCATCAAATAAATAGCCAATACTCTATTAACAATGAAATTATAGAACCCACACCAATCCATTCAACTTCTGGAAAAAAACGATAATACAAATTTATGGAACGCTTCTGGAACCATAATATTGTATTTACTATTAAGCATTGCCGCTGCAATTATTCTAATAAATTATTTGAATAAGAAGACAAAAAAAACAGCAATCATTCCCACAGCTATAAATCTCAATGAAGTCATTGTCATCTAATCTCACCGGAGTCTCGAACTTACTAAGGGAGGTGTAATATAACAGCTAGATTAGTATTTAATTTTAAACATATCATATAATTGTTGTATCATCAGAATCGTATTACAATAACTATAATAATATATGTATAAGCTTGTAAGCTGAATTAGCATTTTTTCTAAGTTTTATATTTTACTTTAATATTATTATCACTCTATTTCTTAACCTGATACTGTTAACATCGAATAAAATCTTGTCAAAAACTTGTCTTGAATAATCTATAATAAAACTTTCACCAGATGAAGTTGACGGACGACAAACCTTTTCAGACTAGACCTTACCCCATCGCTTTCGCGCACCGTCAAGCCGTTCAATCAGAAATCGACCAAATGGTAGAGTACGGGGTTATCGAACGTGCAAACACATCTTTTTGTTCACCATTAGTGACTGCCGTTAAAAAGGATGGAACCGGAAGGGTGCGTTTGGACGCTAGGGTTTTGAATAAAGTGCTTTGTCCCGACAGGTTTTTACACGGTTCAAAATCGTACCAATTCTGAGTTCTTCCATTCGGGTTAGAAACCGCAGTCGCGAGTTTCACTCGTTGCATGGATACCGTGTTAGGTCCGGAGTTGCGGTCGTTTGTAATTCCATATGTCGATGATTTGCTCATTTGTTCGCAGACGTTTGACGAGCTCTTAGATCATTTAACGCGCATACTAGAACGTTTGCATCAGGCCGGTTTTACACTTCGGTTGAAAAATGTAAGTTTTTCCGTTCAGAAATGTCGTTTTTGGGTACGAAGTACTTGGTAAACAAAGATGGGATCAGGCCAGACCCAAGCCGACTACAGGCTGTACGCGACTTCCCGACTCTTCATAATGTAAAAAGCCTCCAGGCCATTCTGGGTCTTTGTAACTTCGACAGATCGTTTAGTGAAACATTTGCTACTGCCTCAGAACCTTTGGTTTTGCTACTACGTAAGAAATGCCGTTGGCAGTGGGGAAAGTTACAGTCAGACTCGTTTGAGTCACTAAAAAATAGTCTATGTTCGGCGACAATATTATGGCATCCGTCGTTTACAGAACCATTCATCGTACAAACCGACGCTAGTGAGGTCGGCCGGTCGGACGGAGCCTCGTTATACCAAGTTTGGGATGGGATTAAGCATTATGTGGCATTTGCGAGCCGGATTTTACTAAGCCGCGAGAGAAATTATAGTACTCCAGAAAAAGAGGCCCTGGCCGTTGTTTGGGCTTTGCAAAAGTGGAGAATCTACTTGTTAGGGCAAAAATTCACTGTTCGGTCGGATCATCGGAGTTTGTCGTATTTGGCAACTTGTCGTTTGTTGCCGGGGCGCATCACGCGTTGGGTATTATCACTCCAAGAATTTGATTTTAGTATCGAGTACATCCCAGGTGACACAAATTTGATACCAGATGCGTTGTCTCGCCATCCCTCTTCCCTCTTAAGACATTAACTGCTTTGAATTTCCGTTGATTAATTCCAGAGTTACGAGACTTTGTTAAAATTCTTCCTGTTGCGCAAAGACAAGATGCGAAGTTGAGCAAAATCCGCGATAAACTAGCTGGGGTTTTAGACGAAAGTGACACGTTTACACGATTTTTGGTGCAAAACAATATAATGTACCATCGACGTAGTGACGACTAGTCGCCGTTACTCTGTGTGCGTTCTGCACTTGTCAATGTTTTCGTAAAGTCTTTTCACGAAGTATTTCGTCATTTTGGCGTTTCGAAAACGTGGGCCGCTTTGCGAAAGGAATGTTGCCAGCAAAACATGCAGAGGAATATTAAACGCGTCATTTCGGGGTGCTTCGTCTGCCAGACAACCAAACACTCTATTTTGCAAAAACCCGCGCTACAACCAATTTTGCCTTCGGGTCCGGGTGACTTGCTGTCGGTAGATTTATTTGACCCGTTGCCAAAATCTAGAGCCGAGACGACTTATCTGTGTTTGTGTTGACATTAGTAGAGGAAGGGGTATGTTCTAGACCCTCCGGACTAGTTCCGACTCTTTCTAACACATGAGAGAATATATCGTTCTCACTCGCACTCATTACAAGTATTAATTTTTTTGGCAGTGGTAGTACTGACGTCGCGCGAGATTTGAAATGGTAATTACGTCACAAATTACCGTTGGCAACACTGTTTAACCGGGAAATTTTAAATTTAAATTAAGTATCCCTTAAAAATGTCATACAACCCCACAAAATATTTTAAAAAATCAATCATAATAATTTTTAAACCCTTTTATTTTTTTAAATTATTAATTTATTAATCGCCCTATATGTTTTCAACCCTAATATTAATAATAAATGTGAAAATAGTTAGAGAATTACCTGGGAGTCGAACCCGGGACCTCACGGTTGTGAGAGACTAATCTTACTACCACACCAAAGATTAATATTGATCAAGATAATTTGTGTAGATCCAAAAATTTTTATCGATTTCATCAATATGAAATCGATCAAAATTGTCAAAACTATATAAAGGCATTTTTTTAAAAAAATAAAGAAGGCTATAACGTTTGAAGAGTGCTATAAAAATGTCTTTGATCGACTTTAAGAAAATTATTTCGGTAAAAAAAAATCATATCCGCTTTGCTACAAAACAGAATAAAATATATCCAATAGTTCAATGGTCGTTTGCTTATCAAACAGCAAGAAAAAAATCGTGGGCAGAATTTTCAAGAGATAATGCAAAATTTCAAGTTAGAATTCGAAATGTGGAAGAAAAAATAAAATCAATTTTTAATTTGGATCACCGTCAAAACATTTTTGAACAACGTTTTAATTTAGATCCATAAAAAAACTTGAATGACGTTTAAATATATATGATATATTAATAAATGTTATAGGAGTGTGTTGTAGGCAAATAAACGAGTTTATGTTTTAAATTATATATTTTTGCTATTATTCACTAATATGTACATAATTTTTTAATTATAGAAATTATTTATAATTTACCTAAATTTATTAAGGCCGATAGTTTCCCCATAATAGTTTTGATTTTTACCACTTTCAAATACATTTGTTCACTGAAATTGGTGTTGCAATCGTCTATAGCCTCTTTGGTAAAAACGCAATTGAATCGCTTCGGCAACCATACACAATATTCTCCAAGATCTGCCATCACTGTCCTTCCAACGAACGTCTCCATTGCCTCCAATCTATGTATAATGTATCGGTGATTTACCTCCAGCTCAACCAACTTTTTGGTGTTTTTCCCAGCAAGTTCAACGTTGGCTTAAGCTTGAAAATCCATTTATTCTAATAATAATTAAAATCGCAAATAATTAAAACAAAAAAACATAAATTGGCAGATATGTAGTACTTACATGATGATTTGGTGATGAAGAAATTAATAAAACAAATTTATATTCTAAAAAAATCACTTTTATACGAAGACTGCAGTTTGCGAGTATGAATATAAAATAAAAAATAATATTATTTTAACAATTATTGCATGTATTTATACATTTATTAATTATGACGATTAAATCAAATATCGAACAAAACTGCAGTGCGTGCTAAATGTTTATTAGTAAAAAAAATATGTTTTAAGTTGCGTCAACCTGAAACTTCTCCGGTAAGATAATACTTTTAATATCCGCAACAGTTTAATGCAGAACCGTAATTAAATAATTATAATTTAAAATAATAATATAATCATAATTTAAAATAAATATGCACAGTATTCATTATTAATTGCATAATAATTATTATTTTGAATTGGCTATTTGTAAATATGATTGAAACTAAAATGAAATATCCCTATATATATGTAGATTTTAATGCATTGCAGTAACCCAATTTTTTTAAATTTGGTAAATGCATCCAAATCTGCATATATAAGGATGTTTCATTTTAGTTTCAAGCATATTTACAAATAGCCATTCAAAACTTTACCGAATATTCGTATAAGCAAGTAATAATGTATGTAATAATTAGAAAGATAAACATCTTTTCCGCAATTTTTAAATTATTCAGCGATTTTAAAGAGACAGTACCAATATCATACTTATCACGGTTTCCGTTTCATGCAAGGAAATTCAATTTTTTAATTAGAGAACTTAGTTACATTTTTATTCTGCAAGACAATGGCTGAATTAAATATCGTTCCCTTGCTACCCGTCGAAGAAGATGATGATGGTGGTCCGTCCATCACCAGCAATCTCTCCGACATTGCAGATCCGGATGATCTGGTGGAAAGTGATGGTGATGGTGCTGAGGTGGTTGTAGACTCAGATTACATGAGTATTGTTTCCACCGAAGAAACCGCCTCAGTTGAGGCAACCTCATTTGGGTCTTTGGAGGAAAGTCAATGCGTGATTGAATCCTTCATTTCCATCGATGGGGAAGAATTTTTTTTTTGCGCCAGGGCTAACTTCTAAAATGTTGAGCTTGGGAAGAGATCAATCCACAGGATCTGCGTCAATGGTGGAGGATTACGAACGCTACAAGAGGATGACCTGCAACCAATGAAGGGATTCTCTCTACATTTATCTATATTCGTCGGCATGTATTTACTGCCATAGAAATTAGATATTAACTTCACCTTTTCGGAGGAACCAATACGGCTCTCTTTATTTAATCGTCTGATACTAGTGGTAATTGATCAATGTAGAAAAAAAAGGAAAAAATAAACTACTATACATCATATAATAATTATATTAAAAAATACATTAAAACAGCAAATATTGCTTGAATTATTGTAAAGATTACATTTATTTTTTGATAGCATGGTCTATCACATTTTCCGGTTCGCCATAATGTTCAACGCAGGGCAGACATTGTCGTAATACTTTATCATTTCGATATTCTTTAGGCAAATAATCCCAAACTTTGACTGGGCATATTTTCGCAAATACGTTAATGGAAAATATATCAAATCCAATGGCTAAAACTGATCCAAACTTTTCTTTAAATCCAGATGATTAACAATTACTTCGCCTACTTTTTCTATAACATCCTCATTGGATGACATTTTCCAATAAACTATTTACTAATTTAATTTTGATATGTGTTTTGTAACAAATTTAATTGCATTAATAAATTAAAATTAATATCCATTTCTTTTACAAAATATTTTAAACATTCTAACATACAATGTGACTGGATGGAGTTTGACACCTTACATAAAGTTCGCAACTGGTTATTGCAATTTTCAAGGTTCTTATTATATTCAAACTGAATATTTACCGCTGTTAACATAAGATTATTGTAATAATTTAAAAATCAATGTTTTTTGATTATGACAAAATGAGTCGATTGATTATGACAAAATGAGTCGATTGATTTCGATTTTTTTCATTCGCAAAATTGTCTTGTTAAATTGCACTTGAACTTGTTTTTTATATCGGATATTTTTTGATTTTATTACACAAACGAGGTTTTGTTTTGGCAATTTGCCTCATCAAGCTGCCATGATAAAAACGCTCGTCCTGCGTTTTTATCATGTCAGCTTTATTCGTCAAATTTCGTCAAAAATATCCGATAAAAAACAAGTTCTTGTGCAATTGCATACGACAATTTTGATAAAATAACCTCATTAAGCGCTATACTTTCTTTAATAATTGCATGCTTAATATATATCGGACTAATAAAATCACTTTTTATTTTAAGCATTTTAATTTCCATAAAATCCGAATCCTCCAATTTTCAGATGTTTGAAATTGAGTTAAATTTATTAAACACTGCCGGATCACTGTTTGTAAAATATTCTGTCAAAGTGCTGATAAAGTAATTTCAATCCATCTCACCGAACGTAATACAATCTTCTTTTTTTTCTTGAATTTATAACTTTTACTGCAGTTTGAAATCCCATTGAATAGCACAATCTAACAGAAATTTCACATATGTTGGATATTTCCAAATTATAACTAGATTCACAAACTATTTATTGTGCGATTTATCAAACCCCAACCACTTAACATATATTTTATTTTTATTTTTTAATAATATTTTTTCTATTAAATATATATCCGGTTGTTTAGTTTTTTGCAATTCTTCCGTATAAAAACCACCACTTACTGGTGCACAATGCATATCCTCCAGTAAATATGTAGTTGGATTGGTAATACATACCTTTCTAATTTTAAACAATTCAGTGGTCCAATTCGGGGTATAACCCTTGATAGGTGTTTTAAGTGGACTGTATGAAAATACGTCTTCTTCGACGAAAATGAAACGATTTTGTAGGTTTCAAACAAACTAAACTATATTAGCACAAACAAATTTTATGTGTTACAACGTTCATAGTCTGCAGTGGAATGAAATATATATTGGGGGAGAGGCACTACTGCTAGCGCTATCTCGATTCTTAAGGTAACAACAGATTGTCAAATTATTACAGTTGCAAGTGAACAAAGGCGCCATCTGGCGGATCCGCTTCATGTCCGCATAAAAATTGTCGGTAAAAATTTCTAACATCAAGCTATCCGTATCTGTATAAAGCAACGTAGCGTTTTCTGCATATTTCTCTTTGATGAAACCGTAATAAAAATCGTATATAATAATTTTCGATAAGTCTAGTATACTAAATCCGATATGTATAGGTTTGTTATACATAACTTTTAATTTTTTCATCTGCACTGCCACTAAATTTTCGGTAAATACGCTACAATTTTTAAAATTTGGTTTTAAAATCATGCTATTTGCTCCTGGCTTATGTCCAACATTTTCCCAATGTGTAACTAATTTTGCATCTACCCTTTTGTCAACATTTTCCATAGTTTTCCCAAAGACACTATTGTTCATAAGTTTGAAAAAATCTTTTTCAAATTTACTGGTGGCACAATTCCGCATAAAAGTATTCAAATCTATATACGGCATTAACTAAAGACTTTGTTTAAATGTTAACACTCTATGCACATGAGTTAGTTTCAAACCATTTCTAAGAGCCTGTTTTAAGTTTTTATAATGTATAACATATTTGGATTTATTTTACAAATTCGGAATTAACTTTTTAATTTTGATTTTTGAAATTGGGGAAGCTAGGAATTCCGGAAAAAACGGCAGATCGTTGTACTTATCATGCCAGGTTAACAGGATATTCCAAATCTACCTCTAAAATATATCCTCGATCAGAATTATCTGAAATATTTGCAACGTCTAATCTACTAGTTTCTAATTCAGTTAACCATTTAAATTCATTTTTGGGAAGTTGAGACATCGCGAATGTTGAGACATCGCTGCTCCATACAAATTAGTAGCATCCAAATAAGTTATGAATGATGTCGGTTTAGAAGGATCAAAATTAGGAATGAATTGATTATTTGCTACAGCTTTTCTGGTGCTACATTGAGTAACACCTCCACGAATTCTTTTTTGTAAAAAATGCAACATATCAATATTACTCAATAGCTCCAATTCAACTTCGGTATACTTCAGCATTGCATCCCAACTGAGGCCAGGTGCGGTATAGTACTGAGCGGGATCTAGAGAATATATTGATAAGCAAAGGGTTCTAAAATTTTCGAAAATATCTACTAGAATTAATACGTCTGATTTTAAAGATATATCGGAATATTCGCCTAAAGTGTTACATTGAAAAGAATTTCCATACATCACACGCTCGCTCATAGTCACTTTTTGAAATATTTTCATTTGTTAAATTATTAAAGAAATCTTTATGTGCTGGTAGTTTATTCTCAGACAACTTTTCAATATTAGAAACATACGAATAGGGAAATACACCTTTTAACCGAATTAAATTGAATTTTTCATCATCAGGAAAGTATTTACGAATTTCATAACATTCTTCATTGTTTAAATTTTGAGCTAGTTGACCTAAACTACTAGCCATAAACTTTAATGAATCCAAAAAACGTAATTTCAAATACACGTTTTTTTCATTGCCAGTTATTCGATCAAGATATGTATCCACTAACAAATGTTTTGAAAATGAAATATATCGTTCTTTATTAAGAGGAATAACATCTATACGTTCCTGATGACAAGCTAAATTTGTAATGAACAAGTGAGATTCGTAACCGCTTAAATTGTGGAAAAAAATAGGAATGAAATTTTGAATCTTATAATGTAAATTACAATTTATATGAGCCGCACCCCGATATTGCCCTGTTAAATGACAATGATCCCATACTCGTTTTTCATCATCTTTGAACACTTTTTCGCAAATATGGCAATTTACACTAATTGCAAATTTATTCTGTTCACTATAACTTAGGGGATTCATTTGTAAAACTGGCTTCAAATAGTTGATGTAAATATGTTTAGCATCCGATTCTAAACGTTCGATGAATACTTTAGTGCAATCTTCACCTCGATATGATTCAAATTTCGACAATGAATCGTTATATGAACATTTTATATAATAAGCAAACGAATGTGGTTTATGTTCCGATGTTTTAATAGAAAACGACTTTTCAGAGTTAGGCTCACACGATTCAATTGGTTTTATGACCGTCTCAAAATCTGCATATACTGTGAATGGCACCTTCAATTGATTTTGAAAATTTCTGAATTTTAATATAATTCCCGTATGTGTATTTCCAAATTTGTCTATTATAATATCTGTAGTTGGTAGTTTAGTACATATATCATTACAATCATTTAATTTATGATTTTCTAAAAGTTGATTATTTGAAAAATTAGTTAAACATCCATCACATAAAAACATGGTACTACAATGTTTAGTCAGCTGATTTCTTATCAACCTAGACATATTTTTAATGAGACAATAATGATTATTACCATTATTGTCACTAATTAATAGCCGCAGTCACCGCAGTCACCGCATGTCACTAATTAATAGTGCAAGCCATCGCAGTCCCCTCAGGGACTGCGATGGCTTGCACTATCGCAGTACGGGCTCAGCAAACCCGAGGTACCCGAGCTTCCGTAAACCTTGTGGGCTGCAACGACCCGGACGGGAGGGGATCGGAACCCAAGCGTACGGTAGTAGCTACAAGGAACGGTGGCTTGGCTACCCGGCCAAGTCGCGAGGAGACAACCTCTATAATAAACCCCAATCCCAAGCAGTCGTGCGCGGCGACGGGATGCGTGACTGGTGGGTGACCAGTATTTAGCGGCGAACCTTGGGTACCGGGCGACCCCCATTGTACATAGCCTTACCAGCACATGCAGGCACTGTGCTGGCGGACCCTTTATTTCCTGAATACTCGTGGGAACAATATGGACCATTTAAAATCATTTAAAACAAAATCGGACGACGTAAGGAACTACCAGGCTAGTCCTGGCAAGGAACTTACCTCGTCCCCGAAACGCGTCGGTAAAAACGACGCTATTCAGCCATCCGGCAGTGGGGACTTTGTAGCCGAGGGCCCTGTCAAGGGGAACTCCGCAGCAGAGGCACAACTGTCTGGTGACTCGGCAACACCTGCCAAGAAAGCAGGCCAGCTCTCAGGAGCACAAAAGAAGAGAAGGCGGAGGCTGCGTCTCGCAGCTCAAGCCAGCTCTTCGGTGACGCAGGAAGTAGTGGCCTCCACGTCTGCGGGCTCCAAGCGGGACCGCAGCGTGGGGGACACTCCTCCCAGCATCACCCAAACTGCTAAAAAGCCGAGGCCTTCCGCCAACGCCTTTAGTTACGCTCAGGCTGCTGGACTGAGATACGCTATCGCTCCTTCGGATTACCCCGAAGTAACGATAACGAGGGAACAAAGTTTGTTTGTTTCCTCGGCGGTCTCAAAGAAGGCAGACTGCATTGAGGGTAGCTTCTTCCCGCGGTTTGGTGGGTTTCGGTTGTCGGAGTTGGGGACGATCAACGTCTCCTGCGAAGACACCCGCACTGCTGAATGGCTGGAAGAGGTTTTCCCAACACACACATATACCTCATACAAGAACCTTGGATAAACAAGGGAATCGTAAAAGGGCTTTCAGGGTGCGGAGGGAATACTCACTATTGCACCTCGCACACCCACCCTCCCGCCTGCATATTTATCTCCGATAAGTTACAGGTCAAACCCCTCTACAACTTTTGCAGCAGGGATCTGGTAGCTCTACTGCTACCGACTGGTAGGAACGGAACGGACCAAATAGTGATCTGTTCAGCCTACCTACCGTATGACTCGCCAGGGCCTCCTCCCTCCAGAGAATTTGAGGACCTGGTAAAATTTTGCGAGGCCAAAAGGTACGAACTCCTGATAGGCTGCGACGCCAACTCTCACCACACTGTGTGGGGAAGCTCGGACGTCAACCCAAGGGGGGAAAAACTTTTAGAATACCTCTACACGACAGATCTGGACCTGCTAAATCGCGGTAGCTCACCAACTTTTGTTACCGCGAGCAGGCAGGAAACCATTGATGTCACACTAGTTTCTAACAATCTTTCTCAGAAGATTGTCAATTGGCATGTATCAAACGAACCGTCACTGTCGGATCATAGATACATAGTCTTTAAACTGGCTGCTGAGACTAACAACACAGTTAAGTATCGCAACCCAAAAAAGACAGATTGGGACAATTATAGAGTCTCTCTGAGCACAAAGCTAAGTGACCTTCCACCCACACCGCGTAAAGTGTGTGACTCGGAAACCTTTGCAAACTTTCTTCAGGAGGCGGTGGTATCTTCTTATGAGGAGAACTGTCAACTGAAGACTCAAAAACTGGGGAAAAGGGTGACTTGGTGGAACCCCGAAATCCAAACAATGCGAGTGCAAACACGTAAACTACTGAGAACCGCCTTGCGCACAGGATTCCTGTCTGACTGGGACCTGTGCAAAAGCGCGCAACGCAGGTATAAAAACCTCATACGCAGGTCCAAACGGGAAAGCTGGAAGAACTTCTGCTCAGAAATAGAAGGCTTTCCAGAGGCTCTTAGGGTAAATAAGGTCATATCTAAAAACAGAAACGCAAAGCTGACGACTCTGAGGCTCCCCTCGGGTGAGCTCACAACTTCCCCTGAGGAGACTCTAAGGCATCTAACGGCGGTTCATTTTCCTGGCTCTGAGAATGCAAGGATGACAACTGCTCGGGCCCCACGTCTAAGGGCTCGACCGATGGACTGGGACCTTGCATCAAAAGTTGTCACCTACGACAGAATCAACTGGGCAAAAAAATCCTTTGAAAGGTACAAAAGTGCCGGTATAGAAGGGATCTTTCCGGCCTTATTACAAGAGGGGGCAAACTGCCTGCAGGCACCACTGTACCACCTCTTCCGCTCCTGTCTGGCTCTGGGCTACATACCGGTGGCCTGGAGAACGGCAAGAGTAATCTTCATTCCAAAAGCAGGCCGTACCAGCTACGACCAAGCAAAGGATTTCCGACCTATCAGCCTGACATCTTTCCTACTAAAAACATTGGAGAGACTGGTAGATAGGTTCATCAGAGATGGGGCACTTGTAAGACAACCCTTACACACCCAACAACATGCATATCAATCGGGACGCTCGGTAGACACAGCACTTCACTGTCTTGTCTCCCGGGTGGAGAAAGCGATTGAGCAAAAGGAAATGGCACTTGGCACTTTCTTGGACATTGCGGGTGCTTTCGACAACACTACTTTCGAAAGCATAAACAACGCAGCAATTCAGCACTCGGTCGAACCCACCATTGTCAGGTGGATTGACAGGATGTTAAGCGAACGTCTTGTCGTGTCGGCACTCGAGGGGGGGACCGTTGAGGTCAAAGTCAACAAAGGATGTCCGCAGGGTGGTGTTCTTTCACCTGTACTGTGGTGCCTGGTCGTTGACGAACTCATACGGGCCCTGAACCAATCGGGTGTATACGCACAAGGCTACGCAGACGACATTGTCATCTTGGCCATCGGCAAGTATCCGAAAATAGTGTCGGAGATTATGACGAGGTCATTGAAGATAGTCACTGAATGGTGTAAGGCAAGAGGACTGTCGGTAAACCCGACTAAAACAGTCACCGTGCCGTTCACAAACAAGAGGAAAATCTCGTTTGAAGAACCCAAACTCGCGGGACACACCCTTACACTCTCGGAGTCGGTCAAATATCTTGGAGTGATCTTAGATAAAAAACTGCTCTGGGCAAAACACGTCGAAAGACAAAGCAAAAGGGCCACCGCTTCCTTATGGATGTGCAGCAGAACCTTCGGTCCCTCATGGGGGCTCAAACCCAAAATCATATACTGGATTTTCACTACGGTTGTAAAACCAATGCTAACCTATGGTGCGCTGGTCTGGTGGCAAGCCGGCAAACGCCTCACCATACAAAGCCAACTTGCCAAAGTGCAAAGACAAGCACTGCTCTGTATAACCGGAGCTCTGCGTACCACTCCCACGGCATCACTGGAAGCGCTCATAGGACTCATGCCCCTCCATCTAAGTGTTGAGGCGGAGGCCAGAAGAGCCGCATACAGACTGTCATGCGGAGAATGTAAACTCTTGATAAGAGGACCGGGACACAGCAGGGTCTGGTCCGACGTGACTCAGACCCATAACTCTTCAACTATGAGGAGGGATAGATGTGGACCACTCTTCAATTTCGAGAGGAAATACGAAATTGGCATATCATGCTTAAACGATTGGACCTCCAATCCAGAGGGGCTTCTTAAACCTAGTGGACCGGTCTGGTTCACAGACGGCTCTAGGTCCGAAAACGGCACTGGAGCAAGCATTACATGCGAAAGACCTAAATATAGCCACACGCTTTCTTTAGGAAAAATGGTTACCACGTTTCAGGCGGAGATTGTTGCAATTTTGGCTTGTGCGCAAGAAAACCTAAACCGAGGGACTCACAATAAGAACCTCACCATCTGCACCAACAGTCAAGCTGCGCTAGGTGCCTTGGGCTCGTACCAAAGCAACTCGGTGCTCCTCCAGGACTGCATACAAGCCCTGGGGAGACTGTGTGAGCAAAACCGGGTTCGCATTCTGTGGATCCCTAAGCAGGTTGACATTCCAGGCATGTCCAATGCCAGCCTGCTAGCTGACAAAGGTTCCAAATCAGAGCTGATTGGACCCGAACCAGCATGTGGCATTACCCCAAACACGGTTAAAACCGAAATAGGGCGATGCTTTGATACAAAATTCAGCCAACACTGGAAAAACCTAGATGGTCTGCGGCAGAGCAAACTCTTCATAGACGGGCCCTCGAATAACAGATCACAGGCACTACTGGCACTGAACAAACAGCAGCTACGAAACGCAGTTGGACTCCTAACGGGACACTGCACCCTAAACAAACATCTGCACACCATGGGTCTTATAGGAGACGCCACCTGCAGATGCTGTGAAGAAGAGGAGGAAACTCCATTCCACCTAATCTCCGAATGTCCGGCGTTTGCCGAAATAAGAAGAGACATACTGGGTGACACAGTTCTGTCACCTTCTACTGTGAGGACCATGCCGCTGGGCAAACTACTATCCTTCTTGGATGTAGCTGGCCTAAGCACAATGGAGACTCGCTGAGGAGATGTCAAGCGCAATGGGCCTACATGGCCTGAGCGCTTGCATCTTTTCATTTCACAGGGTTCACTTGCTCCGGTTAGCTCACGCGCCGGCAACACCCGAAAAAAAAAAAAAAAAAAAAAAAAAAAAAAAAAAAATTAATAGCAAATTTACATGACGCGGTCGAGGTAATTTCGTAAAATGTAATGGGCTTACTACTTCAATTTTTGACAAATTATTTTCATATGTAGTTTCTAACCCATAAACATTTACCGAAATATCGTTTAGCTCTTTAAATCCATAATACTAGTTAACTTTACAGGAAATTCAATATTAATAAAATCTAGTTCGTTTTGAATTTGCACATACTCCGTAATTCGTTCAGAATGAACCTTGACTGGATGTAAAGCTGCCAAAATACAATACTTAAAACATTCTTCATCAATGTTTTGAAAGTTGATGACAGCTATTCTATTCCTAATTTCCATGGGTAGTTCAATGTAACGGGATGCTTTCATCGGAATGTACTTATTCACATTGACTTCTAAATACATAAATTTGTCAAGAGCCCAACCTAATTGATAACATTAAATTATTAAAAATAAATTGAAAAAAAATTCATATGCTTACCACTTTTTCTTTCCTGAAACTCGCTTGCATTTTCGTCAATCACCGCCTTTAATTTATCAAATATTGCAAGAATATCCGTACTACCAGTAAATATTTCATTGCGAGTGTTGAAGGATTTTATTTCTTCTTCCTCAGTGGTTTGTAGAACATAATTGCCAAATAGTTCAAAGTTGATTTTTAATTGATTATGGGATTGAAAACAGCGTTCTATAAGTTTCACTACTTTCGGTTTTACATCGTCGATATAATCATTTGTGCTGATTATATCTACTTTTTCCGACATAATGCGGTAGCTAGTAATTCTGCATTTAAAAGCAGTAGTTAGCTGCTCAACCCCATCAATACCATCAACTTTTTTACATGCATTCGATTTATGTTTAAGCGAATTTAAATGTCCTTTATACTTTGACTGATTTTCCAAATGTATATCGCATAAATGACAATAAATAGCACCTACAAATGATTGAATCAGACTTTAACCCTTTATATAAAAAATATTGAAACTTACCACTAGTTGAAGGTTGTTCCAGTCTGGTACGCTTATTAGATACTCCCTCATGTTAATCCCCATTATGATGATTCAAAGTTGATTGATTTGGAAAAACACAACCACATTTTTCACAAAGAACATCTTTCACACACCTAACATTAGCAATATATTGTTTTAGATTGTCTTTTCGACCAAAAGATTTATTACAAGATTGACAAGCGAACATTTTTATAGCACTGTTTAACAAATACTAAAGATTTATTGTAGCAACATGAGTTTTTACTTAGATGCAAATAAAAAATATTGTCATTAAGCAATTCTAATTATTATTCTAAAGGAATATGATATTTCGGCTGTATAGTATCATCTTCTTCATCATGTTTAAGATAAGAAAAACGACATTATTTGAATATAATATTTATTTTGAAATAATATAATTATACATAAGATGGCAATTTTTAACACTGCAAATACAACTTTTATTATAACTATGATTCTTACATATCGGTCAAAATTTTAGAAACTTGGGACAAAGTTCATCATTTTCTAAATTAATAATCAAAGGTGGTTCCTTTGAAATTTGATCCAGCTTATTTCTAAGAAATTCTTTTTTGACACATCCTCTAACATATATTATATCTATATTTGATTGTATATGTTCAATCAAAATTTCATCTAATTGATTCAAATCAACATTTCCACTATTATACTCAATACAATGATGATTGTAAAATTTCCTACTTTACATCGACTGTAGAGGATTTTAATGCCTCACATTGTTTTGAACAATCCATCACAAATAAACACCTTTCCTTAAACTCTGTATAGCTCAATAGGGGTTCTGTATGTGTAACATTATAGAATTTTTTTTGGAAATCAATATACGAGTACATTTGATAGACTTCTGTACAAGCCATTTTGAGAAAATTAATCTTCAAAAATTCATATGGATAACATTCTTGAATTATAATCGGTTCGAGAACGCACCAATCTGATTTTATGTCGTCCAGTTATTATTCATTTTGGGAGTATTCCAAGACTATGCAGTCTTGGAATACTCCCAAAATGCATTTTAAGGGAATGCAAAATGTAAAATTATTTGTATTGAAGGTGGGTAAAACTTCTTTAGTTATAGTCCACCCTGCTCCAATCAACGTTTGAGATTCATTTGTATTGCACAATAAAATATTTCGCATGGTACTGACTGTTCCCGGATCTCGGACTTTATCAATTTCTCTACCATTTAATTCATAACTGATCGATTCAAACAAATATAAGCCAGCATTGTTGGTTAATTTACACGTACCTTCCCCAATAGTGGTTTTCTTAAAATCACCTTCAATGCAAAGACATGCATCATACATTGCCAATAATATATCCTGTTGGTTTATCGAAATTTCGATTTCATCACTATTTTCGAAAGACTTTGTATGTGGATGATATGTATGAATTTCTTCACGTACAATCGAATCATCATAGCTTGGGCCGTTAAATAGTTCTAATTGTTCGGACATTGTATCCCAAAGATTGTAGAAATTTAATATTCTCCGCTGTTAATGTGGTGGACTTCCGTCTTGATAAAGGTTGACGATGGAATGAAGCAACATTGGATTTACGATCTTTTTTTATATAATTTTTATTAAATATTAATGCCATATATTTTCAACTCCAAACGTATAATTATTTCCTCTCCTCTGAAGTTAATATACTCCGAATTTTCATCTAATAATTTTATTGTAATGTTATCGATTATTTTTCGTTTAATCGGCAAATAAACAAGGTTATGTGGTTGTACATCTATACTATAACCAGGTTTTGATGAAGGAGAAAATTCATACAGTGTATGCGATTGCTGATTTCCGTAGTAAGAACCGACCACAATATTACATTCGACACGTATGGTGTATACTTTAACAATGTTTACAGGTAAAGTGGATTCATGGTATATATCAGCCCCCAAAATTTCAAGTTCAAATCCAAGAATTGATCCAATGCTATCTTCAGGTGTACCCCTCAGGGACCTCGATGGCTTGCACTATCGCAGTATGGGCCTAGCAAACCCGAGGTACCCGAGCTTCCGTGAACCTTGTGGGCTGCAACTACCCGGACAGGAGGGGATCGGAACTCAAGCGAACGGTAGTAGCTACAAGGAACGGTGGCTTGGCTAACCGGCCAAGTCGCGAGTAGACAACCTCTATAATAAACCCCAATTCCAAGCAGTCGTGCGCGGCGAGGGGATGCGTGACTGGTGGGAGACCAGTATTTAGCGGCGCACCTTGGGTACCGGGCGACCCCCATTGTACATAGCCTTACCAGCACATGCAGGCACTGTGCTGGCGGACCCTTTATTTCCTAAATACTCGTGGGAACAATATGGACCATTTCAACTCAATTAAAACAAAATCGGACGACGTAAGGAACTACGAGGCTAGTCCTGGCCAGGAACTTACCTCGTCACCAAAACGCGTCGGTAAAAACGACGCCATTCAGCCATCCGGCAGTGGAGACTCCGTAGCGGCGGGCCCCGTCAAGGGGAACTCCGCAGCAGAGGCACAACTGTCTGGTGATTCGGCAACATCTGCCAAAAAAGTAGGCCAGCTCTCAGGATCACAAAAGAAGAGAAGGCGGAGGCTGCGTCTCGCAGCTCAAGCCAGCTCTTCGGTGATGCAGGAAGTGGTGGCCTCCACGTCTGCGGGCTCCAAGCGGGGCCGCAGCGTAGGGGACACTTCTCCCGGCGTCACTCAAACTCCTAAAAAGCCGAGGCCTTCCGCCATCGCTTTTAGCTACGCTCAGGCTGCTGGACTGAGATACGCAATCGCTCCCTCGGATTACCCCGAGGTAACGATAACGAGGGAACAAAGTTTGTTTGTTTCCTCGGCGGTCTCAAAGAAGGCAGACTGCATCGAGGGTAGCTTCTTCACGCGGTTTGGTGGGTTTCGGTTGTCGGAGTTGGGGACGATCAACGTCTCCTGCGAAGACACCCGCACTGCTGAATGGTTGGAAGAGGGTTTCCCGACAATCAGCTTCTGGGAGGGCTCTAACCTTCACTTGGAGAAGGGGGGAGCAATCCCAAAACTGGAAAAGTTTATCGCCGTGGGGGAAGAAACCTCTGAGACCACGGCCAATATTCTCAAACGTATTGGGCGCAACCATCAAGGCCTCAATACTGTGTTGTGGAAGGTGCACGATAGGAAGGACGAGAATTCCAAGATCCGTTTAGTCCTTGGTATCGATCCGGCATCGGCCAAACACTTGGAAGCCCTCAGCTTCTCGGTGTACTCTGGGGTAATGAAGCTCAAACTTCACAGACCCCAGCCCAAGACGAAGGCTCCTCCTCAAGGTCCTTCAAGTAGAGCCAAAGTCAACCCTTCTGTGGAAATGGTACCCATGGAAACCGAAGTGGTTGAAACGAGCTCTACTGTGGAGAAACCTCCTCAAGGCAACTCCACAAGCAATGAAGGTGGGACCACTTCTGCTAACACACCTGGTGTGGTAGCGGAAGGTGGAACTGCTGGAGCTAACCAGCCTGAGAACCCGACTTTAGGGGGAACAGAGCCACAAACCGGCAAACCCTAAAATTCTAGCAATGGCTAAGGAAATAGTGTTTGCTCAAATTAACTTGCACCATAGCAAGGCGGCGTCTTTCCTTATAGGGCATCAAATGGCTATGGGGCATACACACATATACTTCATACAAGAACCTTGGATAAACAAGGGAATTGTGAAAGGGCATTCAGGGTACGGAGGGAATACTCACTATTGCACTTCGCACACTCACCCTCGCGCCTGCATATTTATCTCCGATAAGTTACAGGCCAAACCTCTCTACAACTTTTGCAGCAGGAATCTGATAGCTCTACTGCTACCGACTGGTAGAAACGGAACAGATCAAATAGTGATCTGTTCAGTTTACCTACCTTATGATATGACTCGCCAGGGCCTCCTCCCTCCAGAAAATTTGAGGACCTGGTAAAATTTTGCGAGGCCAAAAGGTACGAACTCCTGATGGGCTGCGACGCCAACTCTCACCACACTGTGTGGGGAAGCTCGGACGTCAACCTAAGGGGAGAAAAACTTTTGGAATATCTCTACACGACAGATCTGGACCTTCTAAATCGTGGTAGTTCACCAACTTTTGTTACCGCTAGCAGACAGGAAACCATTGATGTCACAGTAGCTTCTAACAATCTTTCTCAGAAGATTGTCAATTGGCATGTATCAAACGAACCGTCACTGTAAGATCACAGATACATAGTCTTTAGAACTTCTGCTCAGAAATAGAGAGGTTTTCCAGAGGCTCTTAGGATAAATAAGGTTATATCTAAAAGCAGAAACGCAAAGCTGACGACTCTGAGGCTCCCCTCGGGTGAGCTCACAACTTCCCCTGAGGAGACTCTAAGGCATCTAACGTCGGTTCATTTTCCTGCCTCTGAGAATGCAAGGCTGACACCTGCTTGGGCCCCACGCCTAAGGGCTCGACCGATGGACTGGGACCTTGCATCAAAAGTTGTCACCTACGACAGAATCAATTGGGCAATAAAATCCTTTGAAAGGTACAAAAGCGCCGGTATAGACAGGATCTTTCCGGCCTTATTACAGGAGGGGGCAAACTGCCTGCAGGCACCACTGTACCACCTCTTCCGCTCCTGTCTGGCTCTGGGCTACATATCGGTGACCTGGAGAACGGCAAAAGTAATCTGCATTCCCAAACTAGTTACGACCACCAAGCAAAGGATTTCCGACCTATCAGCCTGACATCTTTCCTACTAAAAACATTGGAGAGGCTGGTAGATAGGTTCATTAGAGATGGGGCACTTGTAAGACAACCCTTACACACCCAACAACATGCATATCAATCGGGACGCTCGGTAGACACAGCACTGTTTTGTCTCCCGGGTGGAGAAAGCGATTGAGCAAAAGGAAATGGCACATGGAGTAGTAAGGGGATACTATAGGCAGACAGGGGGCGGTCCCACTGACGCCAGCTAACTCCGCCCCCTTTAGGACCGCCCCATTTGAGCTACTGTCATTCTATCCCCGGCCCCAACTCCGCCTCATCCTCCGCCTCCGCCTTAGGTTCCGCTTTAGGTTCCGCCTCCGCTTTAGGTTCCGCCAAAGATTTTGCCTCCGCCTTAGGTTCGGCTCCACCTTAGGTTCCGCCTCTGCCTTAGGTCCCACCATTACCAGCACCTTAGGTTCCCAATTGGTGTTTTGGGAGCCATTTTGTCGAGGGTAATAAAGTTTGTGAGACCACTCGATTGGTTCCTTATGGGAATCATCATTGTGGTTCTTGACCAATGAGGTGTGTTCTTTGGGAACCATTATTCTTGCGAATAAGGATAGGTACGGGTAAAAAATAAAACAACTGAATATGTTGACATACAAATTTAATATATAATGTTGACTTAAACTCAAATTACATTTACATTTAAATTACATTTACATTTGTTATATAATAAAAATACATTTGATAATGAACAATGACAATAATTAGAATTATGAAACATACATTTCGGCTTAGAGTTAGGTAATTTAAAATTTGGTACATCAGTAAAATCTTCAAAATTAACAACATTTTTATTTTTAAATATTTGTTTAAGAAAATCATACTTTTGATTACCTTTTACAATTATGGTATCAGCATTTTTTGTAGTAAAATGTAACAGTTCTGATATCTTGTTGTAATCGATGTAACCGTCACTCCAACGGATTCCGTGGTAGTTTTTCTCCAACCAAATTGCTTGTTTTCTTTCATCGTCATTTAGCAGATTAAATTTTATAGGTGGTTTGAATAGAAAATGTGTCACAGAATTTCCATTAAAAACACTTACTTCTTTTGGAATAAAAATACATTTTTATTATTAAATTTAACAAAGCCTTGCATATCAACATAAACTACTTTCATGATGTCTATTGAAAATATAAGTATAAATTTAAAAATTACTCCAATATATATAAAAATAATATAAAAATCATATAGATAATTGTAATAAAATCACTAAAATTAAAAATAATAAGTGAAAAAAAAACTAAAACTAAAAATTTTAAGTAAAAAAAACTAAAAATAATAAGTAAAAAACTAAAATTTAAAATAATAATTAAAAACTATGATGATAAAAAACTTAAATATTACGCTTTTAATCCTTTGTTACCATATGGATACGAATCGTAATTATCAGTACATTGTCTCTTCAAATACACGGGTTTTATAATTTTTTATTGTGATGTTATAGTTGCCACTCGAAATGGTTTGACGCGAACAATTTTGTTTGGAATGGTTAGTTCAATTTGATTTTTCACACATTTCTCACCGTTGATTCTACGTTGTTCTTCGGAAACCACTAAATGAGAGAAGGTGTTAAAGTTAATTGTTGATTGATTTCCGGAGTTTAGAGATATCTGAAAAAACAAAGAGAAAAAAATGTTACTTATTAGTAATAAACTAGAAATAAATAATAAAAAATTACCCCTTTAATTTTTAGAATAGTATTTAAAATTTTAATTCCATCTGTAACTTCGAATGCATATGATTTTGGACCACATGAATAAAATTTAGAAATGTATGCATTGGAGCCATATTATTCTAATTCATTGGTCATCATACCAAGAAAATTACCAGTTTCAGGTAACCAATCACCAGATTTGTGTGTAAATATTATTGAATCAGTATCATAGTATAGTATTCTGTTAGATAAAGGTTTTAAGTATTTATAGAGATGAAGTCGTGCCAAACATGTTGTATATGCAGCGATGGGTACATTGACGCACTTATGAGGTACAGTCGTTTCACTAATTGATGAATAGGTAACCATAACTTTTTCTTCACAGATTAACAATGTAGAATGTATTTTCATACCAGGATTATGTAAATAATTTAATAATTGTTCATACGTATTGCAGAATTCAACTTGCGTGAAAATATCCCTCATTCCAAATTTTCCCCATAATGCAGTTAATTGTAATTTTGATACGGCACGTAGTCCTGGATTATATCCTATTTTTTGGGTATCCAGCATAACACCTTCCTTCACATAATATTCATTTAAATATTTTTGTTTCTCATGAATATCTTCCGTGTTAGACGGCCATCCAGATGTTTCTTGTTTCATTTTAAGAAATTTGTTTACATATTCAGTAAATAGTCCACCAGATTTTGTCTCATAATTGTATTGCTCAATGTCGTATTGCCAAAATTCGAAAGTTTTTAGTAATTTATATCCTTCTTTTAGAGAAACGATTATTTCATCTATTACCCATGTACCAGTCAACATTCGCTCTTCATCTTTATGATTACATGCGTTTATATTATGGGTAGCACATGTATAACATACCTAATGTAAATATTAATTTTCCGTTTATTCTTAATGGTAACACTGGGATTCTTAAATTACGTGGCGGCAAAACAGAACATTTTATAATACCATTCAATTTATCATTTAATGTGGGACAATCTTCGCCTATGTAAATTTTTGGATGACCTATAGGATATTAACCGTACTTATTTATGTATGGATATAATGAACATACATCGTAATAAAATATTTTTTCATCATTTTCTCAAATATATAATGTAATGCATTTACGTTAATTGTAATGCATTTACGAAACACATCTACATTATTTTCATTTAAAAAAAGTTTTCTAAATTTTATACATGTGGATTTTAAAATGGTAACATCGTTCATACAATACTTAATTAACTCGTTTTTAAAATTAAAAGTGTAATTTGATTGATGTAAATTTTCATACCAAATATTGAAAGTTTTTTTTTTCATTTATTGACATTGATAAAATATATGTTGACGTATACCACACATATTACATATATTTGTAACATCTTCAAAACACTTATAACAACATTGTTGTGCTACACATAGAATTGGTACATGTTCAAATAAATTGTTTTTTGTTTCATTTTTTATAGGCAATTCCTGCGTACATTCTAAATCAAAGACAACATATAGTGTGTTATCTGAAAAAGAATGCCTGTTGATTTTAATTTTTTGCATGTAGCACAAATGATTTGAATCTACATGCTTTTTACAAATTTTACAAAAAATAAAATTGCATTTATGTCTATATTCACTATCTACTCTATAGACTTTTCTACATTCTTTACAATATTTGATAGCCTCACAAATAGTTGTACCATTTGAAAAATATTTTTGGGTTATGTGTATACTGTAACATTCATCACCATAAAAATTTCGGTTACATAAATTACAAAAGACAATTTTATCGGAAGAATTGTGTTCTTTATAACATTTTGTACAAGCTATTAAACAACGATGACGACCGTGTTGATTATAACTTATGTTACAACTTCTACAATAATAACCAGTATTAGTAAAACCTGTAATTTTTGTAATTAAATTGTAATGATTAATTTCCTCCGAGTAAACAATATCGATGTGTTTAGAATATCGATGTGATATTAAATAATATTACTTTTGATGTAATCCCTGAAAATACAGTTATTATAAATTGGTCTTTTAAATAATTTTGAAATTTTATAATGGTTTCCAATGTTGCTCCATTTTCATTTATTTCGATTTCAGATTTTGTACATAAATCTAATGCACAAGATTTCTGTAAACTTTCATTTTTACGCATTTTAATAAATTTAATTTTATCGGTATGATTAGTAATACCTAGTACTAATGAACGAACAAAACATAAATTATCGGAATTTTGAACCACTACAATACATCGTTTTTTTAAGCAATATTCGGTAAATGGTAAAAAAATATTTTTTAACTTACCACGTCCTATAGGTGTTTTAGTATAACAAAAATTTACTAGTAATGGTGAAGAAATGGGCCCCACAATAAATTCGTTGTTACTTTGAACAATCTTCGTTAAAGCATTAAATATAACATCGGATGTCAAATTTATGGCATTTCTATAAGACATTCCTACAGGTCTATCTGGTGAACTAACAGAAGAAATTTCCAAACATACTTTGTCGTGGTCTTCTACGCCGTATCGATTTTTCAAATATTGTAGAAGCTCGTCAAATGTTGATTGAATCCATTCGTTTAATGTTTGTGAAGATAAGTCGGGATGTAGGGATACCGAAACTTGTGTCCACCCCGAGTGAAAACGTCTACTTATATTTTCCGAAACACTTAGTACTTTAAAATTACGATTCTCCATATTTATTTTAGTTGTTGATACTAAACGCTAGATCAACAGAATTCCCGACATCCGCAATTATAGTTACAAAAGTTGAATAAAAAAGATCGAACTGCTCATCGGATATTTCTTCAGAGACACGTTTTGGCAGATACACTGATTTGTAGCCCTCTTCCAAATCAGCAATCACGGTTCGCCCATATCTTGTTGTGATGGACCTTAGTTTATCAATTTTATATTTCTTCCCTTTATCGAGGGACTTTATTGATACCGTTTCACGAATTTTTAATGAACTGTTTATTTTATTAAATAATTCTTGGGACATTGTTACTGTAGTATGTACGGTGTATGTAATATTAACACTAGTTACGTATAGAAAATCCTTGCCTATTTATACATAGTTCAATAAAAATGCAAGATACTTTTACATTGTAATTTATTTTAAGTGAATCATAACTAGCTAAAAAAGCTTCGCCTACTCATACGTCTATTGTTATTGTTTCCCACATATATATTCTGTAAAAATCTATTCCTTACATACAATAACATTTAATGCATAAAATTACTTTCAAATAAAAAAGCTTCACCTACTCATACGTCTATTGTTATTGTTTCCCACATATATATTCTGTAAAAATCTATTCCTTACGTCTTAATCTATTACATACAATAACATTTTTATAGGTATAAAACTAGCAATTATTGTTAACGAGTATCTTCGATAAATGCATAAAACCACTTTCAAATAAAAAAGCTTCGCCTACTCATACGTCTATTGTAAGTAATAAACGTGTTAGTACTTGCAGAATATAATTGTCCACGCTTAACCTTGACCGTGCCAAGGTTAAGGTGCAGGCGAGATGCTAGAAGTGGCAACGTAAGTCCGACATATTGCGCGGAAACAGAACGTTTAGAAACTTTAAATTATAGTAAAAATATCTGAATGTACCTTATATATAGGAATATTTGATTTTATTTTTGGTAAAACAGTAAAACACTGCTTTAAAAAATCAATACATATGTCATTGAACATGACGTGCATTGTGTTGTAATTTTTTTTGCAGGTTTTCGTTATTTTTGTAGGATACAGGAAGATGTTCCCACACGTCTAGTAATTCTGTTGATCTTGCACACTCAAGTAAATATTGTAACGGAAAGTATTTTAAATCGTTAGTATTTATTTTATATAATGGAACACCATGAACACTATGAAGTAAAATTACTTCACCAATTTTGTCTTGTACATGTGACATATTCTTTGTAGACTAACTTAAATTGTAGATTCAGCGTATAGTTATACTGTAGTCATATTTTTTTCAACAAGTAAATTTCTATTTGAGTTAAAATAAAGCCTGTCAATAAACACGTTTTTGTAAAATTGCGCGCCAATATAGTCTAAAGATGTATTTTCAAATTGTGTTGATTTACCGTTTTCAATTTTTATAAATAAAACTTCAGTAATTATTTCGTTCTCATAAATATTAACACAAATCCACATGACATTATCAGGTAGTTCTACAATTTCTTTAGATTCATCTAAAAACCAAATTTCCAGATTTCTTGATTTAATATTAAATTCTTTAATTATTTTTGCATTAAACACAAAACAAATATTTACAAACAAAACACAATAGTCTTTGTTCATAACTGAATAACTACTGAATTTCGTTTAAATTTATCCATGAATTGAATTTTGTATCCATTCCCAGCCATTTCACATAAGCTTTTTTCCCTTTTTTTCTTAAAATTTTCTGGACCAAATATATATCGGGATAGTTCGTCTTTTGTAACTCCTGTTCGTAAAATGCACCCTCAACATTTGTGTTCAGAGTGTCTTTAAGTTTATAAGTTATAGGATTAGTTTTTTGAATTTTTTCAATAATAAACAATTCATTTGTCCAGTTTTGTGTGTAAGACTTATCGAAAATACTGTTATATTTACTTATACGCACATAATCTCCTACCGAAAACTTTGGTTTGGTAAAATATACACGTTTATATTCTCCTTTTCATTCTTACTATTCACATTTACAGGTTTCATCTGTATTGTAGAATGCTTTCGATTATTATAATTTGTAACAATTGTTATATACCTACACCCTGTATATGTAACTAGTATCATATATCTTTACCTGGAATTGTTTGCGAAAAGAATACTAACTTACATTGTATCGTTATACCAATTGTAATCGGTGTAGACGCTTTTAATCGTATCATAATATTAATTTCATTGTTAATCAGCGTTTCTTTACGAAAACAATTCTAAGAAGAACAAGAATATCGAGACAAACACCTAGGATATAAATATATGTAAACTTAGAGATTTTAGTCAGTCTTAGCTTTTCTTCACACTAAATCGGTCTTAATCCCACCAACATATAATTTTTACCAAATGTACCAATAGTTAAATGTTAATAAATAGTGTAATCAAATTTACCGCATTTTAATCTGATTGCAACTACGAACCCAACAAACTGGTGTCAGAAGTGGGATATACAAGTGTTTGATCAAAAAGAGTTTTAAACATTTGTTTGTGCAAGAAGTGATTGGAAATTTCACAACCACTGTCCGATCTGCAAGCAGAGTCCAGCGAGGGTCAGCCGTCAGCAGCACAGCGCGTTCGTGTCCACAACACTTCCCCAGCACTTCGTCAGTTGCATCAAATTGTATGTAAGTAAATCTTGATTGCTTTATCTCGACCTGAATAAGTTCGTGTTGTTTCATTTTTCCTTAAACCATATCAATCCATAAAAATGGCAGAACCCGAATTTCGAATACAATTTTTATGCGCGTTAATTCCTAAAAGTTTTGATGGTGACAGATTAGAATTCAATGAATTTTTTGCAAATTGCAATAATGCAATGACACTGGCACATGCATCTCAAAAACAAGCTTTACATGTCTTCATACTCTCAAAATTAACGGGCAATGTACGAACTCAATTACAAGGTGAAACAATAACTAATTGGAATGAACTATCGACATTATTAAATAACTTGTACAAAGATAAAAAACATTATGTTCAGCTGATGGAGGAATTAAACTCTGTTCGTCAGTTTTCAAGTGAATCAGTTCTTTCATTTTATGACCGCATCAATAAAATCACAACTCGAATCCTTAATTCTATTACTTATAACGATGAAAATGAGCATCGGGGAAAAGTTCAATTAATTAAAGAATTATCATTGAACAGATTCATATATCATGCAAAACCAGATATTTCTAGATTCCTACGAGCACAAAAATACGAAAATTTAAATGACGCTTTTACTAAAGCTACCGAAGAAGAAAGAGCTTTAAATATTTCAAACAGTGATTATAGGAAAAAGCCTCATGATCTAAATCACAAATCAAATTCATATTGTTCATTTTGCAAAACTAAGACACATAATACACTTAATTGCTTTAGGAAGCCGACTTATAACAATCCACATACTCAAAAAAATGTTAATTTCAATCAAAGATTCAATTCAAATAATCAGAATCAAAATTCTAACTATGATACCAAATTTTGTAACTATTGTAAGAAGAACGGTCACCTAATAAATGATTGTAGGAAACGGGAATATAACATCAAAAGGAAACAAGAATCAGTGCAACAATCTAATGCTGTTCATTTAAACTCTCAAGTGTCCCAAGTATACGTCGAACCTGTGGACAACTAACAAATAAAAAAAGGCGTTCAACAAGCTAACTCAAACTCAAATCAATTTTGTGGACTAACTATGAATAGACACAAAACTGATATTCAAAATCTACACAAAACACATCTAATTCAAGAAACTCCTGAACTTCAAATCAATCAAAATGTACCACCACCATTAATAAGAATGAATCAAATACCCCCCAATGAACTTAATCGTGTTTTACAAAATATAAAAAATCAACGAAATCTAAATCCAACCATAAATCGAACTCACTTAAATCAAAATCGATTCAATGTTCATTCATGTCAACCAGAAAGTCAAACCGAAAATCTAAATCAAAATAGAATCAATAAGTTACTACAAAATCAATTCCTAAATCTAAATCTAAATCAAAATGAGCAAAATCTATTTCAAGAAAAATCACAAAATAATATCGAATATACAACAAATTCCCGTAATCCTTGCTCGACAAGTAAGCCGGATTTATCTAAATCTAAAGTAAGCCCCAAATCTATAAATGTACATTTAACAAACGAGAACACATCATACATTAAAACATTTTATGAAAATAAGGTATTAAAATTTTTAATTGACACAGGAGCAAATGTGTCTTTAATCAAATTATTGCCAATAAAGCATTTAATACAAAATCAAGAAATAATATCCGAAGATATTCTTTCCTTACATGGACTAAGCAAAAATAACCTCATACAAACAATAGGAAGCATTAATTTAAATCTAAAAATCTATAATAAATTCTTCAAAATCAAATTTCATATCGTAGCAAACGATGCAAACATACCATTCGACGGTCTAATCGGCAATGACTTTTTAATAAATGAAAATGCTGAAATTAATTTTCAAAAAAATTAATTAAAAATAAAATCTTTACCTTTTTCAATTAAATTAAATTTAAATTCTAATCCAGAACAATCGACCAATTCATATTTTTTAAACGCAAGATCAGAGATAATAATTAAAGTCAATATTGTTAATGCAAATATTAAACAAGGAATATGTCCAGAAATAAAAATTTGTGAAGGAGTATATCTAGCAAAATCGATTGTCAAAGTAAATGAAGAAAATCAAGCATTAACTACTATTTTAAATACAAACAACTACAAAATCAAAGTTCACTCAATCAATCTTTGTCTAGATCCGTTTGAAGAATCAAATTCTTACATAATGAACATCGAACAAACAAAAGTTAATCCTGTTTATGAATCAAATAGAATTAAATTGCTAAAAGAAAATCTTCGTCTAAATCATTTGAATATCGAAGAAAAATCATCAATGGTACAAATTTGTGAACACTTTAACGATATCTTTTATCTTCCTAATGACCTACTCACATCTACAAAAAGTATTCAACACGAAATTAACTTAACAACGCCAAATCCAATACAAAGTAAAATATATCGATTCCCAGAAATACATAAGACCGAAGTTGATAAACAAATTTCAAATATGCTGAAACAAAACATAATTCGTCCGTCAGTTTCTCCGTTTTCTAGCCCAATTTGGGTTGTCCCGAAAAAATCAGACGCGTCCCAGGAGAAAAAATGGCGCGTAGTTGTCGATTATCGAAATCTGAACAACGTAACAATAGGTGATGCTTACCCATTACCCAACATAGAGGAAATTCTCGATCAATTAGGCAACTCCAAATATTTTACAACATTGGATCTAGCCAATGGATTCCATCAAATCGATATGAAACCTAACGATTCGCATAAAACTGCATTTTCGACCCCAGCTGGTCATTATGAATATATTCGGATGCCTTTTGGCCTACGAAATGCTCCGGCTACCTTCCAACGGCTCATGAATACTGTCTTGACAGGGTTGCAAGGCTTACAGTGCTTTGTATACCTTGACGATATAGTAATTTATGCTAGCTCAATTCAGGAACATTCGAACAAATTAATAGCTGTTTTTGAACGTCTCAGGTTAAACCATTTGCTACTTCAGCCTGATAAATGTGAGTTCATGCATCGCGAAATTATTTACTTAGGTCATATAATAAGTGATAAAGGGGTACTTCCAAACCCAGAAAAAATCAAGGCAGTAAGTCAATTCCCAATACCACAAAACCCTAAGCAGATTAAACAATTTTTAGGGCTTATTGGTTACTACCGCCGCTTTATTGAAAACTTCGCTGCAATTGTAAACCCACTTACTAGTTTGTTAAAAAAAAATGCTCCGTTTGAGTGGTTTCCAGCTCAAAATGAATCATTCGAAAAATTTAAATTAATTCTAACATCTAACCCAATTCTACAATATCCTGATTTTAATAGAACTTTTATTGTTACTACTGATGCATCCAATTTTGCATTAGTAGCAGTCCTATCCCAGGGAGAAATAGGCAAAGATCTTCCAATAGCTTTCGCTTCTCGAACCTTAAACCAAGCAGAAATTAACTACCCAACTATTGAAAAAGAATTACTCGCCATTGTTTGGGCGACTGAACATTTTAGGCCTTATATTTTTGGTCGAAAATTTCTAATCTATACTGACCATCAACCCTTAACGTGGTTATTTAATTGTAAAAACCCATGTAACCGTTTACTACGTTGGCGTTTAAAATTGGAAGAATACCATTACGAAATTAAATATAAACCGGGGAGAGTAAACTCAAACGTAGACGCCTTATCCCGAAACCCAGTAGATACATTAAATATTTTTCTAGCAGAAACGAGAACTTATCAAGACTTTATCAAATTTCACTATACTAAACAAAACATTTCAGAAGTAGAAATCATAAAAGATAATATTTTTGAAAAGTTTCCCAGAGCATTTGTTTATTCCAAAGATCTAGATGAAAATAACATTTATTTTGAAAATCTAAACGCATGTCAAGATTTGGAATCTATTCCTGACGAAATAAATCTGTATGATACAGTACCACTCGTAAATCCAATAAAACAGATGTTATATTTAATTATGAGTAAATTAAACCATTTTGACAAAATTTCGTATAAAGAACTATTTTATTCCCAAGTGGACATATATATTGGTTTTAAATTATATTAATATTGTTTTAATATTGTCAAGACTCAAACTATTGTGGAATTATTTGGCATTATGCAAATAACATATAATCCGCCTTATCAGCGATTACATGAATCTCACGTTGTCGAAGACACCGGAAAAGCAACACGAGCCGCGGTGCCAGCAAGGTGATCGAACGGGATGACCGATCGAACGCTGAGCTGACACAAATTGCAAAGTAACAATAATTATTGTAATGCAAAAGGAGGGAGTCTGTTTTGAGGATCGAACCATATAGGTCGATCCAAATATAATAAACGCGTCGCGAACTGGTGTCAGAGAAGTATCATAGAAGACCAAGTGCCAAGATGACCATTGCCCTCCGCTCGTTGCCGCTGGGACCCATAATGATGTAAGTAGATTAATACCCTAATGTGCGGGGATCAATACGTGAGTTAATAAATATAATTTTAACACTGGCCCCTCGACTAATTTATTGAAATTCAAACCCGCTACGTTCCCCAGTCGCGTAAATCGTGACATATGGTGGAGACGCCTAAAATCTCTGGCAGGTTCTCCGCAACCTGCAGGAAAGGCATTAAATTCAAGTTCAATTTTTAATTGTGTTTTTGTTTGTTTTTCTGACCTTTTGTGAAAACCGCTAAGTCTCAAAGCCAACTTGTAGAATGTTGAGGCTGGCATTCAACTTAGCGGAAAAATATTAATCAGGGACCAAAGCCTTTCTTCAAACTGGATGCTGAGGCTGGCATCCACCCTGGTGGTTGTGTAACAACGAAACGCCTAAATGTTACGCACATTTTATGCATTTACAAGTTGATACTCACGAATTCAGAATTTAAAATCACAATTTAACCCTGATACAAGTAAACAATAAATTGAAACTGTAGTTTTATTACCCATTTGACACACGCCCAATTTGTTGCATTAATTTTCACCGACTTACGTGTTTTGTTATTACATAATTATACTCTCATTCCATATCACACTTATAGTAAAGACCTGTAATATATTATGTTATACGACCCTGACAAGAGAACGAGACGAGTATAACCAGTAGGGCATCATTCAATTAAAAAACGGTATAACACCAAAACTCGTCGACATGCAGTATGTCAAACGCAGACAAACCTCACACGAGACTACAATCTAAGAAATTAGGAGAAGCGGTTGGTAACCCCGTAGCAAGAAGCTCAACATACGTACCGGAAGAAACAGGAAAAGGTGACCGGGTTACAAGCAGACCCACGACGGGCTTACCAGACCTAAGCCAAATCAAAGCCGCGCCAAGAGCAAAACAGAGTGTGCAAGTGGTGGTAAGACCTGTAGGAGACACGACTACAGAACGCGAAGACGAAGGTAACGCGTGCTCCATGTTGAGCGAACAAAAGGAAAAAGAAGAACGAGAGCGAAGGGCTGCCTTGGAGAAGGCCACGAAAGACAATCGAGAGCAAGAAGCAAAGGAATTTGAAGAAGAAGAGAGGCGTAAAACCGAACAACTACAAACAGAAGCAGATGAATTAGAGAAAATTGCAAGAGAGCGAAGAAATAGAAGGAAATTGGAAAAGGAGGCAGCAGAAAAGGCGTCGAAGGAAACGCTACAACGAAAAGAAGAAGAAAAACGAAAGTTAGCAGCAAGTGAAGCACTACGGAAAGAGCAAGAAGAAAGACGGAGAAGGGATACCATCGACGAGGAGAAGGACGAAGAAATAGCTAGACATAGCGCGGGTAAGGAAGCAGAAAAAGAAAAGAGAAAAATTGAAAAATTACGAAAAGAAGAAGCAGATAGAATAGCCGACCTAGAACCGCAGGACAAAACCAGAAGAGAAGACATGGCAGACATAACGCTAGGGGACAGTAACGCAGCAGCACGAACACCATCAGTTCCAGAATTCATTGCGCCTAAATTATTCAATCCGTCATCAACCAATCCGCTATCATTCATACGCCAATATGATAGGTGCGCGGCGGCGAACGGATGGGATGACAATTACAAAATGTTATACTTTGGAACATTTTTGGACCGCGTTGCAAACACTTGGTACAAGGACTACAAGACTAGACCCGAAAACTACTCCAAAATTTGGAGCGACATAAGTGACGACTTTATACAAGAATTCGGAGGCGCAGACGAAATAAATAACGCAATGTTTAGATTTACTAGTCGTAGACAACACCCATGGGAAGGAGTAAAAGCCTACTACTACGAGCTGAAAGCCTTAGCACATGAAGCCGATCCAAGAATGTCCGACAAAAACTTCGGACAATTCTTCGAAAATGGACTGCAACCAGCGATACGCCGCGCGTACAGACTGCACAAGGACGAAACGATGACGAGGGACAAAATAAAAAGCTTGGCATTTAAACTAAACGAGTGGAACGATACAGAAACAGATAGTCAATTGGAAGATTCTGCTAGGGGGCTAAGTCTGTACGACCAAACAGCCTACCCTAGACAGCAAGAAAGGAGCAGTCGATATCCACAGAATAACTACCCACAAGGATCAAATCTACGTACTAATTACCGGGACTTCGGAACGGGCTATCGAGGCAACAATTACAGAGGTAATTACCGCCAAAATAATAGTGGAAACTCTTTTTCGCGTACAAACGGATATGGTAACGGGAACGGATCAAGGAACTACCGTGGAAGTTACAACAGGGGAAGAAGCTTCAACAACGAAGGGAATAGAGGAAGACCAAACTCCCAAGATGTTCGTTATAGAGAAACTAACCAACAGCAACTGCCTAACACACGCACCACCGATGGTAGGCCGAAGTGTTACAATTGCAATCGACCGGGCCACATCGCATCAATGTGTAGAGAACCACCTCAGAACAGAGAACGCAGAGTGTCGTTTGGTGATCGAGAATCGCCGAACCCAAACGGGGGCGGACGACATTAAACGACCCGAATGTCGTCCTCCACACAGAAAAAGAAACAGTGGGGGCATATAGGAGGATCCTGACAGTCCAAGGCAAAATACAAGACAATTGTCAAGGAGTAGAACTCGTACTAGACACAGGATCCACAGCAAGTATAATAAAAAGGGAACTCGCGAAAGATTTAACACTAATACCCTCTACGGAGGTATTAACAACTGCAGGGGGGTACAGAGTTGTCGCCCTGGGGAAAACAAAAGTAGAGATTAGTATCGGACCATTTCGTTGCAGCCACGAAATGTTGGTCATCGAACAATTGCCAAAAGACGCGATCCTAGGAGTAGATTTTCTCAAAGCATACGACGCTGTGGTAGACTTCTCCAACAATGAAATCGAACTAACAAACAATGGAAAAAGGATTAAGCTACCGTTCGGCAAGGATACCAGTGAAGGCAGCGCACTAACAGTAGAAAATCTCAAGAGGGTGCCGGAAGGAATGAAATTAGGCGCGGCGAAAGACTACAAGCTGATCCCAAAACGTGAAATAACCATGAAACTAGCCATACGGGGACAAACGGGGTTATCTATCACGACGCTGGACAACTACGACTTCCAAGCAGCCGAACCCTTCATAACGAAACACGGATTAGCCCTTAAGTCAAAGCCAAGAATGATGGGTGCAGGGATTGAAATTGTGATAGAAAACCGAGGGCACTCAACAAAGCGAATATTCAAGGATACAACGATGGGATGGCTATACAAAGCCGAAGGAACCGTCGACGTAGGAATAATGCTATATGTCGAGGAAACAGAAGAAAAAATCACGGCGGACGACCACAAAATAAACCCAAGAATTCCAATCCAGCAAAGAGAAAAATTACAAGTACTGCTGGAGGAATTCTCCGACGTATTTTCTAAAACCACAAACACAATGGGCAGTACCGGGTGGTGCGAGCACGAAATTGACGTCCAAGGTGCAGACCCCATCAGAAGCAAACCATACAGAGTATCCCACAAAGAGAGGTCAATTATTGACGGACAAATTAACGAAATGCTAAAAAACGGAATCATCCGAAACAGTCATTCGCCTTGGGCGAGCCCAGTAGTCTTGGCCAAGAAAAAGGACGGGACAATGAGGTTCTGCGTAGACTACAGAAAATTAAATAGCGTAACGAAAAAATCAACGTACCCACTACCAAACATCGACGACATAATGACATACTTAGGCGACTCTAGGTATTTCACTACACTCGACCTGTTCAGTGGGTACTGGCAAGTAAACGTAAATGAGGAGAATAAAGAACTTACGGCGTTTATAGCACAAGGACACGGATTGTACGAATTCAACGTACTACCATTTGGACTATGCAATGCGCCGGCGACATTCCAACACTTGGCCGACACTGTCTTCCAAGGGATGAAGTGGAGTGAAGTGTTGATATACCTGGACGATATAGTAATATTTTCGGAGAATGTTGAAGAACACCTAGCGAAATTGGAAAAGGTTTTCAAAAGACTGCGTAGCGCCGGCCTAACCCTCAAACCTAGTAAGTGTGTATACCTAGAAGAGGAAGTGAAACTCTTAGGCTTTATAGTTGGAAAAAACGGTATAAGGGTGGACAATGAGAAAGTAGCCGGTATCCAAGACTTCCCTCTCCCGCGAAAAATTAAAGACGTACAAAGTTTCCTAGGGATGTGTAATTACTACCGGAAATTCATCGAAAACTATTCCGCTATAGCCAGGCCACTATACGAATCCACAAAAGAAGCATCGACGTTTAACTGGGGGCCACCACAAGAACAGGCATTCGAAGACCTTAAAAGGAAACTAACAACCGCCCCAGTATTGAATTATTTTAATCCCAACATAGGATGCGAAATGAGGGTTGACGCATGTGTTGATTTTAATATCGGGATCACGAACAAAATTATATTTCAAGCAGAACGAAAGTTTTATTATACTAAATTAACAAAAGCAGAAATTATCGAAACGACAAATCGAACAGTCAACAGTGCAGTTATTTTTTTTTGGTTATGTGTATTTTTTCTTCTCTTCTTCTTCAAAGTATCAAAATATACAAAATGTATTAAGGGTTGCCTAACAGTCGCAACCTTATTTGTCAATATTAATAATCTGAAATTACTACTTTTAACACAACTTCCTAATTTCTTAATATTTAAATTTACATTTATAAAATAATAAGCAAAAATACATATTTTAAGTATAAAGACAATTTTTGAAATTTTCAAACTTTACAACTTTCAACGGCTTTGTAAAAATATCCGCAGTTTGATATTCTGTTGGGCAATACATTATGTTTATTATGCCTTCATTAACCTTTTCGCAAATAAATTTGTAGCGCACATCAATATGTTTGCTTCTTCGGTTCATCACTCCGTTTTTAATTAGGCACATTGCACTTTGGTTATCAATTTTTAAATTCACTTTTATTACACTTGACGTTAATTCATGCACTAGTTCTTTTAAGTACAATAATTCTTTAGTACACTACGCTGCCGCAATGAATTCTGCTTCGGTGCTGGAGAGGGCCACGATCGGTTGAAGTCGGGAACACCAGCTGATTGGAGCTCCGCCAAAGAATATTACGTAGCCGGAAGTACTTTTTCGTGATATTACGTCACCGGCATAGTCCGCATCGCAATATGCGTCTAGAGTTGTTATATCACTAGTGGATTTGTAATGTAAACCCGACATTATGTCTCCGTGCAAGTATCTTAAGATTCGTTTCAAGTTTGTTATGTTACGGTCATTCGGATTTTCTACGAAACGACTGCTATGATTCACCGCATAAGTTAGGTCCGGTCTTGTTTTGTTCGACAAATATAACAAGCTTCCGATAGCTTCGCGAAAAGGAAACGCACTATTATTAGTTTTGTTGTCGTTTGCAGTGTCTATTGAGTCGATAGGTGTTTTAACACTTTTCGCGTCACTCATTCGAAACTTTTTTAAAATTTGTTTAGAATATTCTGCTTGTGAAATTTTAATTCCGCTAGTAGACTTTTCAATTTCCATTCCGAGAAAGTTTTTAATTTCACTGTACACTTTTACCTCGTATTCTTTTGTTAGTCTCTTCAGTAATTCTTCAATTAGTTCTTGATTTCTTCCGACTATTATGCCATCATCTACGTATATTGCCAACAAAAGATCATCGTGCTTACTCCTGAATATGCAAGGTTCGCATTTTGTTTGTTCGAGTCCGGATAGTTTTAAAAAATCTGTAAAACTTTTATTCCAAATCATTGGAGCTTGTTTTAAGCCATAAAGCGATTTTTTTAGTTTACAGATTTTATTTGTTTCTTCATATCCTTTTGGCATTGTCATGTAGATTTCGTCTTGTAGATCTCCATAGAGAAATGCTGTTTTTATGTCGAATCCGATAATATTGTAATTTTTGGCAGCCGCAATTGCAAAAATTACTCTTAGCGATGCACTGCTTACCACTGGACTGTATATTTCGTTGTAGTTCACACCTTCTTCTTGTTCGCACCCCCTCACAACTAGCCTCGCCTTGTGTTTACCATTACTTTTTATTTTGAAGACCCATTTGTTGCTGAGTATTTTATTCTTCGCCTCATTTCTGTTCACTGGCTCCCATACTTTGTTCTTCATTAAAGATTCTTTCTCGTCTTCGATAGCTTTTAGCCAATTTTCTTTATCAGCGCTATTCACTGCTTGCTCGTACGTCAATAAAGCATAATCATTGAATCTTTCCGGAAGTTTTCCCCTCGTTATTCGACTTGGTCTATTGGGCGTGTTTTGGATTTCAATTGCATCTTGAATTTCTTCTTCGTCTTCTTCGGTGTCTTCGTTTTCGTTTATGGAAATATTGTCCTCTTCTTAATGACCCGCATCTTGTTGTTCTACTAAAATTTTTACTTCGTTATATTCGGTAACTTTCGTGATTTTATCTTCATTGAATACAACATCTCTGTGAATTGTTATGTTTCTTCTGTTGTTATTCCACAATCGATATCCATTCGGACTGTAGCCAATCATAACATACTTTTCGCTTCTATCGTCCAATTTCTTCAAATGTCCCAAAATTTTAGCATGAGCATCACAGCCAAATAATTTTAATTTTGACAGATCAGGTTTTTTTTCGTTCCATTTTTCATATGGTGTTGTTTCAATGCACTTCGTTGGACTTCGATTTGTCAAGTATGCTGCAACTCTTACAGCTTCACCCCACATTTCTTTGTGCAGATTTGCGTCGGCAATTAGAGCTCTCGATTTTTCCATCAGTGTGCGATTCAGTCTTTCGGCTTTTCCATTCAATTGTGGAGTATGCGGAATTGTATAATCGAATACAATTCCTCTATTTTTGCACCAATTCTTTAATGTTTTACTCACATATTCTCCACCGTTGTCACACCTGAATTTGTGAATTTTTAGGTTCCACTTCGCTTCCACAGTGTTAATAAACTCTTTCATTACTTCTTCGACTTCATGACGGTTTTCTAGAAGATACACCATACAAAAATGCGTATAGTCATCCAAAAAAGTGATGAAGTATTTCTTGTTATCCCATGTTGCTGGATTTATTGGTCCGCAGACGTCTGAGTGAATTATTTCCAATGGTCTCTTCGCTCTTGATCTTTCTGTGTTAAATGGAAGTCTTGTCTGTTTAGCTTGTAGACATATTTCACAGATTTCGTCCAAGTTTACATTTTCTTTCCAATTTATATTCATTCCAGTGGAGAGTTTTGAGAGACATTTTAGGTTTTCCTTGCACAGATGTGCCAATCTTCGGTGCCAAATTTTACTTGAGTTTTCTGTTGTTAGTAGGACTTCATCTTCTTGAAATTTTTCACTTATTTTTATGTTGTATAGGCCATTTTCTTTATTTCCTTGCAAAACTGGTTTTTTGTTGTGGTAGATCACGACACGATTTCTGGTAAATTTGATTTCACCACCATTTTCTGTTATTGCATTGACAGACAGAAGATTTTTGCTTAAGTCTGGAACATATAAAACATTATCAAGATTGCATGTATTTGATACTACTGTGCCAATTGCTTCGGCTTCCATCGTGTTGCTTCGTTTTGCCACTTTTATTACGGAATTAATTTGTTGTGAGTTTTCCAGGAGTTCCTTGTTGTTCGTCATGTGTGATGTAGATCCTGAGTCAACTATCCAGTCGCTGTCGCTTGAGTTGTCAATCAAAAAGGATACTTCGTTCCTTCTAGGCTTGTTATTTTCACTTCTATTTTTACGAAAGAAGCAGTCCTTTTCAATATGATTGGTTTTCTTACAGATGTTACACTTCATTGCAAATTTCTTATTTTTACAGCTGGCCGCTAGATGTCCCGGTTGGTTGCACTTGAAGCATCTTCTTTGATCAGTTGTGTTAAACGCCACAGCTTCATCGTTGTTTCCCTTTTCTTTCATCCTTATTTCTTCTGACAGTAGCCTTGACATTAGATTTTCCAGAGTTTTGTTTTCTTTCGAAGTTGAATCCCACGCAGTTGCAAAATATTTAAAGTGCTCAGGCAATGTTGACAAGATTTTTGAAATCATCATTTCATCATCGATGCTGCTATCAATACCTTTTAGTTTGTATACTAGATTTTCCAACTCACTCAAAAATACTGCGATGCTTGTTCCTTTCTTGAATTGGTAGTTGAAGAATTCTTGCATTAATGAGCATTTACGTTGCTCGATTTCGCCTTCGTAAATGTTTTTCAGCTTGTCATACATTTCCTTGCTCGTTTTACAGTTCATTATGTGTGTTAATGTCGACTTTGCGGTTGTTGTTATTAACACTCGCTGAGCTCTAGCATCTTTCCTGTTCCAATCATCTTTTTCTTGAGTTGTACTCGTCGCTGTTAGGATGGTGTTGCCGGTCACAATATCGTAGAGTCCATGTGCCTTCAAAGTTATATCAACTTCAAATTTCCAAATTTTAAAACTTTCGCGATCTGTAAGTTTTACTATGTGTGTCAATTCTTCTGCGGTTATTGCCATTGTTACTTCGATCGATGTTACTTTTTTCACACACGCGGTTTTAGTTTTTTACTTTTTAACCTCACTTGTTTTTAATCCGTACTTGTTTCAACAATCCCGCTAAGCTTTTACTCAACTGGGCCCATAACCTGTTGATTTTAATATCGGGATCACGAACAAAATTATATTTCAAGCAGAACGAAAGTTTTATTATACTAAATTAACAAAAGCAGAAATTATCGAAACGACAAATCGAACAGTCAACAGTGCAGTTATTTTTTTTTGGTTATGTATCTTTTTTTCTTCTCTTCTTCTTCAAAGTATCAAAATATACAAAATGTATTAAGGGTTGCCTAACAGTCGCAACCTTATTTGTCAATATTAATAATCTGAAATTACTACTTTTAACAGCATGCACCTACGGAATCGGAGCCGTCCTCCTCCAAGAGGGAGACGACAAAAAGGCACACCCCATCGCATACGTAAGCAGAAGTCTTACAAAGGCTGAACAAAACTACACGATTACAGAGCTGGAAGGATTAACTGTAATTTGGTATCTCGGATATTTACGGCACCTCATCTACGGCAGACACGTGAAGATCGTGACAGACCATCACGCTCTTTGTTGGCTCAAGACGGTAAAGGACCCTACAGGACGATTAGCTAGATGGGCAATCAAATTATCAGAATTTGACCACACAATCGTACACAAAAGTGGTGTAGCGCACAAGGATGCAGATTGCCTCTCCCGATATCCGACAAAGACAGCGGACGTCAAAGACGAAGACGAAGCAAATGAATTGCATACATACCTATTCGACCAACACGACTTAGGCGAACAACAAAGAAGAGACCCAGAGTTGAAGGAACTAATAGAAATCATGCAAGACTCATCAAAAGGGTCAATAGCGTCGCGACGGTATGCAAAAAACTTCTGTATGTTAGACGGGGTGTTATACAAAAAAAATGCTAGCTTGATCGGCAATGACAATCTACTGGTTGTACCAAGACTCCTTGTAGGTGAAATTTTGTTTAGCCACCACAGTGAACCACTGGCTGGCCATTTAGGTATCACCAAAACACTTGACAAAGTAAAAAATAGGTTCTTCTGGAGAGGACTGCAAAAGGACGTAGAAAAATTTGTCAAGGGGTGCCCGGACTGCCAAGCCAGAAAAGGAGAACACCATCGAAAACCACAAGGACTACTACAGCCAATTCCAGTGTCGACACCGTTCGACAAAGTGGGAATCGACCTCTTGGGACCATTTAGGAGAAGTAAGAACGGAAAGACGATGATCATCGTCGCCACCGACTACGCCACTCGTTGGGCGGAGACAGCAGCCTTACCCAGTGGGAAAGCCGGACCAGTAGCAAAGTTTATACTGGAAAACATAATCGCACGCCACGGGGCACCGCGATACTTGCTAAGTGACCGCGGAAGGACATTTCAGTCAGAATTAGTGACCGAGCTACTAAAAACAATGGGGACGGTGAGTACATTCACAACGGCCTATCACCCTTGTTGCAATGGATTAACCGAGCGGTTGAATAAGACACTGGCCAACATGCTAAGTATGTACACCAATACCGAACAGACGGATTGGGACGAACATTTACCACACGTGACGTTCGCTTACAATTCCGCAAAGCAGGACAGCACGAAGGTGTCGCCGTTCATGCTGGTGTATGGACGGGAAGCAGTACTACCCACGGAAGCAAACCTAATACAACCCAGCCCGGATACGGACTCGAATACAATTAGGGAAAGAGCCCTCGCAGCAAGAGCTCTGGCTGTAGAAGAAATCGAGAAGAGACAAGAGTATGATCGGGATCGCTACGACGACCGGCATAGACATATCGAATTCACAATCGGTGATAAAGTGAAAGTTTTCACTCCAGTGCGGAAAGTGGGACGCAGTGAAAAACTTTTGTTACGTTGGTTCGGGCCTTATTACATCACCAAAAAACTAAGTGATGTGAATTATGAGATTCAGAAGGGTCCCACACCGAAATCCAAGAAGGATGTAGTCCATGTCAACCGCATACTACGCTACAACGACCAATGGACAGCCCAGATTAGCCCGGGTTGCAAAGATGACAGTGTTGAACTCGGGAGTGCGACGAAAATAGTCAGGGACAATTAACACAAACAATTAGATAAGGAGACAATAAGAAACAGATTTAAAACAGTAATTTAGGGATATGTAACAAATAATAGTGTTTAAGAAAAAAAAAGTGAACATCAAATAGTTAACCTTTCTTGATTCACAGATTCTGGGGTGTGATGATCACGAACGCCCAGGGTGGTCAGGACCATCCAGTGGAAGTGACTGCCGGAGCCTTCTGGAGGCCACTAGTCCAAACCATCGGGTACGAGGCCACCATCCCCCTGGTCTACACAAGAGGTTGGGTGACAAAGAGGCTAACCAAAGTGAAAGAAGATAAAAACACACTAAAACTACCCGAGTGCAAAGACGATAGCGACAGGACGGACTGTCAACTGCTCGCCCAAATAGACCTTTTGGCGAGCACATTTGAAGAAGACTACGATGAAGAACTAAATAATTGGGGCGTGGAAATAAACACAAGAAAGTGGGGAAATAACCGAAGAAGCAAGAGAGCGTTGGATTTCATTGGAGACGGGCTTTCATGGTGCTGCGGAGTAGCAACCCAGCACAAATTAGACAAACTACACATGGGGGAAGAAGAATTAGAAGCAGAAGTCACAAGGCTACACAAAGGGTTGTCGGAAACCATCACCAACATAGGGGAGACGTCACAGAAATTCCAAGTGTACACTACGAAGTCAGCCGGGATCCTACACAACATGGAGCGGACTATTCACACCATCGAGGGATTTGCAGTAAAGTTGGCCCAAGACCTAAAAGTCGAACAAGTCAAGGAAAAGGCCCAAGTAATGAAAGCATACTACGACAACTATGCAAACCTGAAGAAGATCATCTCAACCTTCAGGGTAGTCCGGCGGAATGAAATCCGAATGTCATGCAATCAACACCAGATTCCTGTGGGAGTACTAAAACAGAATGTGCTGATGGAAGACCTCACCAGACTGAAGAAACAATTGAAGGACGCCAATCAAGGATTAGCCATTCCAATTGAAGACATCAGCAGGTACTACCAACTCCCTCTGTGTGACTGTGCATATACGGAGGAATTGCTAACCATCCATATCCGAGTCCCTATCACCCAAAGACTCCGACATTGGAAACTGTTCGAACTGGTAACCATCCCGTTCGCATGGCATAACCAAATATGCCGCATCCCACACGAAAGCCTGTACTTGGCATCAACAGAAGGAGGAAACATTAGGACCATCGCAGGGGCGGCTCTACATCAATGTCGCCCATACCACGACAAACTTTGCTATCTTCCTCGATTCTCAAGCGATTCCATCCATGGACCAATGTGTGCAAGAAAACTATTTCTGGGGTCAACAGTGGAAGAACTAAGTAACCACTGTCACATGTCTTGCCATGCATCCACAGTAATGTCCATCGTGGAGACTCTAGAAGGGGAATACGTTATAACCAATGGAGGAGAAGGAGCAATGACAAAGTGCGGCCGGAACCAAACCCAAATTTCCAAAGGCCACGGAAATATGGGTGCAGTTAAGGTCAACTTACCATGCGACTGCGAACTGGTAGTGGGGAACGATGTGCTTATACCAAAACGATTTCCATGCAGGAGCGACATCAACCTGGACGCATATGCAACACACATCCTGCCCGCGATGTGGTCCAAATTAAAATCACTGATGATCCGTCCCGTGGACATAGCCCATAACCAGATATACACCAACTTTTCGGAGTGCCTCAATACCAACTGGACGCTCGAAGTTCCCCACTTGAACCTCACCAGCCAGAAAGAAAATCTGAAGGACATCCAAGAAGCCATCCAATCAATGCCGAGGAAGTACCCCACATATGGAGAAATGTATAGTCACCACAGCGACTCCATGATGCTGACGTGGATGGCGCTACTGTCGATAGTGGTAGCGTACGTAGTCTTCCGCCGAAACCCAGTAGGAATGGTCGTAGCCGCAGCGCCAAGAGTAAATGGAAAAGAAGGAGAAGAAGCCAACACTTTGCACAACGAAGCATTATTGGCCAGCATAGCAACAGGACTGGCCATATTCGTATTGTATTTCGTGGTCCGAATTGTGTGGCGCATTGTCCAATCAAGGGCACACGCAAAAACAGCCAAGAGAGTGGAACAGCGAAGACCACCCGGTAGCGAAGAAGAAGAAAGAAGACCAATGGAAATAGACATGAACAGAAGAGATCTGGAGTCCCTGTCCCAAGGACAATCAGTTAGGGTGACGCTACACGAGAGTAGCGTCTCTCTAACCTAGGTACCAATCAACGTTTGCCCTACAGGTGCCCGGGGGGTAAACGGGTGCCCACGTCAGACGGACAAAATCTAGGGGAAGGTATTCGTCACCGGTCTATTACATAAGCAGATAAGTAATAGATGGGTGATGTGAGACCAGACCTTGGACGCGACCGTAAGCGCGCAGGATAGAGAATTTAAGAGTTTTTAAAGAGAAAATGAAATTTAATTGTATAAAAGAAAGTAAAGAGAGAATAATAGTACTAATAAGTAAATTTTATATTCGGGACATGGCATCAACAAAAAAACGGACTCGCGGACAAATTAAAATAATAAGGGGATGTGAAAAGAGGGGTAGTTTTAGGTTAATAAAGGAAAAATGTAATGGTTAGGTTAGTTTATTAGGCTAGTTTTAGCAGTACTAGCAGATCTATGTTCAATAAGGGTTATTTAATTAGTTTTAATAAAGGATTAATTTTAATAAGGTAAATTAATGGTCAGGTTAGAATGTTAGGGTACTAGAGAATAGGGTTAATATAAATTAAACAACACTCACTTATATAAATGATTTGTTAATCACCAAATCAACAGAAACGAATCATCGCCGACTCCTCTCGAGTAACGGCGGACACGGACAATTTCGGCTCAGAATGCCGACCTTCCCACACCTGGAGCAAAAGGCGACGGGATAACCGTCGCAGGCCGAACGCCAACAGGATAGCCGGCCGCATCGATAACATCGATCCATGGGCCGATCAAAAAAACTCCGGTAGCGACAAAGGAGGTCCACTTGACTGGGGGCGACCCCACGCCGACGGTTTTGTACGGCCCCCGGGCACATACACTGCCGCCACGACCTCCCGCGAAAACCACACCGCGAACAAAACGGGAGGCGCTCATTCGGGCAATCCCGCCTCAAATGGCCAAACTGGCCGCAATCCCAGCACGCATCTGGACTGATCCGGTCCTGGAGCCCGGAATAGGTGGCCCTCACCGACGATGGAATCACCGTCGGCACACGGGTCACAGCCAACGAACCAAGGCGGGGAGTCACCGGAGCACCACTCTCGGAGACCAGCATTAGGCGCCGTCCGGGTCGTCCCTGCGCGTCTAAGCGCGCACGAACCCGATAAGGGAGAAGATCGGTACCCGAAGCACCGAGGGCAAGGTCGGGCACCTCCAATAAGGCCGCATCATCGTCGTCACCCTCCACCAACGCCGAGGAAGCGCCCAGGGAAAAGCCGGACACCTCCAACAGGGCTGCATCACCGTCGCCGCCCTCCACTATCGTCGGTAACACCAAGGGAGCACACAGTAGGGCCGCATCATCATCGTCACCCTCCACCACCGTCGGTAATGCCGAAGAAGCGGCCACAGAAAGGTCGGGCATCTCCGGCGGAATATCGCCCTCCGCGGTCGGCAGGATTTCTGCCTCCTCGGACAACAAAACATCCTCGTCCTTGGGTGGTAGGACGACCACTTCCTCGACTGGCGGAACGAATGGCACCCAGTCGAGTTCCGTCCGATAAATCCGGGGAACTGGATCAACGGCAGCACTAGACTCAACAGAAGGCGTCGGGACGTCCAAAACCGCGCAGGATGCCGAAACATCGGCTTCGGCGATTAACGCCGGGAAAGCACTCTCCCGGGCCCACGCCTCGGAAAACTCCTGGAAGAGCGTCGCCTCGACGAACTCACCCGGAGACAGTGCGCCCAACAATCGGGTCAGCTCCACAAGAGCCGGCGACTCCACACGGGTGGTAGTGGACGAAGACATGCTAAAAAAAGTTAAAGTTTTAATTAAAAAAAAAAAAAAAAAAAAAAAAAAAAAAAAAAAAAAAAAAAAAACAGTTACCGTTTAACTTACCTTAAAATTAGCGGTCAGTAATACAAAAAAAAAAAAAAAAAAAAATAATAGTATACTACTTGCACACTACTTGCACAAAAGGCCTTTCGTGGATTTGGGGAAAGCAACGCAATAAGATTAGCATAGTACAATATTTAATTTTAAGTAGATTTTAAGGGGGTGTTAAACGTAAATAGTATTGGGAAATTACAAAAATGGTACGACGCTCGGTCCGACCTTTTTTTTTTAAGTGCCCACATCTGTTTATGTTATCTGGTAATTGCCAATGCAACAGTTACCAGAACTTAGGAACTAAACTAAACAAATTGTTATATTTATTATAGGCATTATTGGTACACTTATTGTTCAACTTCATAAAAATTCGTCATTCTTCAAAAAAAAAAAAAAATTCGTCTCTCTTTTTCAGGTAGCACTGTGAGCCCAGCGCTTCGAAGGGAGGGCATATGTCAAGACTCAAACTATTGTGGAATTATTTGGCATTATGCAAATAACATATAATCCGCCTTATCAGCGATTACATGAATCTCACGTTGTCGAAGACACCGGAAAAGCAACACGAGCCGCGGTGCCAGCAAGGTGATCGAACGGGATGACCGATCGAACGCTGAGCTGACACAAATTGCAAAGTAACAATAATTATTGTAATGCAAAAGGAGGGAGTCTGTTTTGAGGATCGAACCATATAGGTCGATCCAAATATAATAAACGCGTCGCGAACTGGTGTCAGAGAAGTATCATAGAAGACCAAGTGCCAAGATGACCTGCCCAGATTGCCCTTGCCGCTGGGACCCATAATGATGTAAGTAGATTAATACCCTAATGTGCGGGGATCAATACGTGAGTTAATAAATATAATTTTAACACTGGCCCCTCGACTAATTTATTGAAATTCAAACCCGCTACGTTCCCCAGTCGCGTAAATCGTGACAATATTTAAATATAAAACCATGATTTACCTTATTTGGGCAATATTTTATAAAAATCAGTTTTATATTGGATAAAATATATTGTCTTTCAATGTTAAACCAATATAAATTAAATATATTTACAATTTAAAAAATATATTAAATATTGCATTAATATATTTTATAAATATTTAAGCAACATTTTACATTTACATTGCAACAATATTGTACTAATATAATATTATTTTGAACAATAATTTCAATATTATACTAATATATTTAGTAATTTTTTAAACAACATTTGTTTTTTACGTTGCGACAATATTATAATAATATAATATTATTATTAACAATATTTTACTAATATATATTGTCATTATTTAAACAACATTTGTTTTTTACATTGCTTTAATAATATTATCATATAAAATGATTCTACAATATTGCATAAATCTCGTTTTACACTATTATATTTTTGTTACCAAATTTGTTAATAAATTAGTAAAATTTTTGTCAATAATGTTGTTGTTAATTTTAGTAACAAAAATATAAGTATGTAAAACGGGCTTAAATTTAACTTTATAATTTTTATTTTGTGATCAATATTTGTTTTAGCTTTATTTATAATAAATAGATAAATATATAATTTTTGATTAAGTGTATTATTTGTATTGATGTATTTAATTATTCTCATATAACATAATAGTAAAAAAGTTTAAACGTATTACATATTTAAAATTATTTATAAACATAATATTATTTTTTTATTTTGAATATAAACAATTTAAATTTATTATCCATTATTTATGTAGAATATGTAATATTAGGTATTTAAATTGGTTGATGAATTTTAGTTGCATAATTATACGCGCTGTAGTACGCCGGTAACGCACGCGCATTAGTTCTCCCTCTACTTAAGTCTCAGCTCAGCCGTCTCTCCACTTTGCATTTGCCGTTCGTCTAGGAATCGTGTGCTTGTGCAGCATTGTGCCAACGAGTTTCTCTATTTTGTAAGTAAGTACTGAAATATATTTATACTTATAGAAACTAATACTCTGATATGCAAATACAAATATATTATACTTTATAGAAGACTAAATTGATTTATTATTATATTATGCTAAAATTTGTGCTATTTGTCTTTAACGCTTAAACTAAAATGGCGGCTTTAACTAAGAAACTTTTAATTTTGCTGTGTGTTAAAGCAACTTTACTCGCTGCTTATTTTAAATAAGCGTAAATAGTCATATGGCAAATAAGTATCTTAAACATAAAAAATCAATACCAATTTATATAATAATTACAAATCTAATTGTTAAAATGTTAAAATTATTAACAATGTCGATTACATTTAAAATATATGCTTTTTGTTTTTAGATATACCTTTAATCATTTCAACCAATTCAATAGAAGCATGAATAGAAATTCTACATCCTATAGAGGCATATTTATTTGGATAAAATAAAATCTCATTGTAAGGTAAATTGAGGTTTTCCTTGGATCTCAACGCAAACATAATGTTGGTCGGGATCGACCAAAGTGACAACAAATATTAACAACAAAAAGCCTACAATCGAAGTGGATTTTTCAGCTAAATCTATAATAACAATTTGAAATTTTAATTAGATGTAGTGTCGGAGATACCACTATGTTGTCCAAAGGTGTAATGAGGAAGATGCATATAATTTATTTTGCCTGAAATATATTTTCAAATTGTTAAAAAAATATATTGTAAGGCAACGGAACAATGTTTTTGATAATTTATTACGTCTGTATTACTGAAAATCTCGATTATATTTCATAATTAATTCAAACAATGTCACGTGAGCTAAAACGCAGTTCCATTGGTGTGACGTCACCCGACGGTCTCGATTGTTGATATAGGTTATGTATGGACCGAGTATTTAACTTGTGTGGTACGTTTTGAGTGGTTTTAGATCGTATTCTCTTATGTTAGCTCCCTACATAAATGCAAACCCAAACTTTTTTGGAGCCGAACTACCAGGAGCGAAAACAGAAAGGTAAAGAATGTTTTTTACTCGGTTTTTGATTTTGAGTTATATTAGATGAATTTTTAATTTGGTGTTTTTAGCTAATGTAAATAATTAGCTAATTAATTCTTAGATCTTACTAATGGTTTTGTTTCATTCATATTCAAAAAGCGTAAAAAAAAAGCAAACCACGAAGCAGAAGTTGCAATATTCAATACACCGGCACACAAGTAAATATTAGCGAGCTGACGAGAGCGCCTGGTGACGTCACAACAGAGCGAGTCCTGTTCTCGCCGTTTACGCGGCGATTCAAATTCATCATTTTTAATTAATTTATTTTAAACTCATTTCTGAACCGATTTATAGGATTTTGGTATGAATAGAATTCTGATTTTTTGGACTATTTATGTAGGCTATTTTCTAAAAACGTGCATCTTCCTCATTAGTTGCATACTATTAAACTTTAAAATAAAGTTAAATAGTACGTTAATTTTTACTTCTCTCGTAGAGGAAGTATTGTATTCATGAAAAAAAAAATTTCTCCAAATTTCACTTTTTTCTACTTTATTGAATGCGTAGATTACGAAAATCATATTCACTAATTTCCGTCTGTCGGTCTGTCTGTCGGTCTGTCGGTCTGTTCGTTTCTTTAAACCGCTATATTTCGGAATCTACTGACCCGATTAAAGCAAAATTTGCGCCCTTTTTTTCTACCTGCCCATTGATTATGTCAAAGAAAAAAAAGTTAGGAAATTCTCAAGGACCTGCGCATTATTGGCCAAAAACATGCCAAAAACAGCAAAATCGGTGCATCCACTTAATCTTCTAAAGTTGCAGACCGATTTTGACCAAATATTAAACATATGTTTCGTGTATACCCCAAAGGGTTGAAGGGTCAAAAAGTTGTAAAAATGCATAAGTTGTAACGTAAATATCTGCCAGGAGGAATATTTTATTTGAACCAAATTTGGCATACATATTAGGAATACATTGAAGAAAATGCTGGTAAAAGTTTCATCCCCTAAAAATGAACCCTAGTGGCCTGTTGGGTCTTTAAATTAATTGTTCAAAAGTTGGCGGTGTTTTTATTTTTATATGTCAGCATAACTCACCATTTTCCGTCAGTAATTTTATATATTTTCACATATTGAGTAACTAAAAATAATTTACGACCCTAACTACACACCCCCACCCCCCAAATATACAGTTTGAGTTATATGGATCGGATTTTCTTCATATTAGATTTCTACTATACATTTAAAACAGATTTAAGAATAATCTAATTAAAAATAATATGCGACCCTTATTTTACAACTTCAACCCTTAACATACCCTTTACTGTCAAAATGTTCGGATTTCTTTCAAATTTGGTAGTAGTAATTTTAACATATTTAACTTATCATTACTTATTTAATTTAATTGAAGTTAGGCTAGACCTACATTTTACAATTGTAACCCCTAATACCCCCCTCATAGTTAGAATTGACAGATTTATTTAAATTTTAGTATATATAAACGAGAGAAGTACTGTGGAATCTCATTTCCAGCGAATTTTGTTTGCATTACTGGAAATAATTCTTCAAAAACGCTATGAACTTTAATTACTTATTAAAATTAATTACCACTAAGTGTCAATATAATTATGAAACTAAACATAACTAAAATTATTTTCCAAAAACATTTAATTCTAATTTTTTAAGAATTATTAAAGGCATTTAATACATACATTTGTAGCACAATAATATTACAACAATTGATAAAAACAAAATAACTGTTGTTGTTATGTATTTTACGAAATAAATCAAATTATATTATTATTATATTAAAAACATAACACTTTATTATTATATTAAAAACATAACTACATTAACCAATTTAGAATTTTTAATAAATATATATTAGTAATAAATTAAAATAAAAAATATATTGCTTTCATAATTTTAATGTTTTGTTAAAATTTGTTTTTAGAAAAACAATGGATAAATCAAAAAAGCGGTCCGCCAAATCTATGTTTTTAAAACGTCAAGTAAAAAAAATTGCATCAACAAACATTTTGAAAAATAATATTTGTACTAATAGTTTAGTCCACAACATCAGTTTAGATACGTTTAATGTGCAAAAAAATTCAAATTTAAACCCGATATGCTTAAATGCTGAAAATGCTATTAATGTAGAACCAATTAATGTAGAGTCAATCAATGAATTGTTGCTTTCAAGTTCAACATCAACTGATGACTCAATAGAGTTTGTACTAGATAATAGTCCGCTAAATAGTATAAACTGCAATTTAACTATAAATATTGATAATCATCACAAACCTAATTTGAAAGATGATTTAGCATTATGGGTTGTTGAAAATAATATAAATCATGTTCAAACTAATAGTTTATTAAAAATTTTGAATAAGTATCATCCAGAACTTCCAAACAATGCTAAGACTTTAGTGCATACTCCTAGATTTACAAATATATCAACAATTACAAGTAACCGAAACACAGAAGGTGGTTATGTTCACTTTGATTTAAAGTATAATTTAGAAATGCAAATTAAAAAGTTTGAATTATTTGTAGATAACATAATAGAAGTTATCATTAATATAGACGGTGTTCCTTTATTTAAAAGTTCGACTTCTCAATTTTGGCCTATTTTAGGTGCAATAATTAATAGATCAGATCAACCTTTAAACCCTTTTCCAATTGGTATTTATTGCGGCGATAGCAAACCAAACAATCCTGCCGAATTTTTGAAACATTTTTTGGAAGATATTTTAAATTTATCAAATAATTTTCTAACAGTAAACAATAATCAATTTAAAGTTCAAATAAAATATTTGATATGCGATGCTCCAGCTCGCTCATTTATTAAGTGTACTAAAGGACATAATGGTTATTACGGCTGTGAAAGATGCATTGCAAAAGGAGAATATTCAGATCATAAAATAACATTCCCGGAAATTGATGTTGAACTGCGCACAGATAATAGTTTTAGAAATAACGTGCAAATTGAACATCACACTGGAGTTTCGCCTTTCTTGAGAATAGAACAACTAAACATGATTCACAGTTTTATGCTAGATTCAATGCATATGATTTACTTAGGCGTAACCAAAAAACTACTAAGTATGTGGGTTACAGAAAGAGGAACCAATCATTGCCTCAGTCGATCTAACATTAATTTAATGTCAAATATGCTAGTAAATTTTAGCAGTTACATTCCTGTAGAGTTTCAAAGAAAACCCAGAGCTTTTTCAGAGTTAGACCGATGGAAAGCAACTGAGTATAGGTTATTTTTACTGTATTTAGGACCAGTAGTGCTGAAAGATTTTTTACCAAGAAAAAATTATAGACATTTTTTAAATTTGCATTTTGCTATCAGAATTATTTCTTCTTCTACATTTTTAGAATCTCACAGTGAATTGGCCTTACATTACATTAGAAAATTTTGTTGTAATATACCTATAATATATAGTAAAAATTACATGGTTTACAATATGCACAGCATTTATCATTTAGTTTGTGACGCAATCGAAAATAAACAGAATATATCATATTTAAGTTGCTTTCCATTTGAAAATTATTTAGGTAAAATTGTTAAAAAAGTTCGTGGACCTGCAAAACCTTTACAACAAGTTGCTCATAGATTACAAGAAGAAGCGTTAACTAAATACATTGATCAAAAATTAGAAACAATCATTTTTAAAAATAAAAAAAATAATAAAATATTGTATGTAATTTACAAGAATTGTAAAATATTTTCTGGGCAAAAAAAGGATTCTTTTGTATTTATAGAAAATGATAAAGTTTTGAAAATCGATGTGATTATTGAAGAAGGTATAAATATTTATTGCATGGGACATGTTTTTTTGAATAATACACCTTTTTATAAATTAAGTTTAAAATATATTGAAATATCTGAACTGAGCAATCATTTATTCAAATGTAACTTAACTTCAATTGTTTCAAAATGTATTTGCTTGCCGTATAAAAACAAATTGGTTGCTATGTCTTTATTGCATTAACTGGGTAAATACAATAATATTATACATTTTATTAGTTACATTTTATTTTTTTCGAATCTGATTTAAAGGAACCAAATAATGACATCCTTTGACATTGTTGCGTGGGAAAATGATGGGTCAATTGGTTATGTACCAACTTCATGGGCCAACGCCAATGGTACTTATCTGTGGCCGAAAGCAAAACCAAGTCAAATTAAGATTATGTTAAAAGAATGTAAAGAGCCATCTCCATCATTTACGTTTACGGAATTAAAAGCAACACGAAAAAGAACAACATCTTCATTAAAAAAGGCAGAAAAATATGTAGAAAAGTATCTTGTTACCTCAAATGTTGAAACTGATGGAAGTGAAGATGGTAACATGATTTACCTTAGCTTTATTTTGATCATATAATTATAGTTTTATTGTAGGAGGACATTCCACAATAGGCTCACAAAACAATAATAATACAAGTAAGTTTTCTATAATGTTTGTTATCTTATTGGTAAATTGTTATATTGCAGGTCAAATTGATAACAATTTATCACAAGTATTTGACGAAGACTTAGACGAAGATACCACTATAGTCAATGCTACTGCGGCGGACTTTAATATTTCAAAACAGCTAGCTCAAATTATATATGAAATAAAAGATTTGAAAAATAGGATTCAGAGCATGGAACATAAAATTGACACATATATTGTGGATAATCACAACCTGCAAGATCAAGATCAAGGTCAAAATTTCAATTTTGATTTGCCTATAAATACGGTTGAAGCACTTGAGAATGTTAACCAAATTTTGGAAACAGAACGTGACTCTACTAAATTAGTAATTATTTTTTTTTTGTAATTAGTATATAAAGCCCGTTTTGCACTATTTTATTTTTTTTACTAAATTTGACAACAACATAATTAAACATGGTTGGAGTTCCATGTATTATTGTTTCTTATAGTGGAATTAGATTTATAAATGAAACACTTGAATTCCACACAAAATTGTCATTAACAACATAATTGTCAAAAATGTGTGATTGATTTATGATAGTGTCAAACAAAACTGTTACTAAATTTGTTAATAAATTAGTAACACATTTCGTAACAATAATATAATAGTGTAAAGCGGGCTATAAATGAAATTTTTATTTAGGCTAATTTATTAGCATTAGCTGGAGGTGAAACACTTTCTAAAAATACAAACTATATAATGAAAAAGCTAATGACCAAGGAATTGAGTTTATTGTATTCTGGCCAAGGAAAAAAAGGAAAGAAAAGTTTTAAAGCATTAAGTAATATTTACAAGACAGTCATAAGTAAGTGTTTTTATGATAAATTCTAGCAAAAGGCAATTAACGTTTTTAATATTGCAGGGTCAATAAGAAAAAGATTCCCAAACGCAACAGATGTTGAAATTAACAAATTCATAAGTTCCGTGCTTGCTACGTCTAACGATAGAGATGGTGGCAAAAGGGAGCGCTTAATAAATAAAGAGAACGGTACGGAATAACAAGAAAATTGTTTCTAAAGTTAAAAAAATGTCTTAGTTTAGAAGAGTTATTATTTTGTTTTGCTTTTATATATTTTTTGTATTACTTAAGTCTAGTTTTTATAATATTTATGTATGTTAAATACTTTTGTTTATAGCTATATTTTAAATTTTGATATTATCATATTCTGATATATTTAGTTTTTGAATACTAAACTTTATTTAAAACTTTAATTTATTTTTGTTATGTTTTGTATATTTGAAAATATTTGCTTTTTTATTTTTTAATAAATTTACAATTTATAAAAATCATTTGCGTTGAATTTATTATTATTCCATTATCATTTTAAATATTTACTTTTGACAGAAAGAGTATTATATGCTATGTAAATTATATGTAGCAAAAAAGCATATAATAAAATCTACATGTTATTCTAATATTAATTTGCATATTTATAATGAATATTTTGTCAATGTTGAAAGAGTATAAAAAACAGACGTTTTAAATATAAATTTAATGAAAATTTAATATAATTTTAATCTATTTAATTTATATAATACTTATTTATTTAACTAATATTAAAAATAAACATTTCTGCAATATTGCCAAATGTTCACATTTTAATATTATCTTCATATAAAATTTTTATATTTTGCCAATGTAATGTAATATTAAATTCATATTATTTTAATATTACATGTCTACTTGGGTTCATTTCAAAACCTACTTAAACAATTAATTAAGGACAAAATTGATGTACTTTACATAAAGAATCCAGTAGAAGAATATCAAAATTTAAATCAAAATCAGTTTAATGAATTAATTGAATATATATTTACAAACAAAATTAAAATTATTCTGGTAAACAAGCCTAAAATTAGACCACAAACTAAAAATGAAATTAAGCAAATTTTGGAACAAAACCATAGTTCGGCTATTTCAGGTCATTCCGGATATAATCGTACATACAAAAGAATCAAAGAAAACTTTAAGTGGAATAATATGAAGAGAGATATAAAAACGTATATCAAATCTTGCAAATCATGCCAGATTAACAAATCTAATGCAAAAGCTGGAAAAGCTGGTATGCAAATTACAACTACTAGTGAAAGGCCGTTTCAGCGTTTAGCAATCGACATCGTTGGTCCACTAGTATTGACTGAAAATGGTAACAAATTTATACTAACCTTGCAAGACGACCTAACAAAATACTCATGTGCTTATGCAATACCTAATCACGAAGCTGAAACTGTAGCAAACAAACTTGTCGATTTTATAACCATTTTTGGCATACCAGAAACATTGTTGTCTGATAACGGTACAGAGTTTACCTCAAAATTAATTAAAGAAATGAATAAACTATTTAAAATCAAACACGTATTTTCGTCTCCTTACCATCCCCAGGCAAACGGAGCCCTCGAACGTAGCCACTTTACTTTGAAGGAATATTTAAAATACTACATAAATAAAGACCAAACAAATTGGGATGAATTTGTGTCATTGGCAATGTTTACTTACAATACCCATATTCATAAATCTACAAACTATACTCCTTATGAGTTAATTTTTGGAAATAAAGCATTCATTCCACATTCTTTAACAACGTCACCTGAATTTAGATATACTTACGATGATTATCTTTCAAATTTGAAGTTCAAATTAAATAGGGCCCATGAATTAGCACGAAACGCTATAATAAAATGTAAGGAAAAATCAAAATTATACTATGATAGGAAGTTTAATGAAATCAAATACAATGTCAATGATTTAGTTTATATTTATAATAAGCAAAGTAAACCGGGACTCAACAAGAAATTGTCACCTAATTTTAAAGGTCCATATAAAATTTTAAAAATAAATAATAACAGTACGGTTGAATTAGAACTAAAAACAAATAAATTCTCTACTTACCACGTTAATATGTTGAAACCTTTTGTTTCAGATAACAATGATAGCGACTAATCTTCATGCTCAAATATTACCCTTAATATTCTTATTTTCCTTTGCCAAATCTGAATCAATAAAACCTTATACTAATACTATCATTGACAATCATTCTGGAATCTTTTACTATAATTTTGGTCATGCTAAAATATCTACAGACAAATACACACTATTATCGTTTACTAATATCTCCTTTTTTCACACAAAATTAACATTCACACAAAAAATCTTTTCAAAAACAACAAAAGTCTGCAATGATATAGAACATAGTGTAATACGAACCTTTTATTGCCATGAATCACTAAACCTTATTAAAATTCAAATACCACAATTACTTAATAAGTTTGAAACTATTTCGCATTTAGTAGGAATACAATTAGAAAATACACGCAAAAAACGTGAAATTTTTAATGGAGTATCGTATGCCCTTAACTGGTTATTTGGTACACCCGACGCAGGTGATGCCCAATATTATTCGAATTCGATTAAATTATTATTAGAAAAAAATCATGATGTACAAATTCTAATGAAGGAACAAATTCACGTTATTTCAAATGCTATAAAAAACTATAACGATTCAATAGTAACCTTACGTATAAACGAACAAAAACTTAATGATAATATTCAAAAATTTAATGAATTCGCTCTAGCTACTACAAAAGCATTAAACCCGATAATTCATTCACAATTGGTTACTGACCATATTAATATTTTGGTTCAAATAATAAATGAACTTAATGAACAATTTGACGAAATTATATCAACAATTTTATTCGCTAAACAAAATGTATTGCACCCTTCAGTAATATCTCCAAAAGATTTCCAAAAGGAACTTTTAAAAAATCAAACTTAACTCAGACATGCAATTTCCAGTTGATCCATACTACTATCAAAACATTTATAAATATTACTCGATTAACGAATTAAATGTGATGTATATCGACGAAATGTTGATTTTTGCGATTCATATTCCACTAGTTCAAAATAAACTATTTAATTTGTATAACCTCATTCCACTACCTACAAATTTTAACAACTCTAATGTATATTCTTATATCGATCCAATGTTCCCTTATCTCCTTATGAGCACAACTCGAACACATTTTAGTCGACTGAAGAATCTTGATTCTTGCAAAAAACTGACCCATGAAGATTTCATTTGTACAAACTCTGCAATCCAAATTACGGCTGAGAATCCAGTCTGCAAAGTTGTATTGAAAAATACAATTACAAGTAAAATCCCAGATGATTGCTCCACAAGAATAATCAAAGCGAATATGGAAATTTGGCATCCTCTCAACACAAACTCATGGTTGTACATCATCACTACGCCAGTGTTAACTACTATCAGCTGTGACCAATCTAGCGCTCAGATATTTGATTTAACTTTAAATGGTTCCGATATTCTACCGTTAGACGCGAAGTGTAAAGCGTATACGTTCACAAGTTTATTAGTGTCCACTTCAAATGAAACTTCGAACTTTACAAACTATATACCAAGTGTAAAAATTTCTGAAGACAATTGCTGTGTGGAACAAATTAGTTATCTTCAAGAAAAAGAAGCAATAATGAAACCTTTAGAACTCAATAATCTAAATTTAGATGAACTGCGCCATGCTCAACACAAATTACATCAATTCCACAAAATTTTAGAAGAAAATTTTGAGAAAACATACGTTATTTACCACACTTCATGGTTCAAAATATTAGCCTCTATCATAGGGTTAATATTGACTATAATCATTTTCTATTGTTGCTGTTGCTATTGCTGCAGGTGTTCTTGGGTACCATTCTTTGGAAATTTTTTTCCTAAAAACCATGGAAGTTGTCCTCGAATTTGCATAACCAATCACAATGAAAGACTAAGTATTAATGATGAACAGATGACGAGATTCCAACAACTCCAAAGAAGAAGTGAGTTAAACAAAGATAATGAATTGATGGAAAGAACTTACGTACCTCAAGGAAGAAGATCAGCAATAAACCTTAGCAATAGACGGTTAGACTTTCAGTGAAAAGTGTTTTATTTTAGTTTAGCTTTTAAGTTGTTTATGATAATCTTATTTTGTTTTTGTATCTTATTATTTAGTACCTCGTTAAACATTTTAAAATTTTGAATTGATTTCTTTCAGAATAAATGTCAAAAATCTTAAAGAAGGGAGGGATGTTATATACCTACACCCTGTATATGTAACTAGTATCATATATCTTTACCTGAAATTGTTTGCGAAAAGAATACTAACTTACATTGTATCGTTATACCAATTGTAATCGGTGTAGACGCTTTTAATCGTATCATAATATTAATTTCATTGTTAATCAGCGTTTCTTTACGAAAACAATTCTAAGAAGAACAAGAATATCGAGACAAACACGTAGGATATAAATATATGTTAACTTAGAGATTTTAGTCAGTCTTAGCTTTTCTTCACACTAAATCGGTCTTAATCCAACCAACATATAATTTTTACCAAATGTACCAATAGTTAAGTGTTAATAAATAGTGTAATCAAATTTACCGCATTTTAATCTGATCGCAACTACGAACCCAACACAATTTCTTTTAATATATCTGTCCACTTGTATTTTCCTGATTACTGAATGCTTTATACAAATCATGTTTTATTGTGCGAATAACCCGCTCAGCCATAGATGCTTTTATTGATGAGTAAGTGGAATATAGATTAAAATTATTTTCTTCACATAATTTTTGCAATGGTTTGTTCCAAAATTCACGGCCATCGTCCGTTTGTAAATTACGTGGAGTTTTGGGTGATTCTTTTAAAATGTCTTTCATTGCCTTTGTAACTTCTTCTCCATTTTTATTTTTAAGCGGTCTGGCCCACAAAAATTTACTAAAGCAATCTAAAACAACTAAAATGTATTTAAAACCGCGGTTTTCTTTTGCAAAAGGTATAAACACAGCCAAATCGGCTTGCCACAAATCATATATTCCTTTTAATACTGTATTACGACGAGGAAACTTTTTTCGTGCTAATTTATGAATTTCATCCACAACACCCTTCTTAGTCATTATAATATTAAATTTATACTGTTTATAGGTAATAATAAAACATTGATATATACACATATATATATTTATTATTTAAAAAAATATTCAAAACCTACAAGCTTGAACAAGTCGGTACATGTCTATATACAAATCTGTACAAGCTATCATGGAATTTGTTTTTCCAACGCTTGAACTCTTTGCTTTAATTGTGTTTGTTCTTGCATCAGATCTTTAACACGATTGTCAAATAAAGATTGTAATTGTTCTTTTGAGTTAGTTATATTATCGTAGACGTAATTTTTTAATAAATGAAAAAGGTCATACAAGTTTTTGATTTGTACATTGACATATTTCATATTAAGAGCATCTTCAGGTTGGACGGGGTCAGGGACATTTTTTAATAATATATTTTTCGTATTAAATTGAGCAATACGAACTTTTGTGTTTATTAAATCTTCAACAAATTTTTTATTGGCGGCATCATCAGGTTCTATCGGTGAAAGAACATTTTTTATGCGATTTTTTTCCATCTAATTGTTGTGATTCATATTTTTTTAGTTGGTTTTCAACGTATTTTTTGTCAACAAATTGTTTCAATTTTTTAATTAGATCTAATTTAATTTCTTTGTTACGCTGATCAACAAATTTTACATTGACCAAGTCTTCCGGATTTGAAGGCGAAGGTAAGTTTTTTATTGATAAATTCTTCTCATCGAGTTGACCTTGACTTTGTGCACAGTATACTTTTACATATTCTGTTGTTGCATAATTTTGAATGTTAATATCTGAAATCTTGTCTGTGACGTATTTTTTATTGACTGCATCATTAGGTTCTATGGGGTCAGCGACATTTTTTATAGCTTTCTTTTTTGCATCTAAATATGGTGTGTCAACATGTTTTTGAATTATCATTTCCACCTGTTTAATTTCATTATTCAAAAGTTCATCATGTTTCACTTTCACGTAATTTTCAATTGATTTTTTATGTTGATTTATTAATTCTTCAACAAAATTTTTATTTGCTGCATCATTGAGATTTATAGGTGATTTAACATTTATAATTTGCATTTGTTTTGCATCTAATTGCTTACTATCATGAGTTTTAAACATGTTATCTATAGTATTTACATCAACGTATTTTTTTGTTTTATTATCTATAAATTTATTAGTATCTATATTTATTTGTTTTGCATCCGATTCAATCTTATCTTCAACAAATTTTTTATTTACTGCATCCAACGGATCTACTGGTAATGGTACATTTTTCACACTTCTGTTCTGAACATCTAATTGATTTTCGTCATTTACATGAAATGACCAAAACGAATTTGATTGTAATTTTCCTATTTGTTCAAGAATATAATTTGCTACAAATTCTTTTGATGCAAAATTTTTAATATTTATATCATATTCTGCTTGTTCTAAAAGTTTCATTACAAATTTTTTATTCACTAAATCATCAAAATCAACCGCATCGGGTACATTTTTTATTTGTTTATTTTTTGCATCTAGTGGTTCTTCTTTTATTTCCTTAATTGCATTTTCAATGGGTAACAATTTTTTGTTTATTAGTTCATCGACATTTACATCCACTTCTTTCAATGTTGCATAATTTTTCTCATAAACTTGATCTACTTGATCATTAACATATTTTTTGTTCGCAACCTCTTCGTCGTTAATTGGTGCGGGTACATTTAGTATTTGATTTTTCTTTGCATCCAACTGTTTATTTTGTAAAATTTCTAGTTGGCTGTTTAAATATTGTTAATCAACGCAATTTTGCATTTTATTGTTTAAAACTTTTTCATATTCAATTTTTAACTTTTGATCTAAATCATTAATTTGATTAATAACGTATTTTTTATTGGTTGCATCTTCAGGGTCAATTGGTTCTAAAACATTCTTAATAGTTTTGTTTCCACCATCGAGTTGTATATTTTTTAACAAGTTCTCAACCAAAGATTGATCAATTTGTTTTATGGGTCCAATTTTAGCAAATTTCCCAATTTGTTCTAAAACATATTTCTTGTTTGCGGCATCTTCCTCCTCAACTGGTATTGACACATTTTTTATCGTTTTGTTTTTTGCATCTAATTGGGTATCTTTAGTTATATTATTAATATAATCTTTTGTAGCACAATTCTCAATAATCTTAAGAATTTGATCATCTACATATTTTTTGTTTGTTACATCTTCGTCATAAGTGGGTAGAGGTAAGTTTATTATAGGTTGCTGGTTAGCATTTAATTACTTGTTTTCCTATTTTTTTAGCTCATTTTCAAACAGTATTTTATCAACACAATTTGCAGCTTTTTCCTCGCACATTTTAATATTTTCATTTTTAGCATGTTCTATTTGTTCTGTTAGATATTTTTTATTGACGACATCTTCAGGATCAACTGGTTCCAAAACATTCTTAATTGTTTTGTTTCCACCATCAAGTTGATCAATTTGTTTTACCTGTCCAATTTTAACAAATTTATCAATTTGCTCTAAAACATATTTTTTGTTTGCGGCATCTTCCTCTTCAACAGGTATTAACACATTTTTTATTGTTTTGTTTTCAGCGTCCAATTGTGTAACTTTAGTAATATTATTAACATAATCTTTTGTAGCACAATTTTCAGCAATTTTATGAATTTGATCATCTATATATTTTTTATTTATTACATCTTCGTCATAAGTAGGTAGAGGTAGGTTTATTATTGGTTGATGGTTAGCATTTAATTGTTTGCTTTCAATTTTTTTTATCTGATTTTCAAACAGTATTTTATCAACACAATTTGCTACTTTTTCCTCACACATTTTAATATTGTCGCTCTTAACCTGCTCTATTTGTTCTGTTAGATATTTTTTATTGACGGCATCTTCCGATTCAGTTGGCGTTAAAACATTAATTATGTTTTTATGTTGAGCATCTAGTTGTTTATTATGTAAATCGTTTAAAGATTGATTTACATAGTTTTTGAGTGATTGATCAAGAGGACGAAACTGATCTTTAATTAATTTTGCAGTATTCATTTTTTCCGTACTTATTTGTTTCATTACATATTTTACGTTTACAACGTCCGTTTCAGATATAGGAATTTTAACATTTTGTATAATTTTGTTGTCGGCATCAAGATTTCCATCTTTTGTATACTTTATAGGATGGTGTGACGTTTTTTCATCAACATATTTTTTATTGACAGCGTCATTATTCTCCGTAGGGTCACCAATATTCACAACGCGTTTATTTTGAAAATCACTAGTATGTTCATAAATTTTTTTTTTCAGTTAATTTTATTTGTTTATTGAGATACGATACATTTACTGCATCGCCTTCAGAAATAGGTGATTGCAGATTTTTTATTATTTTTCCTCTGGCACTAAATTGTCCACTTTGAGTTGACACCAACGGAATTGTCATTGTACTACTAATTGTGGGGGTATTTGAAACCCTTATTAGATTTTATTCTAGCATCGGGATTGTAATTTATTTTGTGGCCGTTCGTTGTTCTTAAAATTTCACCATATCGATGTTTATCTTCATATGTATACTCGCTTGGAGATTTTAAAAAAATCAATTCGTACAATCCTTCGGTTCCTTTAAATTTTCTTCCCGCATACAATATCGTCACCATTAAATATAAATTCTTGGTTACCCATCCACCAAGTTCCTGTAGCAGGTTCATATCGTACTCCGTACACATTATCGGTCAGACGTGTTGTATCAGAAATTAATAGTTTTATGTAACGCTTTGGAAGCGGATTAAGATTTTCTAGAAATTTCTCGTCAATTAGTTGACGACCTTCTGTAGTTGAGTACAATTCACGAACTGAGTCCATCGTCACTTCATTAGGGTCATCGGTCTCACTATTAGCTATTACTTCTAAATTTTATTGAATTTTAGTTGCGTTCATTGTAGATGTAAAAAAAGAAGAGTCAGAAATTCCTTCTTCGCCCTTGAGACTTCTATTAAAATATGGTCTTTGTTTAGTACTTTCTTTTTCGGTGTTGATTGAAAAACGGTTTTTTCATCTTCATCATTAGGTTTTACTTCTTTTTTTACATGTTTTACAAGCTCCTTTAAAGAGTCAACAAAGGGTTTAAAACTACTTTCAATATTATGTTGACTTTCAATGTTGCCGCGTTTCAATGATTTAAATTTTTTTCGAATGTTTTTAGTAGCCTTAAGTAGCTTAAGTTTTATCATATCTCTATTCGACGACATTGTCAACACTGAAACAAATGAAGACACTCAGGGTATTATAAACTTATCAAAACCAATTCTATATCAACCATTATTCAATTCGCTTTCTTTGTCAATAACTAAAAAGCCATATTGTGTTTGCCAACACAATTTACATAATGCTTTAAATTCGTTCATATTCATGTCTAGTGCAATAAATTCATCATATATGTGTTTAAGATTAATGTCATCTTGTTTAAAAATTATTAAAAAATCTAACCAATAGTTTCGGAATTCTTGTATATGTTTGACAATGATAGAAACAGTCGATTTTATAGTGACGTCCAAAACTAAAATAATCACGAATTACACTTTGTGGTGAATATGCTACATCGTCAAATATAAATATTGAATTTGGTTTTGCTTCCGCTGGCGTCATAACGTCATCAGTATTATCAAACATTTTTATTTCCATACCATTTATAGATTCAATAATATTCTGTAATATTTTGTATTTTGGTTGATTAAGTGTTTTTCCGATAATGTATATATTTTGAAATTTTAATCCTTCCGGATGTTCCAATAGACTTATCAAAACATTCGTTTTACCACACCCGCTGCTTCCAACAATTAAACATCTATTACAGTTTTTTATCAAACGGGTGTTTTGGTAACAATTGACTATCGCATACATAGTCATGATTAGTCACCGTTAGTGATTCAGGTTGTTTTATTATACGCATTGTCACATACACTAATAGAAAATTTGAAATACTAATGTATATATTCAAAATAGTATATAATTATATTTGAAACCAAATTTCTATTCAGAACGGTATGATACGTCAAGGTGGTGGAATCGTAAATACTTTAATTAATAAATTACCCTTTGAGTTACATATTCCCGGATATCAGTGGTGTGGACCCGGGACAAAAGTTCAAAAACGTTTACAGCATAACGATAAGGGTATTAATAAATTGGATAGTTTTTGTAAAGAACAGTATTTAAAAAACAAAGACTTAAATTCAAGACATCAAGCCGATAGAATTTTAGCAGATCGTGCTTGGAGTCGTGTAAAGGCCAAAGATTCATCATACGGTGAGAAAGTAGCAGCTTGGGGTGTAACCAATGCAATGAAGACCAAGATAAAAACAGGTATGGGCGTTTCAACTAGAAAACATCGTCCAAGAAAAAGAAGGATGAAAAGAAAAATGGTAGTGTTTCGGGCAGCAGTAATGAATCCTGTTAAAAGTGTATTAAACTCAAATAATTTCAAAAATAAAAAAAACTTGTATTCAAAATCATACAAAGTAGCAAAGGATGCAATTAAGAAAGCCGGCGGTAAAAAAATTATTCGACTACCGCGAATTATACCAATTCCAAAACAAGGAGGATTTATAGTACCGTTAATGGCCGGGTTAGCAGCTTTGGGTAGTTTAATCGGTGCCGGAAGTGGTGTTGCAAAAGCTGTTAACGAAGCTAAAGCAGCACGTAAAACCCTAGATGAATCGCATAGACATAACAAACAGATGGAAGCTATAGCACTTGGAAAACAAGGATCTGGACTATATTTTAAACCTTATCGAAAGGGAATGGGCCTATTTTTACCTAAAGGTTCAAAAAACTATTAAATTTAACTCGAAAACGTGTAATGAATGAAAATGAAATGAGAAAATTTGCAAAAAAATTATCGAATTTTCGAGGTGTATTTATGAGAGACAATTTACCTAAACACGGTACATTGGTGAATGAGTGTGGAATAATAAATTTGGATAAAAGTAGTGGTCCTGGTACACATTGGTGTGCATATGTAAAGCGGGGTAATAATGTTAAATGGTATGATAGTTTTGGGGATTTACCACCTCCATTAGAACTTCAACGATATTTTAATTGTAATATTGAATACAATTACAATCGTCATCAGAAGTTCGGTACAACAAATGGTGGACAGTTGTGTTTGAAATTTTTGTATAAAAAACAACTGCAATAGATAATTTCAATTCACTTTGTGTAATGCACGCTGTGCTGAAAGTTATTGTTGTTATCTTCATCATCGTCATCTTATTCTAAAAGTGTGTACCATGGCTTTTGTGGCTATCGATTTGCAAGGTTTTAAAGTGCGGAGTACTTTTGTTGTAAAAGAAATGGCTATGTCCTTGAATGGAAGAAATATTATTCACCATACTTTTTCAAGTAACATTCCTCGCGAAATACTCACTGAAGAAGAGAAAAAAAAAATAAGGCATATACAATTCTATCATCATGGTATCCACTACAATAACGATGGAAAGAACCCTGATGAGATACCAAAAATACTCGAAAATTTCATTTTGTCGAACAATGTAAAAAAAGTGTATGTAAATGGTGAAATGAATAGAACATTTTTAGAAAACATTGTAACTATACCCGTTATTGATGCAGATTGCCCAGGATTTTCTCTAGAAATTCCAATGTGTCCTAGCACATGTCATACTATGGTAGCTTTTGTTATGTGTGCTTCAACAAATTGTTTTAATTTGTATAATTATGTACAATATAATTTAGATTGTTAATTTTTTTCTATATAAAATATTGTAATAAATATTTATCAGTCATTATGTGTTATACTTTTACATTGAGCGGAAAGACAAGTGTTTTACAAAGTAAATATTTCCCACCAATTGAACTTGATTTTTTTAAATTCGATTATTCATTAGGATTGCTTGGATTCTATTCATACAATTCAATACCTAATATTGATAAAGACGCAAACAAATTTTATTACGGTGGTAGTGTAATAAACATACCTGTTGGTGCGTATGACGTAGTGGATATTGAGGCCTATTTAAAAAACATCTTGGGAGAAGATAACATTTCGATTACACCAAATTTAAATACATTAAAGTGTGAAATTAACGGAAAGGAAGATATAAACTTCGAACCCGAGGATTCCATTCGTAAAATTTTGGGGTTTTCCGCTAAAAAACTAACAGCAAATCTTGATCACGAATCAGATGAATTGGTACAAATACTAAAAGTATCAACTATTCGTGTGGAGTGTAATATAATAACAAATTCCTATTATAACAATAACCTTATTCATAATTTATTTACGTTTACTCCAACTGTTGGTCCAGGAATTTCTATTAGTGAGGAACCAAGAAACATTACCTATCTACCAGTAAACGTAAAAACGATAGACAACATTACTATTACAATTATTGATCAAGGCGGAGAATTGATAAACTTTCGTGATGAATTGATTACAGTGCGACTGGAATTGCGTAAACGGGAAAAATACAATGGGAATAAACTTCAATAAAGTACGTTATAACGTATTCCCCATTCAAAGAAAAAGTGTCAAACGGTTAACAGCTAAAAATATTAAATTTCTTAAGTCAATTGGTTTTCGTGTAAAAAAACAACATGGTTGATTTACTAAATATTTTCGATAAAGTGCATTTCGATGAAAGTGTTGTAAAATATGAATTTCACACATATCTCCCATATTTATCATCGAGTTTCAATTATAACGATGAGATAAGAATACCTATTCAAACACAGGACATTTACACAGCACCATGTGATAGCTATATTTACATTGAAGGATCATATGACGGTGATGCATCTACAAAAATAATAAGTAATGCCTGGACATTTTTATTCTCCGAGATACGATATGAATTGGGTGGAGTTGAAATTGATCGGGTTAGAGATGTTGGTATTACTAGTACAATTAAAGGATATTGTTCACTTAATAAAGCCGAGGAAGCAAGTATGGCAATGAGTGGTTGGTTATCAAAAAGAAATAATCCTAACCCCACAATACATACTAATAATGTTAGTGTATGTATTCCATTAAAATTTCTACTGGGTTTTGCTGAAGATTATAGAAAATGTATTGTTCATACTAAACAGGAATTGGTATTATTTAGATCTTCGAATGATAAGGATTTATTCCTTGGTGCTAAAGCAGCTGATAAATTTACTATTAATAAAATTCAGTGGCACGTACCACATATTGTTGTAAATGATGAACTTAAATTGAAAATTTTAAAGTACATTGACCGACCTATTGCTGTCCCGTTTAGACAATGGGAATTTCATCAGTTACCGCAAATAAAACAAACGGGAATTGATAAATGGGCTGTACGTACATCATCGCAACTGGAAAAACCACGTTTCATTTTATTAGCATTTCAAACGAGTAAAAGAAATGAACTTGATCAAGACGCTGGAGTATTTACTACAGCAAATGTTCGAGATATCAAACTATTTTTGAATAGTGAATCTTTTCCTTATGATAAGTTTAATTTAGATTTTTCAAAAGGAAGATACTCCCAAGCATTTAAATCATATTGTGAATTTCAAAGTTCGTATTATGGTCGTGATTGTGATCCAGCTATTTCATTTGTTAATTTTAAAGATTATCCAATCTTTGTTATTGATTGTTCAAAACAAAATGAAGCTATTAAATCATCTGCAGTAGATATACAATTGGAATTTGAAGCAAATGGAAATTTTCCTGTCAACACCACTGTATATTGTTTGATTTTGCATGATACCATAATAGAATATAATCCAACTAATGGTACAGTTTATCGAAATGTATATATTTAATTGTATTGTATTTAAATGTATTAAATTTAATTGTATTAAATTTAATTGTATTTAATTTAATTGTATAAATTTTTTTTAAAAAAAATTGTTGTTTTATTTTTTACCCGCACCTATCCTTATTCGCAAGAATAATGGTTCCCAAAGAACACACCTCATTGGTCAAGAACCACAATGATGATTCCCATAAGGAACCAATCGAGTGGTCTCACAAACTTTATTACCCTCGACAAAATGGCTCCCAAAACACCAATTTGGAACCTAAGGTGCTGGTAATGGTGGAACCTAAGGCAGAGGCGGAACCTAAGGTGGAGCCAAACCTAAAGCGGAGGCGGAGGATGAGGCGGAGTTGGGGGCGGGGATAAAATGACAGTAGCTCAAATGGGGGGCCGTCCTAAAGGGGGCGGAGTTAGCTGGCGCCAGTGGGACCGCCCCCTGTCTGCCTGCAGCAATTCAGCACTCGGTCGAACCCACCATCGTTAGATGGATTGACAGGATGTTAAGCGAACGTCTTGTCGTGTCTGCACTCGAGGGGGGACCGTTGAGGTCAAAGTCAACAAAGGATGTCCGCAGGGGGGTTTTCTTTCACCTGTACTGTGGTGCCTGGTCGTTGACGAACTCATACGGGCCCTGAACCAATCGGGTGTATACGCACAAGGCTACGCAGACGACATTGTCATCTTGGCCATCGGCAAGTATCCGAAAATAGTGTCGGAGATTATGACGAGGTCAGTGAAGATAGTCACTGAATGGTGTAAGGCAAGAGGACTGTCGGTAAACCCGACTAAAACAGTCACCGTGCCGTGTCACAAACAAAAGGAAAATCTCGTTTGAAGAACCCAATCTCGCGGGACACACCCTTACACTCTCGGAGTCGGTTAAATATCTTGGAGTCATCCTAGATAAAAAAAAAACTGCTCTGGGCAAAACACGTCGAAAGGCAAAGCAGAAGGGCCACCGCTTCCTTATGGATGTGCAGCAAAACCTTCGGGCCCTCATGGGGGCTCAAACCCAAAATCATATACTGGATTTTCACTACGGTTGTAAAACCAATGCTAACCTATGGTGCTCTGGTCTGGTGGCAAGCCGGCAAACGCCTCACCATACAAAAGCCAACTTGCCAAAGTGCAAAGACAAGCACTGCTCTGTATAACCGGAGCTCTGCGTACCACTCCCACGGCATCACTGGAAGCGCTCATAGGACTCATGCCCCTCCATCTAAGTGTTGAGGCGGAGGCCAGAAGAGCTGCATACAGACTGTCATGCGGAGAATGTAAACTCTTGATAAGAGGACCGGGACACGGCAGGGTCTGGTCCGACGTGACTCAGACCCATAACTCTTCAACTATGAGGAGGGATAGATGTAGACCACTCTTTAATTTCGAGAGGAAATACGAAATTGGCATATCATGCTTAAACGATTGGACCTCCAATCCAGAGGGGCTTCTTAAACCTAGTGGACCGGTCTGGTTCACAGACGGCTCTAGGTCCGAAAACGGCACTGGAGCAAGCATTACATGCGAAAGACCTAAATATAGCCACACGCTTTCTTTAGGAAAAATGGTTACCACGTTTCAGGCGGAGATTGTTGCAATTTTGGCTTGTGTGCAAGAAAACCTAAACCGAGGGACTCACAATAAGAACCTGACTATCTGCACCAACAGTCAAGCTGCGCTAGGTGCTTTGGGTTCGTACCAAAGCAACTCGGTGCTCCTCCAGGACTGCATAAAAGCCCTGGGGAGACTGTGTGAGCAAAACCGGGTTCGCATTCTGTGGATTCCTAAGCAGGTTGACATTCCAGGCATGTCCAATGCCAGCCTACTAGCTGACAAAGGTTCCAAATCAGAGCTGATTGGACCCGAACCAGCATGTGGCATTACCCCAAACACGGTTAAAACCGAAATAGGGCGATGCTTTGAAACAAAATTCAGCCAACACTGGGAAAACGTAGATGGTCTGCGGCAGAGCAAACTTTTCATAGATGGGCCCGCGAATAACAGATCACAGGCACTACTGGCACTGAACAAACAGTGCCAGTAATCAGTGCCAGTGCCTTCCACCTAATCTCCAAATGTCCGGCGTTTGCCGAAATAAGGAGAGACATACTGGGTGACACAGTTCTGTCACCCTCTACTGTGAGGACCTTGCCGCTGGGCAAACTAATATCCTTCTTGGATGTGGCTGGCCTAAGCACAATGGAGACTCGCTGAGGAGTTGTCAAGCGCAATGGGCCTATATGGCCTGAGCGCTTGCATCTTTTCATTTCATAGGGTTCACTTGCTCCGGTTTGCTCACACGCCGGCAACACCCGAAAAAAAAAATCTTCAGGTGTAAAGTCGATATCAAAAACACATTTAATTTCACATTTTAATGTATTGTGGTTGGGTTTTATCGATAAATATTTTTCCGGTTCACTTGAATTAGGACTTAGACATTTTTGCAGATATAATTCAATATCAACTAATTCATACGCCCCCGTTGGAATTGCAATGAATTTTAATACATTTTCCCCATCATAGTAATAAAACTTTTTTTCCTTCATCTATATTTGGTATACTATTAAATGTGTACAAACCAATAAGAGCCAGCGCATAATTATGTTTCTCGCTAAGTTCAATGGGAGGATAGAAATTTGCTGACAACAGGCTACTTTGACCTTTCAATGTAAACGTTTGAGACATGACTGATATCAATTCAATTTATTTTTATTATTTAAAAACTCCAAACACAAGTGTCCACAATTGTATGTGTTATAATTTTGATAGTTTTCATGGTTATATGAAATATGATTTAAATCACCAAAGTATTGAATTAATTCTAACGGTGATCTTATATTACGAAAACTATCAAAATAAATTATGGACTTGTTACGTTTTTTATAACTACCCAATGTGTCCCTTCATTATTAAAATCATCTAAATTTACTATTGCACTTTCATTTTTCAATGGTCCACTATAGGGTAATTGATTACGCATATAAATACCTCTAAAATATGGAATTTTACATGAATTTACATATTTATAAATATCCAAATCAGTTAGAGCTCGTTGGGGTAATTTTACAAGCTTTTTTTTTCTTCAACATGTAAGCCAAATCCGTTTCTTTGTTTTTTCAAATACAGGCCGGATCCACGTTGTCCCACAGCAATTGATTACATTACACGATTATGAGGTTCTGCTTCAATCATTTTCTTTTTGCCACTTTCCACATCTTTGACCGTTTTTACAATAGCAGCGGCACCCCCACTTAGAGCTCCAAGCGCAGATAATCCAGCAAATAATGGCATAATAAATGGTAAAAATCCACCAGTTTTTGGAATTGGTATAATTCTTGGTGTTCGAATATTTTTCCGATCTCCTGCCTGCTTTACAGCTACACGAGCTGCATGCAATGCCTTTTTGGAAACATCTAATAAATTGCTACTGTGATTTTCACCTTTAATGCTCTTTTGATATTTTTCACTACAGCGCTTCGAAATGCTTTGCGTTTTAATTTTTTATTGTTAACACCCATTCCAAATTTTTGTTTAAGTTTCATTGCGTTCGTTCATTTAATTCAAATGGTCTAAGATTTGAAAATATTTATATTTATTCAAAATCATTGAATCAGCCTACATATCAACATCTTGAAAGTGTGTTAAAACTAGTGTCGGAAATTAAATATTTTCCATACACCGATAATGATGAAATTTTGGACCCATCCGAAGCACTTTCAAATTCTATATTTATATTTGATGATGTAGCATGAGATAAGCAAGATAAAATTCTAAATTATTTTTGCATGGGTCGCCATAAACAAGTTGATAGTTTTTATTTATGTCAAACATATTCAAGAATACCAAAACAATTAATACGCACCAATGCCAACACTATAGTACTATTTAAGCAAGATGAAAAAAATTTAAAACATGCATACAACGATCATGTAAACACGGATATATCATTTGATACTTTCAAAGATATGTGCGGTGAGTGTTGGAAAGATAAGCACGGTATGATTGTCATAGTAAAAGATAGTGAATTAACGAACGGACGATACAGGAAAGAATTCGATTCCTATATTATGATTTAAACTTGGTTTCCACAGCATTCGTTTCAATTGATTAATTCGATACAGATTTTACCGATCTGCAGGTTAATCAATGCAGATCCGACCAGTGGTCCGACCTATCGGTACACATGCCAACGCAACACCCGCCAATATAATCCATATCTGAAGATTTGACCGCAGGTCCCACCGCTTGACCGCAGGTCCCACCGCTAGCTGCAGGTCTCACCGCTGGCTGCAGGTCCTACCGCCAGGTGCAGGTCCCACCCCCAGCTGCAGGTCCCACCGCCAGCTGCAGGATCAACCAATACCTATATAAATCAGGCCCCATTAAAACAGATACAATCTGATATCATACACCTGATTATAACAGATCACAACAAAATTGAGGTCTGTTTAAAACTGCATTGCTAGACTATCAACATTTTTGCGTTGAGAACTCAGTTCTATTTTACTTGTTCAACTATACAGATCAATTAATCTAATTATATGATGATGTTGCCATCTTCCGAAAAAGAAGATCACATCAAGAAACAAATTATTGAAGCATCTAATGTAATTTGACGAAAATATTTGATGTTAAAATCAAATAAAAACGAATACGAAAATGATTTGAGTAGGTTTTTTAAACCTGTTATGGAACCCTTAGAGGAAATTTCTAAAAATTCTAGAAATTTTAAAAAACATGATGTAGAAGAAGAAGTAGGAAAAAATAGAAAAAGAAAAGCTTAAGAAGTAAATTTTACTCAATCGAAAATAATTCCAAAAAAAATTGTAAAGTATGATAGCAATTCTGAACTAAAAAATTTAGAGCCAAAATTCATTACACAAGTAGACAAAACGGCTCTTTTTACATATTTAGAACAATATCCACCTATAGCCAGGGAATTTATTCAAATGTATTTGATTGGTGATCGAGAAAAATTTGATAGAGTTAGTGGTGTGAAATTCAATTCTGCGAATGATGAGTGGACCATCGGTTCTAAAGAAATACATTTTGAAAAAAATGATTTTATTGTCATCGAAAATAAAAAATTTCCTGGTACTTGGGGACTCTATGAATTATTATTTATGAAACAACCTTTAAAGTATGAAAAAGCAGAAGAAGAAAATTATAATGAAATTATACAAATGTCGAATGCCCATAGACGAGATTATAAATCTGATAATCAAATTAGAGGTACTCGAGATCGAAAGTATAAAAAAATAATTAAACCATATTTAACCAAAGGGAAGAAGGGTGGAAAACTAAAGAAAATTAATGAGTTGATGCTGCTCAATTCAAATCCAATTGAATACGTATATTGGAATGATATTAATGAAGTTGTGGATAGGCTTAGACTTTTAGTTGCATCTAAAGTCGCTGGAAATAATGCGCATAATAATGAAATTATGTCAATTATCGAAGAATTACGGGAAGAAAAAATTATTGATTAAATTAATGGTTTTACTAAAAAATGTTTATATATAAGATGAGCGTCAGCAAGTTCGGTCATACATTTAATGCAGATTCAAAAAATTCAAAAATAATCTTGATTCAATTTCCGCGAAATAGTGATGGAGATTATGATTTAGAAAATCGTAAATTGTGTAATGCAAATACACCGACACAATCAACGGATGTTACCAATAAGCAATATGTGGATGGTTGTTTAGAGATTATTAAAATAAATGATATTCCCAAAATAATTGATGAAAAATTGAAAAAACATACAGAAGAAATTGAAGAATTTGTAGAGAAGTTATTGAGATAATCGCATGCAACATTTACGAGATATGAATAAAAAGGCTGTTGTTGTAAATGAATTGCATAAACCACCGGCTCGACGTAATTTCAAACGAAAGCGTACTATTATTAAAGGTTTTGATGATTTGTGGCAAGCTGATTTAGCAGAAATGATAAATTATTCATGTTATAATAAAGGATTCAAATATGTGTTCCTAGTAATTGATTGTTTTTCCAAGTATGTTTGAACAGAACCATTAAAAACTAAATCGGCAAAAGCAGTGACAAAAGCTATGGAGAAAGTGTTGAAAACTAGGGGAGGTCGTGTACCGAAAAATCTAGAAACCAATCAAGGAAAAGAGTTTTTTAATAAACAATTTAAAGGTATATTAAAAAAACATAAAATTAATCATTACAATACATATAGTAAACGTAATAAAATTTTAAATCTGGCCCTGCTACCAACATAACATTCAATGAATGATTTCCATGACGGTCCACAAAAGCAGGTTCATTTACACTTGGAGCATCAATGTTTATCAAACTTCCATCTACAGCACCACAAACTCAAGGCATTCCGGCAAGTGAATAAAATTTATTAATAATTGATTGAACATCATCTGGCCAAGATACTAATTTTTTTAATAGTTTATCGTTAATGGCCGAAACTACTAATTTAACACAACGACAAACTGAAGCTTTGGACACACCATGCATATCTGTTAAAGCATGAAACTGACTTCCAGTGCCAAACCAATGGAGAGCAATTTGAAGTTGTTGTTCAGGACTTAAAGCATGATTTCTCAATGTAGATTTTTGTAAATATGGTTCTATTGAGTTTAGTAGAAATTTGAATTTATTAAAATCTATTCGAAATCTTTCATTAAATTCGTATGTATAAATCATAAAACTATAATTAATTCTTTCACGAAAAACTCGATTTCTATGCACAATCACTGTTTCGTTATCTGATTCAGAATTAGATGACATATTTTAACAAAATTTACACCAAATTAATACAACTATTCTCGATCAAATTGTATTTGTAAGTGTTTAAACACAGTGAAAACTATTTTAAAAGTAGACTAGTATTTACAAGAGTAACTTTACTAGACTATATATTTTTTAAACAGTAGTTTAGATACAGTAGTATTATTTGCAAGTAAAAACTAGCGCTACACTGGTTACTGATAAATTACTCTTGTAGTTTTATGAAACAAAAATTTTAATGTTTAACTAGTATTTATTAGTAAATCACTAGTATTTACAAGACTAGTATTTTATGAAACGGGCCCCAGGCAACACATGTTGTTGAATGATAGGTATCAACGTTTGAGCATTTCGTTTTTCTACAACGATCATTCGGACATCTTCACTGCCGTCAACGATCATACCTAATACCCAGTTGCCCTGAAGAACACGGCCTCGCTCATATTTTCTATGTCCAAATAAACTCTCATCTATTTGGACAATAACTCCCACTCCACCTAGCAGGTCCATGTCAACCTGGATCTTGGTATACCAATCTACGAGCATTTCGCGACAATAGCCATACCAGGCGCTGATAGTAGCCGAACTCAACTCGTTGCGATCTTCAGGTAATAGAGAAAGATCAGCAAGTTCATGCCTGGCGTCGTCGTGCTCCATATCGCGAATGAAACAATACATTAAACTAAAAAGAAAATTTAAACAAAAAATAGACATATTAGAATTTAGCAATTTTGCATACCCGATAGCTTGATGAATAGGCAAGCGGCTGTCTTCAAAAAAAGTTCCTTTGGCCAAAGACACTTTCGGGCAATCTTTTAAACGTGGACAATAAAAGCGTCCCACACCACCATGTAACGGCTCTACTTCCATGTCCACACGATGCCGGTTACACTTTTTATTAACGCGAAGCAAATTATATTCTTGAGTCCAAGAAATTCCAGCTAAGTTGTTTTTCGGTAATGAATTTAAATTCCAAATACGAGCTGGTTGAAGAAACATTATCACATCAAAAGACTAGGTAATTTACAAAAAAATTAAAACAAGAAGAATGACTTTAGTAGCAGTAACAAATACTGAGGTACGCCTATATGCAATGAATGCTCACTAACACTGAAACCAAAAAATTATAAGTAACATAAATGTATGACAAAAAATACCATTTTTTAAACTATAAAAAAAGTATTAAACTAGATTAAAGTAGGCGCAAAAATGTTACAAACACAATCGTATTAAATTCATATACAATTAATATTCATACTATAAAAAAATATTAATATGGCCCCTGCGCAAAAAATAAAACCAGCAAAATTGCTACAATAAAAAAACATGAAATTAATTAAACCAAATTAAAAATCATTTGTAAATTATGTTATAACACATATTAAAACGGTTACATAAAAAGGCATTAGTATGGCTCCTGCGCAAAGAATTAAACAAGTAAAATTGTAAATCGATAGCATGGCCCCTGCGCAAAAAATAAAACCAGCAAAATTGCTACAATAAAAAAGCATGAAATTAATTAAACAAAATTAAAAATCATTTGTTAATTATTTAATAACACATATTAAAACGGTTACATTAAAAGGCATTAGCATGGCCCCTACGCAAAGAATTAAACAAGTCAAATTGTAAATCGATAGCATGGCCCCTGCGCAAAAAATAAAATCAGCAAAATTGCTACAATAAAAAAGCATGAAATTAATTAAACAAAATTAAAAATCATTTGTTAATTATTTAATAACACATATTAAAACGGTTACATTAAAAGGCATTAGCATGGCCCCTGCTCAAAGAATTAAACAAGTAAAATTGTAAATCGTTACATATTTTGTTAATAAACATTTATATTTATTAAAATTGGTGCAAAAATAAAGTATTGGCATAACCAGTGCCCAAAAAATTAAAGTAACCAGAATCAGAATATATATAAATGTCTGCTTTATTTTTTATCTGGATTACGGATCACGGTTCCGGATCCTAAAATTGGTGTCAATCGACTTATCCCGACGCGTACAAATCAGAATATATATATATATATAAATGTCTACTTTATTTTTTTTTCTGGATCACGGATCACGGTTCCGGATCCTAAAATTGTTATCAATCGACTTGTCTCGACGCGTACAATCAGAATATACCATACCAGTTCGAGTGGCTTAAACTTATTTGTCGTTTTGATAAGAAAGTTAGGCTTGTCCGGTATTTTTCGTATATACTTTCTTGGGCTTTGCATATGATTGCTGCTGGAAGGGGAATTTGTTATCGTTAGGAGATGCAGGGTTTTTCCGCTTGTTTTGGATATGGTTTTGAGGTAGGGTGAATATGGGAAGCTTGGATTTGGGTGGTGAGTTTTTTGGTAAGTTTCTCGAAGTGTTGATCTGCTCAAGCTCTTTTATTTCAACATTATTGACTTCATCAGGATTTGTTTTGGGTAGGCCGTGGCCGTTTTGGTAGGCAGTGGATAAGACGGTTTGAGATATATTAGGGGCTGGTATGTTGTTTAGGATTAACGAATCAATGGAATTAATATATTCATTAAAGTTATTGGATTTATCAGGGCCAGCGGCCGCGAAACAGTTTGTCAGGAGCACCCATAAGGTCGGTGGATTCGCCAGGGTTGCTTTGATCGCTGCTCATCGTTGAGGCGCTAGATCGCTGCCTTGGTGGTTTTCGCAGGTACGGTTTCTTGATTTGCTTTAGAATGTTTAATAAGGTCGTGTCGGTTGTTGCTATGAGGATTTTTACAGTAGCACTGTTTAAAGTTTGAATAAGGGGATTAATATAACGGACACTATAAATTAAATTAGAAACTAAAACGTCCGATTGCGCAGCAAAGGAAGGGCCAAAGGCCACTTCCTTTTAGAGTTCTTATAAGACTAGATAATTAATTTGTAGGATCAACACATTCACTAATTAATTACACATACTTAACTAATTATGACTTTATTTTTCACTTAGAAAAATGCTAATCAAACGGATTTCGCGAATACTATTGATAAAATTAATCAAATTATTTTTAGAAAATAAATTTGGGTATTTATAGCAAAAAACTCGAGAATTGATCAGCGTAGACCAGCTACGTGTTCAACGACACCTCGGCAGCTACGGGACCTCGGCATGCACCTTGCACACGGTAGCGCTACACCAACGAGCTATTTGTTTAAACTATGTATTTTAATTGTACATAAGAAAAATACAGTGTAATATTAGACAATCATTTACATCTCATAACATATGTAAAACATCATATGATAAGATTAAGATTATATTTAATATAAATTTCTACTTACATGTTTATATAGCGCAGCACAATACTACACTTGAAATTAAAAATAAAATATAAAACAATTGGCTATTAATAATATATTTTTATTCATTCTTAATAAATGCGTTTATGAAGTCTTAAACCGTTGTTCAAAAATGGGCTCACATTTACTTTATGGGACCAAAAAATGTGAACATTGATTGGTATATTCTGATTGTACGCGTCGAGACAAGTCGATTGATAACAATTTTAGGATCCGGAACCGTGATCCGTGATCCAGAAAAAAAAATAAAGTAGACATTTATATATATATATATATATAAACATTTATATATATATATATATATATAAATGTCTACTTTATTTTTTTTTCTGGATCACGGATCACGGTTCCGGATCCTAAAATTGTTATCAATAATAATCATAATAATATAATTATGATAATATAATAATTATATATATAATATCATAATAATATAATTCAGTGTAAGTTTGTCAAAAATGGGGACATGCCGCAACGAATTGTCACAATTCACCAAGATGTGTGAAATGTGGAAAGGATCACTTGAATGCAAATTGCAACTTATCCAGCACAGACACACCCACTTGTGCTAACTGCGATGGTGATCACACGGCGAACAATGTGGAGTGTCCTATCTATAAGGCAAGAATGAACCGTATTATGACCAACAATAATAATAATACGGTCAGAAACAAATCAAACCAGCCACCAACACCACAGAATGTATACACGGAAGCCCCGCCACCAACGCGGAACGCCTGGTTTGACCGCCCCACAACTACCAAACAGCAACATCTACCACAACCGCCCCAGCCCCTTCCACCAAGAAGTCAACCCACCAACTCAACCTCAAACAATCTACCAGGAAAAACGAGTGAGTTTGCACAGATCAATGAATTATTTGCTTGTATTAGACAGACGTCCTCCCTAATAAACCTGAATAGTGCGCTTTTAGCAATAAAAGATCTTAACGCACAATTAGCAGCCGTTAATACGCCAGAGAAGCGTCTTATGGCCTTTGTACAATTTGTTACTTATTCGTTAAACCAATATAATTTTTAAAAGAAGAGAGTAAAAGAAATGAACTTGATCAAGACGCTGGAGTATTTACTACAGCAAATTTTCGAGATATCAAACTATTTTTGAATAGTGAATCTTTTCCTTATGATAAGTTTCATTTAGATTTTTCAAAAGGAAGATACTCCCAAGCATATAAATCATATTGTGAATTTCAAAGATCGTATTATGGTCGTGATTGTGATCCAGCTATTTCATTTGTTAATTTTAAAGATTATCCAATCTTGGTTATTGATTGTTCAAAACAAAATGAAGCTATTAAATCATCTGCAGTCGATATACAATTGGAATTTGAAGCAAATGGAAATTTTCCTGTCAATACCACTGTATATTGTTTGATTTTGCATGATACCATAATAGAATATAATCCAACTAATGGTACAGTTTATCGAAATGTATAAATTTAATTGTATTGTATTTAAATGTATTAAATTTAATTGTATTTAATTTAATTGTATAATTTTTTTTTTAAAAAGATTGTTGTTTAATTTTTTACCCGTACCTATCCTTATTCGCAAGAATAATGGTTCCCAAAGAACACACCTCAATGGTCAAGAACCACAATGATGATTCCCATAAGAAACCAATCGAGTGGTCTCACAAACTTTATTACCCTCGACAAAATGGCTCCCAAAACACCAATTGGGAATCTAAGGTGCTGGTAATGGTGGAACCTAAGGCAGAGGCGGAACCTAAGGTGGAGCCAAACCTAAGGCGGAGGCGAAATCTTTGGCGTAACCTAAAGCGGAGGCGGAACCTAAAGCGGAACCTAAGGCGGAAGCGGAGGATGAGGCGGAGTTGGGGGCGGGGATAGAATGACAGTAGCTCAAATGGAGGGCGGTCCTAAAGGGGGCGGAGTTAGCTGGCGCCAGTGGGACCGCCCCCTGTCTGCCTATAGTATCCCCTTACTACTACTTGGCACTTTCTTGGACATTGCGGGTGCTTTCGATAACACTATTTTCGAAAGCATAAATAACGCAGCAATTCAGCACTCGGTCGAACCCACCATCGTTAGATGGATTGACAGGATGTTAAGCGAACGTCTTGTCGTCTTTGCACTCGAGGGGGGGACCGTTGAGGTCAAAGTCAACAAAGGATGTCCGCAGGGGGGTGTTCTTTCACCTGTACTGTGGTGCCTGGTCGTTGACGAACTCATACGGGCCCTGAACCAATCGGGTGTATACGCACAAGGCTACGCAGACGACATTGTCATCTTAGCCATCGGCAAGTATCCGAAAATAGTGTCGGAGATTATGACGAGGTCAGTGAAGATAGTCACTGAATGGTGTAATGCAAGAGGACTGTCGGTAAACCCGACTAAAACAGTCACCGTGCCGTGTCACAAACAAAAGGAAAATCTCGTTTGAAGAACCCAAACTCGCGGGACACACCCTTACACTCTCGGAGTCGGTCAAATATCTTGGAGTCATCTTAGATAAAAAACTGCTCTGGGCAAAACACGTCGAAAGACAAAGCAAAAGGGCCACCGCTTCCTTATGGATGTGCAGCAGAACCTTCGGGCCCTCATGGGGGCTCAAACCCAAAATCATATACTGGATTTTCACTACGGTTGTAAAACCAATGCTAACCTATGGTGCTCTGGTCTGGTGGCAAGCCGGCAAACGCCTCACCATACAAAAGCCAACTTGCCAAAGTGCAAAGACAAGCACTGCTCTGTATAACCGGAGCTCTGCGTACCACTCCCACGGCATCACTGGAAGCGCTCATAGGACTCATGCCCCTCCATCTAAGTGTTGAGGCGGAGGCCAGAAGAGGTGCATACAGACTGTCATGCGGAGAATGTAAACTCTTGATAAGAGGACCGGGACACGGCAGGGTCTGGTCCGACGTGACTCAGACCCATAACTCTTCAACCATGAGGAGGGATAGATGTGGACCACTCTTTAATTTCGAGAGGAAATACGAAATTGGCATATCATGCTTAAACGATTGGACCTCCAATCCAGAGGGGCTTCTTAAACCTAGTGGACCGGTCTGGTTCACAGACGGCTCTAGGTCCGAAAACGGCACTGGAGCAAGCATTACATGCGAAAGACCTAAATATAGCCACACGCTTTCTTTAGGAAAAATGGTTACCACGTTTCAGGCGGAGATTGTTGCAATTTTGGCTTGTGTGCAAGAAAACCTAAACCGAGCGACTCACAATAAGAACCTCACTATCTGCACCAACAGTCAAGCTGCGCTAGGTGCTTTGGGTTCGTACCAAAGCAACTCGGTGCTCCTCCAGGACTGCATAAAAGCCCTGGGGAGACTGTGTAAGCAAAACCGGGTTCGCATTCTGTGGATTCCTAAGCAGGTTGACATTCCAGACATGTCCAATGCCAGCCTACTAGCTGACAAAGGTTCCAAATCAGAGCTGATTGGACCCGAACCAGCATGTGGCATTACCCCAAACACGGTTAAAACCGAAATAGGGCGATGCTTTGAAACAAAATTCAGCCAACACTGGGAGGACCTAGATGGTCTGCGGCAGAGCAAACTTTTCATAGATGGGCCCTCGAAATACAGATCACAGGCACTACTGGCACTGAACAAACAGTGCCAGTAATCAGTGCCAGTGCCTTCCACTTAATCTCCGAATGTCCGGCGTTTGCCGAAATTAGGAGAGACATACTGGGTGACACAGTTCTGTCACCCTCTACTGTGAGGACCTTGCCGCTGGGCAAACTACTATCCTTCTTGGATGTGGCTGGCCTAAGCACAATGGAGACTCGCTGAGGAGTTGTCAAGCGCAATGGGCCTATATGGCCTGAGCGCTTGCATCTTTTCATTTCATAGGGTTCACTTGCTCCGGTTAGCTCACACGCCGGCAACACCCGAAAAAAAAAACTTCAGGTGTAAAGTCGATATCAAAAACACATTTAATTTCACATTTTAATGTATTGTGGTTGGGTTTTATCGATAAATATTTTTCCAGTTCACTTGAATTGGGACTTAGACATTTTTGCAGATATAATTCAATATCAACTAATTCATACGTCCCCGTTGGAATTGCAATGAATTTTAATACATTTTCCCCATCATAGTAATAAAACTTTTTTTCCTTCATCTATATTTGGTATACTATTAAATGTGTACAAACCAATAAGAGCCAGCGCATAATTATGTTTCTCGCTAAGTTCAATGGGAGGATAGAAATTTGCTGACAACAGGCTACTTTGACCTTTCAATGTAAACGTTTGAGACATGACTGATATCAATTCAATTTATTTTTATTATTTAAAAACTCCAAACACAAGTGTCCACAATTGTATGTGTTATAATTTTGATAGTTTTCATGGTTATATGAAATATGATTTAAATCACCAAAGTATTGAATTAATTCTAACGGTGATCTTAAATGACCAAAACTATCAAAATAAATTATGGACTTGTTACGTTTTTTATAACTACCCAATGTGTCCCTTCATTATTAAAATCATCTAAATTTACTATTGCACTTTCATTTTTCAATGGTCCACTATAGGGTAATTGATTACGCATATAAATACCTCTAAAATATGGAATTTTACATGAATTTACATATTTATAAATATCCAAATCAGTTAGAGCTCTTTGGGGTAATTTTACAAGCTTTTTTTTTCTTCAACATGTAAGCCAAATCCGTTTCTTTGTTTTTTCAAATACAGGCCGGATCCACGTTGTCCCACAGCAATTGATTACATTACACGATTATGAAGTTCTGCTTCAATCATTTTCTTTTTGCCACTTTCCACATCTTTGACCGTTTTTACAATAGCAGCGGCACCCCCACTTAGAGCTTCAAGCGCAGATAATCCAGCAAATAATGGCATAATAAATGGTAAAAATCCGCCAGTTTTTGGAATTGGTATGATTCTTGGTGTTCGAATATTTTTCCGACCTCCTGCCTGCTTTACAGCTACACGAGCTGCATGCAATGCCTTTTTGGAAACATCTAATAAATTGCTACTGTGATTTTCACCTTTAATGCTCTTTTGATATTTTTCACTACAGCGCTTCGAAATGCTTTGCGTTTTAATTTTTTATTGTTAACACCCATTCCAAATTTTTATTTAAGTTTCATTGCGTTCGTTCATTTAATTCAAATGGTCTAAGATTTGAAAATAATTATATTTATTCAAAATCATTGTATCAGCCTACATATCAACATCTTGAAAGTGTGTTAAAACTAGTGTCGGAAATTAAATATTTTCCATACACCGATAATGATGAAATTTTGGACCCATCCGAAGCACTTTCAAATTCTATATTTATATTTGATGATGTAGCATGAGATAAGCAAGATAAAATTCTAAATTATTTTTGCATGGGTCGCCATAAACAAGTTGATAGTTTTTATTTATGTCAAACATATTCAAGAATACCAAAACAATTAATACGCACCAATGCCAACACTATAGTACTATTTAAGCAAGATGAAAAAAATTTAAAACATGCATACAACGATCATGTAAACACGGATATATCATTTGATACTTTCAAAGATATGTGCGGTGAGTGTTGGAAAGATAAGCACGGTATGATTGTCATAGTAAAAGATAGTGAATTAACGAACGGACGATACAGGAAAGAATTCGATTCCTATATTATGATTTAAACTTGGTTTCCACAGCATTCGTTTCAATTGATTAATTCGATACAGATTTTACCGATCTGCAGGTTAATCAATGCAGATCCGACCAGTGGTCCGACCTATCGGTACACATGCCAACGCAACACCCGCCAATATAATCCATATCTGAAGATTTGACCGCAGGTCCCACCGCTTGACCGCAGGTCCCACCGCTAGCTGCAGGTCTCACCGCTGGCTGCAGGTCCTACCGCCAGGTGCAGGTCCCACCCCCAGCTGCAGGTCCCACCGCCAGCTGCAGGATCAACCAATACCTATATAAATCAGGCCCCATTAAAACAGATACAATCTGATATCATACACCTGATTATAACAGATCACAACAAAATTGAGGTCTGTTTAAAACTGCATTGCTAGACTATCAACATTTTTGCGTTGAGAACTCAGTTCTATTTTACTTGTTCAACTATACAGATCAATTAATCTAATTATATGATGATGTTGCCATCTTCCGAAAAAGAAGATCACATCAAGAAACAAATTATTGAAGCATCTAATGTAATTTGACGAAAATATTTGATGTTAAAATCAAATAAAAACGAATACGAAAATGATTTGAGTAGGTTTTTTAAACCTGTTATGGAACCCTTAGAGGAAATTTCTAAAAATTCTAGAAATTTTAAAAAACATGATGTAGAAGAAGAAGTAGGAAAAAATAGAAAAAGAAAAGCTTAAGAAGTAAATTTTACTCAATCGAAAATAATTCCAAAAAAAATTGTAAAGTATGATAGCAATTCTGAACTAAAAAATTTAGAGCCAAAATTCATTACACAAGTAGACAAAACGGCTCTTTTTACATATTTAGAACAATATCCACCTATAGCCAGGGAATTTATTCAAATGTATTTGATTGGTGATCGAGAAAAATTTGATAGAGTTAGTGGTGTGAAATTCAATTCTGCGAATGATGAGTAGACCATCGGTTCTAAAGAAATACATTTTGAAAAAAATGATTTTATTGTCATCGAAAATAAAAAATTTCCTGGTACTTGGGGACTCTATGAATTATTATTTATGAAACAACCTTTAAAGTATGAAAAAGCAGAAGAAGAAAATTATAATGAAATTATACAAATGTCGAATGCCCATAGACGAGATTATAAATCTGATAATCAAATTAGAGGTACTCGAGATCGAAAGTATAAAAAAATAATTAAACCATATTTAACCAAAGGGAAGAAGGGTGGAAAACTAAAGAAAATTAATGAGTTGATGCTGCTCAATTCAAATCCAATTGAATACGTATATTGGAATGATATTAATGAAGTTGTGGATAGGCTTAGACTTTTAGTTGCATCTAAAGTCGCTGGAAATAATGCGCATAATAATGAAATTATGTCAATTATCGAAGAATTACGGGAAGAAAAAATTATTGATTAAATTAATGGTTTTACTAAAAAATGTTTATATATAAGATGAGCGTCAGCAAGTTCGGTCATACATTTAATGCAGATTCAAAAAATTCAAAAATAATCTTGATTCAATTTCCACGAAATAGTGATGGAGATTATGATTTAGAAAATCGTAAATTGTGTAATGCAAATACACCGACACAATCAACGGATGTTACCAATAAGCAATATGTGGATGGTTGTTTAGAGATTATTAAAATAAATGATATTCCCAAAATAATTGATGAAAAATTGAAAAAACATACAGAAGAAATTGAAGAATTTGTAGAGAAGTTATTGAGATAATCGCATGCAACATTTACGAGATATGAATAAAAAGGCTGTTGTTGTAAATGAATTGCATAAACCGGCTCGACGTAATTTCAAACGAAAGCGTACTATTATTAAAGGTTTTGATGATTTGTGGCAAGCTGATTTAGCAGAAATGATAAATTATTCATGTTATAATAAAGGATTCAAATATGTGTTCCTAGTAATTGATTGTTTTTCCAAGTATGTTTGAACAGAACCATTAAAAACTAAATCGGCAAAAGCAGTGACAAAAGCTATGGAGAAAGTGTTGAAAACTAGGGGAGGTCGTGTACCGAAAAATCTAGAAACCAATCAAGGAAAAGAGTTTTTTAATAAACAATTTAAAGGTATATTAAAAAAACATAAAATTAATCATTACAATACATATAGTAAACGTAATAAAATTTTAAATCTGGCCCTGCTACCAACATAACATTCAATGAATGATTTCCATGACGGTCCACAAAAGCAGGTTCATTTACACTTGGAGCATCAATGTTTATCAAACTTCCATCTACAGCACCACAAACTAAAGGCATTCCGGCAAGTGAATAAAATTTATTAATAATTGATTGAACATCATCTGGCCAAGATACTAATTTTTTTAATAGTTTATCGTTAATGGCCGAAACTACTAATTTAACACAACGACAAACTGAAGCTTTGGACACACCATGCATATCTGTTAAAGCATGAAACTGACTTCCAGTGCCAAACCAATGGAGAGCAATTTGAAGTTGTTGTTCAGGACTTAAAGCATGATTTCTCAATGTAGATTTTTGTAAATATGGTTCTATTGAGTTTAGTAGAAATTTGAATTTATTAAAATCTATTCGAAATCTTTCATTAAATTCGTATGTATTATTCATAAAACTATAATTAATTCTTTCACGAAAAACTCGATTTCTATGCACAATCACTGTTTCGTTATCTGATTCAGAATTAGATGACATATTTTAACAAAATTTACACCAAATTAATACAACTATTCTCGATCAAATTGTATTTGTAAGTGTTTAAACACAGTGAAAACTATTTTAAAAGTAGACTAGTATTTACAAGAGTAACTTTACTAGACTATATATTTTTAAAACAGTAGTTTAGATACAGTAGTATTATTTGCAAGTAAAAACTAGCGCTACACTGGTTACTGATAAATTACTCTTGTAGTTTTATGAAACAAAAATTTTAATGTTTAACTAGTATTTATTAGTAAATCACTAGTATTTACAAGACTAGTATTTTATGAAACGGGCCCCAGGCAACACATGTTGTTGAATGATAGGTATCAACGTTTGAGCATTTCGTTTTTCTACAACGATCATTCGGACATCTTCACTGCCGTCAACGATCATACCTAATACCCAGTTGCCCTGAAGAACACGGCCTCGCTCATATTTTCTATGTCCAAATAAACTCTCATCTATTTGGACAATAACTCCCACTCCACCTAGCAGGTCCATGTCAACCTGGATCTTGGTATACCAATCTACGAGCATTTCGCGACAATAGCCATACCAGGCGCTGATAGTAGCCGAACTCAACTCGTTGCGATCTTCAGGTAATAGAGAAAGATCAGCAAGTTCATGCCTGGCGTCGTCGTGCTCCATATCGCGAATGAAACAATACATTAAACTAAAAAGAAAATTTAAACAAAAAATAGACATATTAGAATTTAGCAATTTTGCATACCCGATAGCTTGATGAATAGGCAAGCGGCTGTCTTCAAAAAAAGTTCCTTTGGCCAAAGACACTTTCGGGCAATCTTTTAAACGTGGACAATAAAAGCGTCCCACACCACCATGTAACGGCTCTACTTCCATGTCCACACGATGCCGGTTACACTTTTTATTAACGCGAAGCAAATTATATTCTTGAGTCCAAGAAATTCCAGCTAAGTTGTTTTTCGGTAATGAATTTAAATTCCAAATACGAGCTGGTTGAAGAAACATTATCACATCAAAAGACTAGGTAATTTACAAAAAAATTAAAACAAGAAGAATGACTTTAGTAGCAGTAACAAATACTGAGGTACGCCTATATGCAATGAATGCTCACTAACACTGAAACCAAAAAATTATAAGTAACATAAATGTATGACAAAAAATACCATTTTTTAAACTATAAAAAAAGTATTAAACTAGATTAAAGTAGGCGCAAAAATGTTACAAACACAATCGTATTAAATTCATATACAATTAATATTCATACTATAAAAAAATATTAATATGGCCCCTGCGCAAAAAATAAAACCAGCAAAATTGCTACAATAAAAAAACATGAAATTAATTAAACCAAATTAAAAATCATTTGTAAATTATGTTATAACACATATTAAAACGGTTACATAAAAAGGCATTAGTATGGCTCCTGCGCAAAGAATTAAACAAGTAAAATTGTAAATCGATAGCATGGCCCCTGCGCAAAAAATAAAACCAGCAAAATTGCTACAATAAAAAAGCATGAAATTAATTAAACAAAATTAAAAATCATTTGTTAATTATTTAATAACACATATTAAAACGGTTACATTAAAAGGCATTAGCATGGCCCCTACGCAAAGAATTAAACAAGTCAAATTGTAAATCGATAGCATGGCCCCTGCGCAAAAAATAAAATCAGCAAAATTGCTACAATAAAAAAGCATGAAATTAATTAAACAAAATTAAAAATCATTTGTTAATTATTTAATAACACATATTAAAACGGTTACATTAAAAGGCATTAGCATGGCCCCTGCTCAAAGAATTAAACAAGTAAAATTGTAAATCGTTACATATTTTGTTAATAAACATTTATATTTATTAAAATTGGTGCAAAAATAAAGTATTGGCATAACCAGTGCCCAAAAAATTAAAGTAACCAGAATCAGAATATATATAAATGTCTGCTTTATTTTTTATCTGGATTACGGATCACGGTTCCGGATCCTAAAATTGGTGTCAATCGACTTATCCCGACGCGTACAAATCAGAATATATATATATATATAAATGTCTACTTTATTTTTTTTTCTGGATCACGGATCACGGTTCCGGATCCTAAAATTGTTATCAATCGACTTGTCTCGACGCGTACAATCAGAATATACCAATCAATGTTCACATTTTTTGGTCCCATAAAGTAAATGTGAGCCCATTTTTGAACAACGGTTTAAGACTTCATAAACGCATTTATTAAGAATGAATAAAAATATATTATTAATAGCCAATTGTTTTATATTTTATTTTTAATTTCAAGTGTAGTATTGTGCTGCGCTATATAAACATGTAAGTAGAAATTTATATTAAATATAATCTTAATCTTATCATATGATGTTTTACATATGTTATGAGATGTAAATGATTGTCTAATATTACACTGTATTTTTCTTATGTACAATTAAAATACATAGTTTAAACAAATAGCTCGTTGGTGTAGCGCTACCGTGTGCAAGGTGCATGCCGAGGTCCCGTAGCTGCCGAGGTGTCGTTGAACACGTAGCTGGTCTACGCTGATCAATTCTCGAGTTTTTTGCTATAAATACCCAAATTTATTTTCTAAAAATAATTTGATTAATTTTATCAATAGTATTCGCGAAATCCGTTTGATTAGCATTTTTCTAAGTGAAAAATAAAGTCATAATTAGTTAAGTATGTGTAATTAATTAGTGAATGTGTTGATCCTACAAATTAATTATCTAGTCTTATAAGAACTCTAAAAGGAAGTGGCCTTTGGCCCTTCCTTTGCTGCGCAATCGGACGTTTTAGTTTCTAATTTAATTTATAGTGTCCGTTATATTAATCCCCTTATTCAAACTTTAAACAGTGCTACTGTAAAAATCCTCATAGCAACAACCGGCACGACCTTATTAAACATTCGAAAGCAAATCAAGAAACCGTACCTGCGAAAACCACCAAGGCAGCGATCTAGCGCCTCAACGATGAGCAGCGATCAAAGCAACCCTGGCGAATCCACCGACCTTATGGGTGCTCCTGACAAACTGTTTCGCGGCCGCTGGCCCTGATAAATCCAATAACTTTAATGAATATATTAATTCCATTGATTCGTTAATCCTAAGCAACATACCAGCCCCTAATATATCTCAAACCGTCTTATCCACTGCCTACCAAAACGGCCACGGCCTACCCAAAACAAATCCTGATGAAGTCAATAATGTTGAAATAAAAGAGCTTGAGCAGATCAACACTTCGAGAAACTTACCAAAAAACTCACCACCCAAATCCAAGCTTCCCATATTCACCCTACCTCAAAACCATATCCAAAACAAGCGGAAAAACCCTGCATCTCCTAACGATAACAAATTCCCCTTCCAGCAGCAATCATATGCAAAGCCCAAGAAAGTATATACGAAAAATACCGGACAAGCCTAACTTTCTTATCAAAACGACAAATAAGTTTAAGCCACTCGAACTGCCACCAAACATCACTGCAGCTTCGACATCTAACGCTTCAGCAGCTCCAGATACCCCGGATTTGGCGGAAAACATGCCAAATCACATCAACAACAATAGACAACAGAACCGCAAACAACGACCACCACTACCAATAATAATTAAATAAAAACCAGACGACCATCAGTCTACCGTTCTTTTTATAAAACAATGTGTAAAGCAAAAGTTCCACATCAAAAATACGCGAAATAATACAAATATATATGTAGATAACATGAACGATTTCATTGCTTTGAAAAATGCAATAATTAACAAAGGTTGGGAATTTCACACGTATACCACTCAGGATGATAAAACTCCCGCATTATTTTGAGTGGTATGCAAGCCAATGTCTCAGAACAAGAAATTGTCAATGAGCTAAACGTGGACTACGGCATTTCGGCAACGAAATGCATGAAACTCAACACTAAATTTAACCCGCTATACATGATCCTTACCAAGCCTGAAGATACACTCAAGAAACTCCAGGATAAGATCATGTATATCGCCTCCACGAGGATTACATGGAGCCGGCATTATAATAACAAGCATATAATTCAGTGTAAGTTTGTCAAAAATGGGGACATGCCGCAACGAATTGTCACAATTCACCAAGATGTGTGAAATGTGGAAAGGATCACTTGAATGCAAATTGCAACTTATCCAGCACAGACACACCCACTTGTGCTAACTGCGATGGTGATCACACGGCGAACAATGTGGAGTGTCCTATCTATAAGGCAAGAATGAACCGTATTATGACCAACAATAATAATAATACGGTCAGAAACAAATCAAACCAGCCACCAACACCACAGAATGTATACACGGAAGCCCCGCCACCAACGCGGAACGCCTGGTTTGACCGCCCCACAACTACCAAACAGCAACATCTACCAGAACCGCCCCAGCCCCTTCCACCAAGAAGTCAACCCACCAACTCAACCTCAAACAATCTACCAGGAAAAACGAGTGAGTTTGCACAGATCAATGAATTATTTGCTTGTATTAGACAGACGTCCTCCCTAATAAACCTGAATAGTGCGCTTTTAGCAATAAAAGATCTTAACGCACAATTAGCAACCGTTAATACGCCAGAGAAGCGTCTTATGGCCTTTGTACAATTTGTTACTTATTCGTTAAACCAATATAATTTTTAAACTCATTATTGCACAGTGGAACACAAATTCTATTAAATTCAAGAGCGCTGTGGTGGAGCACTTTTTGCTTCAACATAACATAGATATTTTTCTAGTTACTGAGACAAAACTTATGAGTTCTGACATCTTTAATGTCAACAATTACAAAATAATTAGACAAGACCACGACAACCTAAACAATACGCGACAAGGGGGTGTAGCTGCTATTATCAGAAACACGATTAAATTCAAAAAACTTCAACATATCCAGATAAAAATAGAAACAATCTCTATTCAAGTTGAGAATATGACAATAGTAGTAGCCTACAATAGCCCCCGAAACAAGATAACAATAACGGACCTAAATAAGATTGTAAACTCAGGACAAAAAGTACTAGTCATGGGAGATTTTAATTGTGTTCACACTGCGTGGAACAATCACACAGTGAACAGTAACGGTAGGGTTTTAAAACGGTTTGTCGACAATCACAACGTCAGCCTATCATTTACAGCGGATCCCACCCATTATCCAAATAATGGTGGGACCCCGACTACAATTGACCTGGCCCTTGTTAAAAACATTGACCAGGTCATTGATTTGTATCAATGGCAGGAGCTCGATTCCGACATAACAGACTGACAGGGCAGATTAGATTAGAAATTACCAGGCACAAAAACAATGAATGGAATACTCTGCTTAGTAAAGCCAAGCCAGGCGATAACACGCTCTGGAAAATAACAAAAAAATATACCAAAACTAGGCAGCGTATTCCCACATTACAACATAATAACGTGGAATATAGCAGTAGTGATGACAAAGCAAGTCTCACTGCTGATGTATTCACTTATATCACAAGTGCATTCAGTATAATCGAATATACTGTATTGAGCACGACACATATTTTTGGTGAAGTGGTGTTCCGAAAAAATATGTTGAGTGCAACAATGCAGTATATTCTGATAATACTGAATGCAAGAGTGGTATTCAATAGGACTATATAACGATTAAATAAATCTGACATTCATTTGAAGTTTTGTACTATTTTTACATTATTTATAACATTAGTTATAACTTCTTCGAAGCGCCTAATCACCAAAACGGATATATCACGTCGTCAAGCGTATATTCAGTTATCAATACCTGATAACTAGGGATAATGCATCATTCCTATTGGCTAATTTCAAAATGAGTTATATAGTCCACGATATACATCTACTTGAACGACATACTGACGTAAATTTAGAATCACGCGTTATTAGAAATTATCGGGAAATTATGACAAAAGACGTTACTATTGACAATGACACATTAGCAGACCTCATTACGACTCTTTTTAAAATAACCAAAATTATTAAATCCCTTCCCAATAATAAAGCCCCAAGTGCAGACAAAATAAGCAACAAAATTATCAAAAATCTCTCAAAGAAATGCATCGTCCAATTAACCTACATAATAAATGCTTCGATAAGGCTACAATACTTTCCGAAAGCATGGAAAACGGCTACAATCATCCCTGTCCCCAAACCGGGCAAGGATCATACAAGTCCTAAAAACTATGGGCCTATCAGCTGTTAAATGCTTTCAGAAAGATTGCCGAAAGAGTAATTTTGTGCTCCGTAAATAAGCACTTACGAAAAAACAGCATCCTCCCTGAATTCCAGTTCGGCTTCAGAGAGAAGCTAAGCACTATTCACCAGCTGACCCGAATCACAAACGACATCATTACGGAATTTAACAAAAACCGAAGCACTGTGATGGTGTTGTTGTCACCGAAGCACTGTGATGGCGAGAAAGCTTTTGACAGGGTATGGCAAACAGCTCTAATTTATAAACTGGGACTTTTCCGCTTTTCCGACATCCTAATCAAACTAATTTTAAGCTACTTATCAAGAAGACACTTTCGTGTGAAAATTAATAATAATTTTTCCGATGTATGTCTCATACAGGCTGGAGAGCCTCAAGGCTCCGTGCTTGGACCTACCCTTTTCCTTACCTTCATTGCCGATGTCCCTACGTTAATAAAATCCACAATCGCCAAATTTGCAGACGACACTGCTGTGTACGCAAACGGATACAGTGCGGAGGTTGCAAACCTTCAGGTCCAATGCCACACTAACCTTTTAACCAAATATTGTCCGAAATGAAAAATTAATCTAAATTCAGGAAAAACTGAATTCAGGACAACGAAAAATATTTGGTTTTACCAAAAATAAAATCAAATATTCCTATATATAAGGTGCGTTCGGATGTTTTTACTATAATTTTGAGTTTCTGAACGTTCTGTTTGAGCGCAATATGGCGGACTTGCGTTGCCACTTCTAGCATCTCGCCTGCACCCCCCTGCTGCCTGTTTCCGCTGCTTGCGCTCTCGCAACTTTTTTTCCCGAGCACCTGAACCCAAAACACTCACGAACCCTCTCCAACGTTGAGTGAGAGTGCGTTCAAAAACTTTGAATGAGCTATGCAACCAAATATACATATCGTACCCTCCGACTAGTACGGAACACTTATAATTGTGGACACTTGTCTTTGGAGTTTTTAAATAATAAAAATAAATTAAATTGATATCAGTCATGTCTCGTGCGTTTACATTGAAAGGTCAAAGTAGCCTATTGTCAGCAAATTTCTATCCTCCCATTGAACTTGATGATAAACATAATTATGCGCTCGCTCTCATTGGGCTGCATACATTTAATAGTATACCAAATATAGAAGAAGAAAAAAATAATAAGTTTTATTATTATGACAGTGCAAATGTATTACAAACAATCCCAATCCCAACAGGTACCTATGAATTAGCTGATATTGAATTATATCTACAAAAAATTCTATGTTCCAACACCAACGAACCGGATGAATTGCTGTCAATAAAACCTAATTAAAATACACTGCAATGTGAAATTAGGTGTGTTTATGACGTGGACTTTACATCTGAAGATAGTATTGGATCAATTCCAGGATTTGTGCTTGAATTTTTGGAAGCTAATATAAGTCATGCTTCTACTCTACCTGTAAACATTGTTAAAGTGTACACCATTCGTGTCAAATGCAATGTTGTACATCACATACGTTGTACAAATTTTCGCCATCTTCAAACCCAGGATATAGTATAGATGTACAACCTCATAATTTTGTTTATTTGCCTATTAAAAGAAAACGATAATATTACAACTAAGCTGTTGGATCAAAATTCGGAATATAATAATTATAGAGGGGAGAAAATTATTATACGTTTAGAATTGAAAAACTATGGCGTTAATATTTAAACAAAATCATATAAAATAGAGCGCATAGTCCCTGTTGATTCATTCCACCGCAGGTTTTATTAAGAAAATCGGTTCTAACACTGCAGAACAAAGACATTATAATAAATATAGACAGATACTAGAGACTTTTGTTATGAAGCCAACATCGAGTTTGTTTTTGTTATGATTACGTTATTATTTTGTGTTCAGAGTTGCGCCATTCCATTGGTTCTTACTTTTCGTGTGTGTCAGGTTAAATTGTTTATAAATGTTTGCAAGTTAATAATTCGTGAATTTAAAGTCTGGTGTGTTGTGCCTATAGTAGAAGACTTTTTAGCAGCAATGCCGGTAAAGTTCATTGTGTGTGGCAGAAAGTACAATAGAGTGACAAATACATCATTTTATAAGTAAGTAGAACTTTGCCATAGGCGTGCGCTTGCGTGTGTATGATATTTATTTTATTTTAATTTGATCGCAATAGTCTAACACATAGAAAATGTAGAATTTTTGTTTAATGTTATGCAAAACTGTTTTTGCAAAATTGTTTTAATAAAGGAATATTATATATTTTAGGTTTCCTAGTGCAATAAACTAGAAAAACCAATGGATATCTGCTTTGGGGTTAGATGTTTCAAAACTAACTGCATTGACGTATCATATTTGTAGTAATCATTTTCGGAATGATGATTTTATAGTACATGCTTCTGGAGTACGGTGTTTAATACAATCAGCTGGTCCTTCATTACCTAAAACCGAGATTATAACTAATTCTAATCATACTATCGAAAGGTATTTTAATTCATCAACGGATACTGCTGGTTTGTTAAGTGGTACTTTAACTGCATCCGAATGTGGAACCTGTTTAGAATTTGAATCTAGTGCTTTAACAGCATCTGAAGTCATCAACTCGTCATCGAATCTCACCATAGATCGAGGGACTTTTTCGGATAAAGAAAATACAGCAGATAATTCGCAAAAGCCGACCAAAACACGGTAAAAGATATTTGTATAATAACAATACAAAGAGATAGTATCATTTCTATCGTTCATATATAGTAAAATTCGGTTTGTGGGTGATATTTCCAATAGAGATCTAAATAATCCACAAAGAGTCAAAGAATGTTTCGCACTTTTAAAAAATGAAGTTCTTAAAAATAGAAAAAAAATTAGAATATGCAACATGAAAAAAGACGGCTCAAATCAAAAACATCTTGTCTAAAAAGCTTGTTGGTAGAATTAAGAAAAAAAATCTTATTTCTGAATCAGCAGAAACAATTATTGAGGTGAATTAATATCAGTGCCCAAAATAAAAATATGTGTAAAATATATCAAAATGTTTCAGACAACATTACCAGGAGCCGCGGGACATTTAATGAAAAGAGTCCTAAAAGGTCCATCGCATCAAAAATATTGCGCTGAATTAAGGTCGTTTGTGTTGACGTTAAATTTTTATACGCCTAAAGCGTATAATTATGTTAGAGAAAAATTTAATAAATCTCTACCACATCCTAAGACTATTTGCAAATGGTATCAAACTATTGATGGCTCACCTGGTTTTACCACGGAAGCATTTAACGCATTAAAAATTAAAGCATTTGAGGCAAAAACGAAGAAGATAAGTAAGCAAATTGTATGCGACCTGGTAATGGATGAAATTGCGATTAGAAAGCAAATTGAATGGACTTGAAAGAAACATGTTGGCTATGTCGATATAGGTACTAAATTTGATGGTGATTCTTTACCCGAAGCAAAAGAAGCTTTAGTGTTTATGGTGGTATCTCTAAATGATTACTGGAAAATTCCTGTAGGATATTTTCTGTTAGATGGACTTCCAGGTGCAGAGAGGGCCAGCCTTGTTTTTAAATGTCTCGAATTCTTACATGGATCTAGAATAATTATCAGTTCACTAACGTTTGACGGTGCAAAAGCTAACATTAATATGGCAACTCAGTTGGGTGCTGACTTTAGTGACTTTAATAATCTTAAAACGTACTTTGTATACCCTATAACAAAAGAGTATACCTTAGTACACCCTGTTTTTATATTTTTAGATCCATCGCATAAGATAAAACTTATCAGAAATACATTTGCTAGTCTTCCACATATAACTGATAATAATGGAGAGTTTATAAAATGGAAATTTATAGAAATATTAGTAAAATTGCAAAATAAGGAACAGTTACATGCCGCAAATAAATTAACCCAAAGACATTTTAAATATTCAAAAGAAATAATAAAAGTTCGACTTGCAGTTCAAACCATAAGTAAAAGCGTATCAGATGCACTATTGTTTCTTGGCGACGATTTGAAAATGAAAGATTTTGAAAAAGTTCATGCAACATCAAAATTTCTTAGAAATTTTAATGACCTGTTTGATGTTTTTAATAGTCGAAATTATTATTTATCATTATTGTTATAAATAAAAATATTAATTATTTTTGTTTTTTAATAATTACAGGTTGGGCCCTACAACGCTTGATTTATCTGAAGCTGAACATAAATAAATACAATCCCCTGCGAGGCTCTCAATTCATCGAGCTGCCCAAGGAAATTGCAGATCGCAAGGCGGTCATCAATTTCCAAAACGCCGATCAGCAATGTTTCAAGTATTGCATTTTGGCGAATCTCCACCCCACACCTAACCCTGAACGTGTTTCAAGGTATGTGCAATACTTGAATGAACTAGACTTTTCAAACATCGAGTTTCCGGTTAGGCATGTGATATTCATAAGTTTGAGCAACAGAATATTTCGGTAAATGTGTATAGTGTAATTTTTTTTTAAAAAATGTTACAAAAATTGAGATTGATTGCAGGACCGTTACATTTAACGAAATCTCGTCGGTTGCGTCATTCTGTAGCCGGATTCTGAAATAACTTATCGATGATTATTGCTATCGTTAAGTTGATTTACCAACGAGTTAAGTTAACAGCGATTCTCAATTGTATGTTAACAATGTTTTTCGCTTATGGATATCGATAAGATTGTTTACTGCTAACGAAAATTGTTGACAAGCTATCGATGCCAATAGAGCTCTCGTTAGAATTATATGCTAATTTATATTTCAAATTGTTTGAAGTATAACTGCTTGGTAAGTACTTGTAGAATAACAGAATAATTTTGAATAAAAAATGGCTGAAGGATATCTTGCATTTGACGTGGAAAACTTAGAATATCGTACTACTAACTGAAAGAAAAGTACTACGAGAAGTGCAAGATCCATTTGATTTAACTGATACTGAATTTGTCGAATTGTACCGTATAAACCAAAATATAGCCACGTTCATAATTGATGCATTACAACCTCAACTGCAACGGTCAACATTAAATGGACTTAGTGTTGAAAAACAGGTGCATATTGTATGTATGTAGTTAAATTATTTCCAACACGGCGTTATACTGCATCCCTATGCTGTTTAGTGGCATTAGTAGAAAATTTTCTAAATAAGTATGTGAAAACTCATACTTATAACTACTTATCATTCTCTGTTGGCTTCAGGTATTAGCAGCCATTCGATTTTATGCTAGTGAGTGTTACCAACGTCCAGTAGGAGAACATTGGGGAATAGCAATGAGTCAGACTTCAATTAGCAGATGCATTCGAGTTGTGACCAATGCCATTAACGACACTCTTTTGAGACAGTGGGTAAAATTTCCTATGACATTGGAAGACAGAGCAACCGCTAGGGTAAAATTTGCTCAAGCTAGACAAGCATTTGAAGGGGCAATTGGGGCTATCGATTGCACACATATTGCTATTCTTGCTCCAAGAGAACACGAAGAAGGACATGTTAATCATCATGGATATCATTCCCTAAATGTACAATTGGTAGGTAATAGTTTTATTCATGAATAATTTTTAAAAACGTTGGGCCGCAACCTCAGATTTAGGCCATATTTAACTAAATGGGACCTGTAAATGGGACATTTGCAGAGGTGTGATTTGTCATGACGCATATATATAGAGTTATTAAGTATAAAAGAAACGAACCTTAGTAAATAGAACGCACCCTTCATATTGTTTAGTTAAAGTTTTGTACGATTGGTGGCGCTTAACGCAATTATTGATTTGGACTTTGCTTTGAGCCTGGCTGGTTGTCGGTTGCTGTTTTTGTTCGTTTTACTTTTTCTCATACCTAAAATAAAACTTTTTGTGTTCAAGTACTGTTAGTTTTATTTGGATGCAGCTGAATCTCGTGCATACTGAACAGGTTATGGGCCCAGACAACGCGGGACAGTAAATTTGCTTTTTTTTCGTTCGTTTTTTTTTTACTAAAAGAAAATGGCGCGTGCTAACAAGGTTTGACTTTTGTTGTTCGTTGTAAAAACGTTTTGCTACGTGCATCGGTGCATACGGTTTTTGCGGAATCGCGGGGATTGCATGGTAAATTCGTACAGTTGAATTTGTGTGATCAGCGGGAACATTCTGGAACAAAACAAAGTTGTATTGCTAGTTTTTTTTTACAACAACGGTCGATCGAATTGAGTGGCAAAATGGAGAACGATAGGATGGGCATCGATAAGCTGGTTGGTGGTAGCAATTGGCTCACATGGAAGTTCCAGGTTAAACAGTATCTGGAAGCAAGTGAGTTGTTTGATATTGTAGATGGAACCGTGGCGGCTCCAACCGAAGGTAGCAATGATTATGCAACCAGACTTACACTATGGAGAAAAGCAGATGCTAAGGCACGGCGTGCCATTTCAGCAGCATGCAAAAAGCAACCGTTGTTGCAGATTATGAATTGTGAGACGGCAAGTTCGATGTGGTCAACGCTCAGAAGTACATATGAGCAATCATTGAAATCGAATATTTTATTTTTGCAACAAAAATATTATAGTCTTACAAAGGTACCAAACGATGATATTGCAACATTTCTGTCAAAGCTCATGGAGATTGTGCAGCAAATGAAGGACCAAAACGAGAGCATATCTGACTCAATGGTTATGACTAAAGTTTTGATGTCATTACCAGCGGAGTACAATCATTTTCACAGTGCTTGGGAGTCAACGAGTCGGGACAGTCAAACAATGGCAAATTTGCATGCTCGGTTAATGGCGGAAGAGCTTCGTTTGAAATCGCAAGGTCAAGTCGAAAGTGTCGAAGCGTTAGCTGCGAGGCAAAATTATCCGAAGAATTTTTTTTCGAAAAAAAAATGATCATTCGCCGAAAGGGAAGTGTTTTGTGTGCGGGGAATTCGGTGACTGGCGACGCGATTGTCCACAGAAGAAAAACAAAAGTGCTTCATCCGACGCGTTCGTATGCCAAGCGAGAAATTCGATTAGTGATGAAGACGTTTGGATTTTAGATTCGGGTGCAAGTGATCACATGAGTCATCGACGTGAGTGGTTTGAGAACTTTACGGTAGCATCGTTGTGCATCACTGTTGGTGACGGCTCAAAAATCATGGCTGAAGGAAAAGGTGACATCAATATAATGGCTTTCAACGGCGTTGAATGGATTCGAAAATATATTGCGGATGTTTTGTATGTGCCAGAAATTCGTATGAATTTATTTTCTTCTGGAAGAGTTATGGATCGCGGACATCATTTGCAGTCTAACAACAAGCGCTGTGAAATCGTAAAAGATGGAAACACCGTGGCAGTGGGAGTTCGACAAGAAAAATTGTTCCAAATGCTATTTAAGGGGATTCAACCAACGGAAGTCAATGTGCCTGTAGCCAACACGGCAGTCAAGCAAATTTCGCTGCAATCGTGGCACGAACGTTTAGGACATCAGAACGTTGCACATGTGAAGAAAATTCTGAGAACCAATGACATTGATTTTGCGAATGAAGAAGTTGTATGTGAGGCTTGTGTTTATGGAAAGCACCACCGGGGAACTTCAAACTTCGTGAAGAAAAATCAAAGGCCTGTGGTGAAATCATTCATGCGGATGTTTGCGGTCCAATGCAGACAAACTCGATTGGTGGATCAAGATATTTTTTGCTTATCAAAGACGATTTTTCACATTTTCGCTTCATATATTTTTTGAAGCAAAAATCGGAAGTTCCAGCTAATGTCAAAATTGCAGTGATGCGAATGCAACAAGAAAATGGACACAAGGTCAAAATTTTCCGATCAGACAATGGAACAGAATTTGTGAATGCGGAGCTGAAAAAGTTTTTTGAAGAAAAGGGCATTCAACATCAGCGAACTGTACCTTATACGCCGGAGCAGAATGGTTGCGCGGAACGTGATAATCGTACTATAATTGAAGCAGCGCGAACTATTATTCATTCGAAACAAATGGATTATAAATTCTGGGCTGAGGCAGTCAATTTGACAGTACATGTTCTGAACCGAACTGGTACTAGCACTGTTTTAGAAAAATCACCTTATGAGTTATGGTACAACAAGAAGGCGAAGATTGACCATTTACGAATTTTTGGTTCTGAGGTTTTTGTACACATTCCAAAAGAAAAACGACGTAAGTTGGATTCAAAAGCCGTGAAGTGCGTGTTTGTTGGATATGACAACAACTCAAAAGTATATCGAGTGTGGAATCCGGAGGCCAACAAGATCGAGGTGGCTCGTGACGTAATTTTTCTACGAGAAGAATCGATAGTGATGCTCAATGTTGACGACATTAATCAGAAGGCTGAAGATGAAAGTGAGACTGAGATTCATCTGGATGGAGAAGACGCTGACGTAGTAACACCACTGCAACAAACCGATCGTGGTGTGCTGTGCGATCTTGACAATAGGAACGTTGTCGAGCGACGTTTGCGTGATCGAAAAAATATCAAGGCAGCGCAACGTTTGTCATACATTGCTTCAACCAATCATACGGCAATGTTGGCAATTAACGAAGAACCTAGAACATACGAGCAAGCAATCGAATCGGAGAACCATAAGCAGTGGGAGAAAGCGATGGACGAAAAGTATGATTCTCTTAACAAGAATCGTACGTGGATCTTGGTCGATCCGCCGAAAGACCAAAAAGTGCTTGATAATCGCTGGGTTTTTAAATTAATGCAGAATACAGATGGAACTGTCAATCGCTTCAAGGCGCGCTTGGTAGTGCGAGGCTTTACGCAGGAATATGGGATCGACTACGAGGAAACTTTTAGTCCGGTTGTCAAGTTTACGTCGATACGAGTGATTCTGGCTCTAGCAGCATCTAAACGAATGAAGCTGAAGCAGTTTGATGTGAAAACTGCATTCTTGAATGGAGATTTGCAAGAAAACGTCTACATGAGTCAATCAATTGGATACGATGATGGCAGCGGAAAGGTTTGCAAGTTGCTACAAAGCTTGTATGGCCTGAAGCAGGCATCCAGATGCTGGAACAAGAAATTTACATCGTTCATTAGCAGATTTGATTTTGAGATGAGTGAGTCGGATCCGTGTGTTTTTGTGTGCAAAGGGAAGAATGGCATGATAATACTGGCAATCTATGTCGATGATGGGTTGATTGCAGCGGAGAACGAGGAAGCTATTCTACCAGTGATTGAACATCTCAGAATGGAATTTGAAGTCAATGTTTTTGAGTTCAAATATTTTCTGGGGTTGGAGATTGATCAAAAACTGGATGGATCAATTCACGTGAATCAGCAAGCATACGCACAGAAGGTGTTAAACCGCTTCAGCATGACAAATAGCAATGCTGTAGCAACACCATCAGATAGTGGACAAAATCTTGGAGATTTTGAAGCGGACGTGGAAGTGATCTTTCCTTACCGTGAAGCAGTTGGAAGTTTGCTATATTTGGCCATGGCAACACGACCAGATATTAGTTTTGCTGTTGGCAATGTTAGTCGGTATATGGAAAAACCAGCAGCAGCTCATGTGAATGCGGTAAAACGCATTTTGAAATATGTCAAAGGAACTACGGACATGGGAATTCGTTTTGAGAGCGGAGTTGACTTGAAGTTGTATGGATATAGTGACGCAGATTATGCTGGCGACAAAGAAACCAGGAGATCAACGTCCGGATATGTCTTTCAATTTGGAAGTGGTATCATCAGTTGGGGCTCTGAGCGTCAAAAATCAGTGGCGCTATCGACAACGGAGTCTGAATACATAGCGGCGGCGCACGCTATAAAAGAATTGATTTGGTTGAAACGTTTGTTGTCTGAATTGATGCCAACTACTTTGGATCAAACAACTTTCATGATGGACAATCAAAGCGCAATTCGTTTGATAAAGAATCCGGAATATCACAAGAGAACCAAGCACATCGACGTGCGATATCATTTCATCAGGGAGAGGTGGGAAGATGGTAGTTTTGATCTGCAATATGTCGCAACGGATGAGCAAGTTGCAGATATTATGACGAAGGCCTTACCAAGAAGTAAACATGAATGTATTTGTGATTTGATGAACTTAGTGCTAAAGAACGATTAGTTTTTTTTTTAAAAAACTTGTATGTTAGATATGTAACTTGTAACTAAAAGTGGGAGTGTTAAGTATAAAAGGAACGAACCTTAGTAAATAGAACGCACCCTTCATATTGTTTAGTTAAAGTTTTGTACGATTGGTGGCGCTTAACGCAATTATTGATTTGGACTTTGCTTTGAGCCTGGCTGGTTGTCGCTTGCTGTTTTTGTTCGTTTTACTTTTTCTCATACCTAAAATAAAACTTTTTGTGTTCAAGTACTGTTAGTTTTATTTGGATGCAGCTGAATCTCGTGCATACTGAACAAGAGTGCGTCTCCTATAAGACGCGCAATGGAACGCAAGGCGAAAGGCAAACGTCTCTTATAGATGAATAAATGGTAAATAATTTAATTTTTGTATTACGTCTGCTTCTTTAAATTGTAGGGGATCAAGGATACCCATTAGAACCCTGGCTTATGACGCCTTTACCCAATGAACCTGAGGGAACTCCAAAATTTTTATATAATCAGCAATTGTGCAGTGCGCGCAATTGTGTCGAGCGATTGAATGGTGTATTAAAATCTACATGGAGATGTCTTTCTAAACACAGAGCATTGCAGTATGAACCAACCATGGCAGGAAAGATTGTAAATGCATGTTCAGTATTGCATAATATTCGTATCCATCACCGTGTGCTTGAAATAAAAAATGTTGAAGTTGAGCATTATATTCATAATAACGCAGATGTAAATGACAAAGAAATTCGTCCACTTGCACTAGCAAGGAGGATTCAAGATCGTCTAATTCAGCAACGATTTTCTGCATAGAGTAAAGATTAAATGAATATTATATAAGAATAATAATAAGGAATAAATAAATATAAATGAATATTATATAAGAATAATAATAAGAATAATTTTAGGAATCAAGCAACCTTGAATCAAGTATAAAGCAAAACATTTACGTTCTTACAAAATATCATAAAAATACCAGAATATAATATAATCAATTATCAAATTTCTGTGAAGATTGAATATAACTCCTCAGTGAATATTTTAAAAAAACATTTTGGTCTGCTGGTGATCTGTGAAAATTTTTATTGAAGATTTTATCTTTATTTTGACAATTGTCAATTTAAATTTAATTTTTTTTTTTTTAATTTGAAAAAATGAATGATTCTGCTCTTTCTACTCAGGATGATTTGGTGATTTGTCCTCACTGTAAGGCGAAATTTAAGAAAAGAGGTTTAACCAGGCATATTCGTGCTGCTCATGGAGGTATTACAAGCTCAATTGAAAACACATCAAATGTTGACATGCCACAACCGACCTCAGATTTAGAGACCGAAACTATTCCAGATCATGTGCAGGCTTTATTTATAAGAGGATTTGGAGATCGTTTGTTAAATAGCATTGGTGGAGAAAATGATTCGATCTGGCATAGAAGGTGGCAAAAAGCAATGCAATTACATGGCCGACAGTATAGTTTACCAAATGGAGCGATTGGTCGCCAATTCATTTCATACTTGGCTGACGAAATAACGTCTGTTGTGAACGGAAGAAGTACTTCTGAAAGAATATTTTTCTTTTGTGCTACCGTGTTGCAAAAAGAAAAAATGATTTCAAATGGACATGATGTAAGATATTTGTTAAGAAAACGAATGGAAATGTGGTCAAATGAGCGTTATGACGATTTACTTCATGAAGCAATGCGATGCGATAGACAGCTTAAAAAGGTTTTCCACAATCAAAATGATGAGGAATATTCTATAAGGATTTTCACACGGTTAATTTTGCAAGGCAAATTAAGGGATGCAACAAGGTGGATAACCGGAAGATCAGGAGGAGTTGCTTTGTGCCCAGAACATATTATTAATGACAGGACTGTTTATCAGATCCTTGAAGAAAAGCATCCTGAGCAGCAAGATCTAAATAATGTAACTTTTGTTGATTGTGATATGTTACCACTGATGGTCGATGTAGACGTTTCATCCAGACATATTGAAAAAATTTCTCGGAGCTTAAGGGGAAGTGCTGGACCTAGTGGCACCGACACTGAGCAATGGCAGAGCATGTTACTTAGATATGGAGCTCACAGCTCTCGCCTACGTGAAGCAATTGCTTCTCTTACTAGATTTATGGCGAATGCTGTTGTCGATTGGGGAAAAATAAGATGTCTTCTAGCAAGGCGTGGAGTGGCATTGGACAAATGTCCTGGAGTACGTCCTATCGGTGTTGGTGAAGTCTTGCAGAGAATTTGCGCAAAGACTATGGCTTTTATCACTAAAGAAGATCTTAATGAAGAATGCGGCTCGGCATTCTTCATTGCTTTTCAAATTTGTTTGACTCAAGTGACAATGAATGTTTATTATTAGTAGACGCCTCGAATGCTTTTAATTCCCTGAGTCGCCCAGTTATTCTTTGGAATACCCGAGTTTTCTGGCCACGTTGTGCACGATTTCTTTTTAACACGTACCGTGGTTTTCCTGTAATTTTGTTTCGTGACTCAAACAAGATTATTATTAGTAAAGAAGGAACTACACAGGGAGATCCTTTGGGTATGTTTGCATACGCTGTCGGAATACTTCCTTTAGTAAGAAGTTTAAAAAGTGACAGCTGGGTGCAAAATTGGTATGCAGATGACTCAGCTTGCTTTGGAAAATTGGAGAATTGACTGATGGACCCAAATTTGGGTATTTTCCTCAACCCACTAAATCAATTTTAGTAATCAAGAAAGGAATGGAAGATGAAGCTGCTTTGATCTTTCAAGGTTCAAGTTTAAAATTCACTACTTCCAGTCGGTTTTTGGGTGGTTTTGTCGGAAACACTGAAGAAAAGAAGATTTACGTTAAAAAGAAAGTCAATGATTGGATAGAGTGTGTTAAAAAAATTGCCATTGCAGCGGAGAAAAGTCCTCAAGCAGCATACATTTCGTTCACAAGATCTTTAAAATGCGAATGGGCTTTTCTTCAGAGAGTTATTGAAACTAATGCCGATGAATACTCACCACTTCGAGATGCGATACGACAATACTTAATACCAGCTATTATAGGGCGTGAAGTATCAGAGATCGAGCATGCTCTTTTTGGTTTACCAACAAGACTTGGAGGATTAGCAATAGATAATCCAGTGCAGACAGCTTCCAATACTTATCATGCGTCAATATGCTCAACACAAACACTAGTTCATTGCATCGAATCTGGAATGACGCTTAATAATTCCGAGTACGTTGATTCTGTTCATAATGCTATAAATCAAGAGAAAAAACGCCGAACTGATCAAGAAGAATCTGATAAAAACGAAATTTTTTCATTATTACAACCAAAACAACGTCGAACTCTTGAGAGAATTGTTATTGGAAAAGCGTCTCAATGGTTGAATGTGCTTCCTACAAAGGTAGATCATTTTGATCTCTCTCCAACACAATTCAGAGATGCGTTAGCTCTTCGTTATGGTAAAGAACCAAGTGCATTGCCACAGTTTTGTGATGGATGTGGTGAAAGTATGAATCTCATGCACTTAATTGTAAAAAAGGTGGTTTAGTAAAGCATGGTCATGATCAGCATAGGGATGATTGTGCACGATTGTCATGTCTTGCTTGGAATAATGTTATGACGGAGCCAGTTTTACGTCAAGCTGATCCAAATAATAATGTGACTGCGTTAATTGGTGATTTTAAAGTTACTGGTGTCTGGGAATCCGGGAGGGCAGCGTTTTTTGATAATCGCATTGTTAATGCTGACTCTCCTTCTTACCTACAATTACACTGGAATAATTTATCACATAATCACGCCCAAGAGAAACACAAGAAATATGATCAAGCAGCTGAAGATTGTCGTGGGTCATTTAACCATTAGTGGCTTCTTGTGAAGGTGTTCTACATTTTGAATGTGACAATTTTTTGAAAAGGATTGCGTATACCTTGTCAGAAAAATGGCATAAGCCTTATTCCAATGTTCTAGGCTGGATACGAGTGAAAACTCAGTTTTCAATTATTAGAGCAGTATCGTTGCGGTTGAGGGGAACTAGAAAATTAATAAGCAGCTTGGGAATTGAAGATGGAGCAGGAGTAATTTCAATCGACTATTAACTATACTTCTTTTATTTCTTTTATTTCTTGTAATAATAATAACGTGTAATTTTATATATTAGTTACTTAATAAACGAGTTCCGTATTAAAAAAAAAAAAAAATATTATATAAGAATTTTTATTTAATATTATGAATTTAACACTAGAATAAAATAAATTTTGTTTAAATAGTAAATTTTGTTTAAATTTTAATTTTTTGAAGAAAATGCATTTTCTAAAACATTCGTTAAATTTTTTAACACCTCAATTCTTTCTGTGTCATTTGCCGTTAATTTTTCCATACATTTTGCCTGTATGACCGCAGCTTCTGCAAGCATCTACAATAAAAAATAAGGTAAAAATATAATGGAAAGTTTGACAATTTAAATTACTTTCATGGCATCACTCTGTGTTTTTGCAATAGTTGTAAATGTTTCACGGGCAAATTAAATTCGTAGGTCGGAGACTTTACTTTTTAAAAACAAGTACCACAATTTAATAGACAGATTTATTTAATAAAAGATGTTTACTCTATTTAAGTCTGATCAGTAATGCCTATCTTTTATAAAACTAGAATTTACTAAAACTAAGAATACATATAGTCAGCATAAATAGATACTTGGTTCGAAGATCCAAGTGTCAGCAAAACATTATCTTTTATAAGAAACAACTAAAGTACACATGTAAGTGAAATGTAAAGCATGAGAAACTTTGTATATGATAAATATGATATCAGCTAATGTTACACCTCCCTTCTAAGAGAAAACTTTATATTTCTTTAGAATAAAAAGGTTTCAAATTAACATTTTCATTTTCTGCATTATCTGCAGATTTCTTATTTTTAATAATAAAATTAAAATAAAAATGCTTAAACAATAAAACTAAAATAGAGAATACTAAAATAACGTACAATAATATATTCCAAATATTAAAAGCATAAAAATTAGTAGAGTTAATTGATTTTAGAACTGGTATATGCTTTGCATGCATTTTTAAAGTCTGTAACTTATCCAAATCAAGTTCTTGTAATTGAAGAATTGGTGTCACTTGTTGAGAAGTGGGTTCTTCTGGTATGTTGATAAACGGTAGGAGAATTGGTGAACTGGTAGAAAATTCTTCATTGTTGGTATATGTCGCTTCTGCTGTTGAGAAACTGCACTGGTGTGGCACATGCAGTAGATAACTACCTTGTAGGTTTTCAATATTTTCGGTTTCACATTTTGTTCGTATTTTGGTAGATTTTTGGAACACTCCAATGTAGTGAGAATGATCAACTTCTTTGAGAATCATGTTTGGTATAGACACTCTTTCGGATTTGCAAGATGTATAGTTGTTAGTTAATTGCAAAATTTGAAATATGCAATCAACATTTCGTTGGCTGTTTAGTAGATTGTTTCCATTGCAATAATAGATTGGTCCAAAATTTTGGCATTTATCTCTAGTATACATATAATATTGTTTGTCAGATAAAAAATATTTTTGAGCAGGTATTAAAGTTGAATATTGATTTTGTAAATTTCTTACAGGTATTGAGTACAAATGATAATAATTATAAGACTTTGGGTGTACTATTGGTATTGATAAGACAAAAACTATTTTGGTTTTTGAAATATATGATTTGACGTCTAAAATTTCATATGATTTTTGAATATAATTTTCATTGATTGGAAATAAAAATTGTTGTTCTGAAATATTTTCCAATAATTTGTTATAAATTTGAAACAATTCAGATTTTTTTTATTATTGAATTGTGAGCAATATTTAGTCGAGCAAAGGTCATTGCATTTTCTAGATCTTGTAGTAATTGTATGATAATATTTAATGTGACATTCATTTGATCCAAAACATTTTTTACTATTAAGAAATGATTGAAGTCAAAGATAAACCATTTCAATTTAAAAGCTATATCGTTAATTTTTTTGTCTATGATTTCTTGATTATGTTGGATAAAAAATACTGTTTCGTTAAAGTTTGTAATAATTTCGTTTGCTAAAGTTGTTTGTTCGTTTACAGTGTTGATGACCTGATTTTGATTAGTTTGTAGTTCTGATATTAATTTATCGTATTTGGCTGCATCTTCTGCATCAAGGTTACCTGTGATTGATTTAATTATATTTCCTAAACCATTGACTAAGCCTCTTTTACTATGTTTTGGGGTTGATATTATGTTTCTTAATTTTTTGTTTGCATTAACAAGTTGAAATTTTAGAACATTTTTATAATTTTCTAACTCTTTATGATATGGATCACTTAAGGATTTTTCGAGCGTTTTATTCAGTTGTATATATTGATAGTTAATGATTTTAAGTTCTTCCTCTATAGGATGTAATTCAAAATAATGGATAAATGTACGAAAGTAGTGGTGAATTTTAGCTTGTCCTAATTTAAATGGTAGAATTCCTGGATTTTCCTTGAGATTTGTAATTTTGATATCATGGGCGTAAACCGCGGTGAAGAATCTGCAACATGTCAGTCAGTTAGTTTTAGGTGGTCGTTTGATATTAGTTTTATGTATTTTTCTCCTTTTATCGGTCTCGATAGTCTTATTATCAATTATACGAACTGTTTGAGGTTCATATTTATTTTTTGTTTTATTACGATCAAATCGTTTTGTATATACCTTAGTGTCTTCTATTAACGGTACGTCGGGTTCTAAGTCTTTATTTAACTTATTAATTTTGTAGTCTTTTTGTTCTGTTAATTTTTTGTTTAATTGTCCGTATATTATTTTTGTTTGGTCTCTATGATTTTGAATATAGTCACTTACAAGTAATTCATTAAGATTAATGTTAAAAGGGTTATCGTTTTCAAAATGTCCGTTTATTATTTCAATGGGTTTACATTTAGTAGCCGAATGGACACTATTATTATATCCAATTATAGCGTACCGCATTCTGCTATTTATAGGTTCTTTGGAAAAATCACTATTATTTAAAATTCGGATATGTTCGATGATGGTGGAATGAAATCGTTCTACAATTCCGTTTGATTGGGGATGATGAGGAGTACAAAAGTGTACTTGTATTTTGTGTAACTTTAATAAATCACTTAAAAGTGAATTCTTGAATTCTTGGCCGTTATCAGTTATAATTTGTTTTGGTATATTATGATGTGAAAAGAAAATAAGCAAATTATCAATAATTTCAATAGAGTTTAGTGAATTTAAAGGGTAGGCCTGTCCGTATTTCGAAAATGAATCTACTATTGTTAAGAACTTTTTCTGTTCTATTTGAAATGTGTCTATATGAACAATTTCGAATGGTTTGTTAGCAGTAGGCGTGATGTTATATTGCAATTTAACAGGATTTCTGTCGTATTTACTAACTTGGCATACTTCACAATTATTTATATATTTCTGAATTAATTTTCGCATATTAGGAAAGTATAATACCTTTTTTATTCGTTCTTCCGTTTCATTAATACCTCGGTGATTAGTTTTACCTTCATGATACATTTGAATTGCTTCTAGAGCATCACCTTCTGTTAAAATATCTTCAAGAATGCGTAGACATCGTTTAAATTTATATGAAGGATATTTAAATGTTTTTCTAACTATTTCACAAAAAGGTTCGTAGATTTCATTATTTCCAAAATATAAGTGATAGGTTACATTCGGCGCGACATATTCTTTAATAAAATTAATAACATCTGTATTAAAGTTATTGGAAGACAATTGAACAATGAATCTTTGTCGATCTCCAATTTTTATAAGTTTTGGATTTACTGGAGAGTGAAATACATATTGAAATACTACCTGATTTTGTCCGTAGTTTACTGGATTTTCTGAAATTGGAATTCCAACTATTGGATTTTCGGATTGATTGCTATGGACTGTTTCATTGTCGTCATTGAGTTGACGTTGAGTTTCAATATTCTCTTGATCCGAAATATTTACTATAATTGATTGATTATCATTAATTTCCGATAAACTAAGTTCTTTATTAAATGTCTCCATATATTTTTCAAATTCATTAGTATTAATTTCGATTCGTGAAAGGGCGTCAGCATTAGAGTTTAATTTGCCTTTTTTATAAAAGATTTTATAGTCAAACTCTTCAAGTTTCAGCCGCCATCTAACTAATTTTGAGTTGGGATCCTTTAAAGAAAACAACCATTGTAAAGGTTTATGGTCTGTGATGATGTTAAATGATTTTCCATATACATAGGGTCTAAAGTATTTCGTAGCCCAAACTATCGCTAAAAGTTCTTTCTCAATAGTACTATAATTTTGTTCTGAAGAATTTAGAGTTCTGGAAGCATAGGCGACAGGGAGATCTTTACCAATTGTGCCTTGTGATAGCACAGCACCAATTGCGTAGTTGCTGGCATCCGTAGTGAGGTTGAAGGGTTTTGAAAAATCTGGGTATTGAAGAATGGGTTCATTAATTAACAATTTTTTACATGTTTCAAAACAATTAATAAATTCTGCATTGTGAATAATTTTCTGTCCCTTTTTTAGACAATTAGTTAAAGGTTTAGTTATCTTAGCAAAATCTCTTATAAACCGACGGTAATATCCTAAAAGTCCCAAGAAACCTTTTATTTCTTTAGTGGTTTTTGGCACTGGATATTTCTTGATTGCTACAATTTTATCTGGATTAGGTTTAATACCTTCAGTAGTCACGGTATGTCCTAAGTAAGCGACTTCTTTGCGGAGGAATTCTGATTTATCGAGTTGAACTTTGAAATTAGTGTCTCGTAAACGTTGAAAAACTGTTTTCAATCTCGATATGTGCTCCTGAAGGGATGTTGAATAAATTATAATGTCGTCTAAATAAACGAGACAAATTTCATTCTGAATACCGCGAAGTATGTTATCCATAACGCGTTGGAAGGTCGCGGGGGCATTTTTTAGTCCAAATGGCATTCGCGCATATTCGTAGTGTCCATTTTCCACATTAAAAGCCGTTTTTTGAACGTCATCAGAATGCATTTCTATTTGATGAAATCCGTTTGCCAAATCAAGTGTAGTAAAATAATTGCACTTGCCTAATTTATCTAAAACGTCCGTAATATTTGGCAAAGGATAGCGATCATCTATAGTTTTTGAATTAACTTTTCTATAGTCCACGACTATTCGCCATTTTTGTTTTCCTGAAGCATCAGGTTTTTTGGGAACTACCCATATAGGAGAAGACCAAGGAGATTCACTGGGTTTAATAATTTTTTGTTCAAGCATTGATTTTATCTGTCGGTCGACTTCTGGTTTATGAACGAACGGGTATCTATAGGTTTTTGTGTATACTGGAATTTCATCAGTAGTTTTAATACGGTGTTTAATTTGATTTGTAAATGTTAGTTTATTATTTTCATCATAAAATATGTCTGAATATTCAACACAAAGATTTTGAATTTCTCGTCTTTCTTCTTCATTCATATGTTGAGTTCTAATTTTTGAAAAATCTAATTTTTGTTTATTTGTATTTGGAGCAAAATGATGAATCTCAAATTGCTCACAATCGAATTCAGTTACTTGTATAGGGTTAAAAAAATTTAAATTTATTGGTTTATTTGTTTTATTTATCATTTCAACTTGAGCAAGATTATTTTTTGCGGTTGTCAGACTTTCTGGAATTTCACAGTTTTGAATTTCAATTTTCGGGATTAAAATATCTCCGTTTGACACATTTACGGGAATTTCTACAATATGTTTAGTTCGAGATTCTAATTTTATATTATGAATAGGACTCAATCCAGATTTTTGGTAAAGTATTTGAATTTCTGTAAATGGAGTAATGATTTTTGAATTAGGAAAATCTAATTTTGCTTTTAAGTTTTTTAATATATCAATACCTATTAAGCCGTCATAGTTGTCATGGAAATGAAATAGATAAAATTTAATTTCTGTTGAGCCCGGCGTATTGAATTCTAAAGGAGTTGGAATAATAACATTATAATCATGGCTAGACGTTTGAAATACGGTTGTTACAATAAATGGTTCGTAATTTATATTTTGAGGAAAATATTGCTTAGCAATTTCTGGATTTAAAAAGGATTTAGATGAACCTGTGTCAATAAGTAATTTTAATGGGGGGTTATTTAGTATTATATACGGTAATTCTTTTCGGTCTGTTGCATTATACTCTATTATGTTCGGAATTCTGTTTGAGGCTGGACATAAAAATTTTCTTCCTGTATTTTAATTTCATTGTAATCTGGATTTTTGGAATTTTGTTCCTCGTTTTTGTTTGTAAATATTTCAGTATTATAAAGTTCCTCAGACACAAAATTTGATGTCTGGGGTTGAGCATAGTTGCGAGAATTTTGATTAAATGAAGGTTTATTTGAAAAACGTGTATTAACACTCATCGGAGTTGCTCTTGGTTGTGGTACAATTCCGCTTCTTGGTTTCCAAACGTTTTTTGGATGATTATTTTTAAATACTTGTTGGTTCGTAAAAAACCTTTGTTGAACAGGTCTACTTTGGACGTTAATTGGCTGACTGGGAAAGTCTGATTTTTGTGAGAAATTATTCTCTCTATTATAATTATAATTATAGTTATGCGAATTGTTTGTACGGGGTTCTGGTCGCGAAAATAAATTTTGGTATGAATTTCGATTTTTATTACTCTGTTGATTAGAGTATTGTGCTAAATTGCGGTTTGGTTGTAATTTTCCGAATGAATTACTAGATTTGAAATTTTGAATACTTTGTTTTTGAAAATAGTGAATATTTTCTTCTTCCGAAATAAATTGCATAGCTTGTGCTAAGTTTGCTGGACGCATTGTTCTGATAGTAGTACCTAATGGATCGCGAAGTCCGGCCAGAAATGTTTTCAAA
>CAUVYR010000075.1:147732-180928 GCA_963556235.1 Cryptophagus acutangulus | reverse complement strand
TAGCACATTAAAGCTGTAATACAATTTTTTGTTGTTGCTTCGAATGCTAAATTGAGAGTAATGGCTGGCTTTTTCCAGACCGGAAGAAAGAAAAAGAGGGAGTAGCTACTCGTGGCCACACAGTCACAAAAACAAAATCCACTAAAACTGGCGGCAAATTCAAAATAAAACGTGATCATTTAACATAGCGACCACCTTAAAACGATTAAACGTTTTAATAACAAACTATACAAGTCTAAGCATAGTAATTGTCACAGTAAATTTTAACAGAATCAACAATTAAAGCAGCAAACAAATAAACAAATGCCATTATAGAGCATGAAGCAATAAAATAAATGTCACAAATAACACAACGTAAGTCATCATCACAAAGGTAGAGGGCATAGCTTGGAAAATGCCCGTCGCACAATTCCCTTTTGAGTGAGCACTGTAGCCACTCGATTAAGACCGTCCTGGCCTGGATGCAATTGCGTGACACGACCGAGAAGCCATCGCAAAGGAGGAAGTCCATCTTCTTTGATGAGTACGAGTTGATTCAATTCGAGACTACCATGGCTGGTTTTCCACTTTGTACGCTTTTGCAACTCGCTGACGTACTCAACGTGCCATCGCTTCCAAAAATGCTGGAAGATTTTTTGAACTCGTTCAAAATGCCGAAGTCGATTTTCGGCCGTCATCGTAACATCAAGCTCGGGGATTGCCGTTAGGGGTCGCCCAACCAGAAAGTGTGCAGGCGTCAACGGAGACAAGTCATTGGCGTCGGAGGATAGTGGAGAGAGGGGCCTAGAATTCAAAATAGACTCGATTTGCGACAAGAGAGTATATAACTCTTCAAAAGTTAACATTGCGTTTCCTGCCACTCTTCTTAAATGATGTTTTATACTTTTGACACCCGACTCCCACAATCCACCGAAATGTGGGGAGTGGGGTGGTATGAAATGCCACTGAATACCTAGATCCAGAGCTGAATCAATTAAACTTCCTTGATTTTTCTTGATAAATTTATAAAGATCAATGAGTTTAGAATTTGCACCCACGAAATTAGTGCCGTTATCGGAGTAAATATTTGAGGGCTTACCTCTGCGAGACATAAATCGTTTTAATGCCAGAATGAAACAATCGCTAGTTAAATCGGAAACAAGCTCAAGGTGCACCGCTTTAGTAACGAAGCACACAAATATACACACATAACACTTAGAGGTTTTGCATCCTCTACCTTTTTTGTCCTTAATTAGAAGAGGACCGGCATAATCTGTACCAACATTGGAGAATGGAAAACTTTGAGAAATTCTAGCAGTTGGCAAGTCACCCATTTTTGGATGTATACTCTTGGGAGAGCAACGAAAACACTTTATACAAGAGTGTACAACCTTTTTCGCCAGACTTTGACCATTTGTCGGCCAAAATGATTCTCTTAAACTAAACAAAGTAAGCTGAGGGCCAGCATGCAGCAAGCGTTGATGTTCGCGTTCAAACAACAATCGCGCGAATGCGTGATGGCCATCAATTAAAAACGGATGTTTTTTATCAAAATTAAAATCAGAATTGGCTATTCTGCCTCCTACACGTATCAAATCATTTTGGTCAACAAATGGAGATAATTTTAATATCGAACTTGACGAAAGCACCGGTTTGCCTTTTTTTAAAAGCCTGTACTCGTTCGGAAATGATTCAATTTGAGCAATTTTTGTCAAACGTATCAATGCTTCGTCAATTTCGTTTCTTTTTAACGAGCCGGTAATTTTACATGCAGGATTCAAACAGTTATTTTTAAATCTGAAAACTAATGCAATGATTCTCTGGAGTCGACTTATGCTTGAATAGTTTTCAAAAGGAAAAACTTCGATATTTGTTGATGCAAGTGAACTTGAATTTACTTTGAACTCTGGTAATTCACAAACGATTTCGGGTGAATTAGGCCATTTATCTTCATGTGATTTCAAAAAATCGGGACCGGTCCACCATAACGTGCTACCAGTAATCTGCGAAGGTGGGATTCCTCTCGAGAGCAAATCTGCAGGATTTACTTTCGTTGGAATATGGCGCCAAGTGCAATGTTTTGTCAATGTTTGTATTTCCGCAACGCGATGTGACACAAAAGTTTTTAATAAATTAGGGGCGGTCCTGATCCAACCCAGAACTATTGTGGAATCAGTCCATAAATATATGCGATCAAATTGAATGTTTAACGATTTCACAACATTTTGTGTTAAACGGCTTAATGTTAACGCTCCTGAAAGCTCCAATCGCGGAACAGTTATCGTCTTTAAAGGAGCGACTTTGGTCTTAGCGCATAAAAGTTGGCAAGAAATGTTGCCATCATTGGAAATAGAACGTACATATATACAGCTCCCATATGCTAAAACGCTCGCGTCGCAAAAGCCATGAAGCTCAATAAATTTTGGTTCAATACTTACTACATGTCTTGGTATTTTTAGATCGTTTAATTCTGTAAGTTCTGTGCGAAATTCTATCCACTTGGTATAAAGATCAAGGGGAACACTCTCGTCCCAACTTATTTGCTTTAACCACAATTGTTGCAATAGCATTTTGGCGACCACCGTGGTGGGAGCCAGTAGACCAAGAGGGTCGAATATTTGGGCAGCTTCTGAAAGTATAGTTCTCTTAGTTACCTTTTTGATATCAGATTTGAAAATTGAATAAACAAAGTTATCAGAATTAAAATCCCACGCAATTCCAAGCGTTTTAGTGAATTCGTTTGGACCAAGATTTAAAAAATGTGGATGTACATCAGCGGAACTTATGTTTTTTAGCACACTGGGCTCATTTGATATCCACTTTTTCAAAGGAAAACCACCTGACTCTAACAAATTAGACAACGTAGCGCAAAGAGTTTGCGCTTCAATGATAGAATTACTACCTGCAAGTACGTCATCAACATAAAAGTTGTTTAAAATAATCTTGGACAATTCAGGATGTGAATCTGCACACTGTAGGCCTAATTGATGCAAACTGCGAATTGCTAAAAATGACGCAGATGCGGTGCCGTAGGTCACAGTGGTAAGATCATACATTTGAATTTCTTGCGAAGGATTATCGCGCCAAAGAATTCTTTGAAGATGACGTTGGCTAGGGCAAATCATCACTTGTCTATACATCATTTGTATATCGGCTGAAAATACAAATCGGTAACATCTAAAATCTAACAAAATAGAAAATAAATCGCGTTGTAATACTGGTCCCACCATTTGTAAGTCATTTAGTGAGTAACCTGTACTGGTTGCAGCTGAACCGTTGAATACAACCCGCAATTTAGTAGTTGTTTTGTCCTCTCGTAGAACGCCATGATGAGGGAGAAAAAAGGATGATTTTGAATCGCCTTTCGTGGGAGTCATATGTCCCAATTGAATGTATTCACGCATGAACGCTACGTAACGTTCATGTAAATTCTTATTGTTTGCAAATCGCCTTTCCAAGGATATCAAGCAACTTTTTGCTCTTTCATAAGAATCTCCTAATTTTGTCGGTGACTCTTTCAACGGAATTTTTACAACAAATCTACCATTTACATCGCGAGTGGTATTGGCTTTAAAATGAGTTTCGCATTCAGCTTCTTCAATAGATAACGGTGGGATTGAAGTTATCTCTTCAATTTCCCAGAATCGAGCTAGTTGATCTTGCACGTCCGGATACGACGACGAAAAATTACAAATTGTCTCTTTGGCAGGAGCGCTATTGAAGCTAACAGGGCCGCTTACGACCCAGCCGAATCGAGTTTTCTGTAAGCATGGTTGATTCTTGCCTAAGGATATTTGGCCAATGCAGAGTAAATTGAAAAAACAAGAAGCGCCGAGAAGGATATCTATATTTCCAGGTTTTTCAAATTTAGGATCTGCTAAATGTATATTTGGCGGTATGCTTAAATGCGAAATATTCACGTACGAATTTGGCATAAGACCAGTGATAATAGGAATTATTAAACAGGACACCTCAACATTGAATGCTGAATTATCAGCTATTAAATTAATAAAGCATTGAGAATTTACATTATTAATCGATTTAGCTAATCCCATAACGTTTATGTTTATTTCCCTTTTGTTCAATTTTAATTTTTCAACAAATTTTTCGGTTACAAAATTACTCTGGCTTCCAGAGTCCAGAAGAATTCTAGCTCGATGAATTTTACCGCGCGAATCAGGAACGTTTACAACTGCAGTTGATAAAAGTACATTAGTGTGGTTCGGTATAAATGACGAAAGAGATACATCATCAGCTGATTTAACCAAGGTGGTTGGTTCTAAAGTATTGCTAACTTGGGCAGCGTGCAACATAGTGTTGTGCTTTAAATTGCACGTTTTGCACTTATAAATTGAATTGCAATCCTTCAAAACATGCCCCTTTGCTAAACAATTGATACAAAGGCCAATTTCTTTTACTTTGTTCATGCGCTGAGTCACACTAAGCTTTTTGAATTTGTCGCAGCTGTAAATTAGATGCGATTCTTTACAAAAATTGCAAGTTGGTTGATTTTTAGTAAACAAGGTTCTAGTACTTGTCGAATTGTGAATCGGTTTTTGGTATTTTTGTTCTACTGTTTCCATCAATGAAGCCTTCTTTTCTACAAACGCGATCAAATCATCTATGGAAGATTCCGTACTTGATTCTAATTGAGTTTCGAATTCACGGTTTGTAATGCTATCAAGTTTTGATTGTAATAAATGGACGAGAAACGCTTCGCGTTGCTGCTCTTGATTTACCAGAGAATTTAATGATCGCAAATTTCTTTTTAAAGAGTCGATCAAGCCTCGCAATTTGCTAGACGACTCTTTGGAAACATTTTCGAGATTGAACAATTCTTTTATGTGATAGTAAATTAGAGTTCGTGAATTGTTAAATCTATCATTCAACCCGTCCCAAGCAATCTTATAATTATCGGATGACATGGTTAAGCCTTTTATTGCTTCTGCTGCTTTTCCAACTAATGAGGCGCGGAGATAATGCAGCTTATGTACATCTGTTAATTCATTATTCATATCGATTAAGCTTGAAAACAAATCTCTAAAGTTTAACCATTCTTCTGGTTTGCCGCCGAAAGTAGGGAGATTAATAGTTGGCAACTTTACGAAGGTTCGCGGTCTATCTGTGGACGCAGAACTTACTGTACTCGGGGTCGGTGAACCTGTCCCGCTCCTTTGGTTGAAATTTTCAAGCGCAATATTCGTATCTTTTTTAGGGTCTGTTTTTTGCAACAATTCGTCTCCAGAGGCAATGACTTTATAATATTTATTTTCAAATTCGCTTGTAATAGCATATTCCGCATCTAGATTTTCACTAGTCAATTCAATCTCAGTTTGAATTTCTTCAAACTGAGCCAAAAGAGAATTATTATCCTCAAGGCGCCTGCGCAACTGCAAAACATCGGCATGTTCAACGAGATCTGACCCATTGACTTTGACAGTGAATTCGCGAACAAAATCTTCCAATCTGGTCAATTTGGCTTTAATTGCTCCTCGTTTTTTTACAAGATTCATTTTATTTATTTGCACGTCACGTTACTAAAGCGGAATAAATGCACTAAACTCAAAGTGAACGCTGATCAGACTTTGTTTACTTGCGAGAAAACTAGAGTTCAATATACTTGAAAAATCGTGACAAAGGAAACGCAATGAATGCCAGCTTAAGCGGTTTTATAATGAAATATTTAGCATGCAAATCGAGCTATAAATTCTAATTAAAAAGGAAAAGTACGACCTGTATTAGTTGTGGTTGCCTTTGAGGATTAAGCTCGAAATAGCTTATCAAATTCACTGAAGTAATTGTTTGTTGATCGGTGTGCCGCGTTGAGCGATGATGCAACAAGTTTCAATTCAATGGAATGCGTTAATTTTTACCAGCACGTCGTGGCGAAGATTAGGCATCGATGTCGAAGACGAATTTCATCAGTAGACAACCAAGTTATTTGGTTGTGCGGTGCTTGCACGTGTTGAAGCACATCAATTTGATTGCATTTACTGCTTCTGCAATCCGGCTCGAAGGACCATGTTTTGCTGTTGTTAAGTGGAATGTAAAGAACACTTTTTTGAAGAAGAGAACAGAATTTCTACTTTATTTGTAGCACATTAAAGCTGTAATACAATTTTTTGTTGTTGCTTCGAATGCTAAATTGAGAGTAATGGCTGGCTTTTTTCCAGGCCGGAAGAAAGAAAAAGAGGGAGTAGCTACTCGTGGCCACACAGTCACAAAAACAAAATCCACTAAAACTGGCGGCAAATTCAAAATAAAACGTGATCATTTAACAACTATAGATTTAAAACAGATTTACAAATAATCTAATTAAAAATAATATACAACCCTTATTTTACAACTTCAACCCTTAATATACCCTTTACAGTAAAAATGCTCGGATTTCTTTCAAAACATTTTTAAATAACCCGATACATTTTTTTCCACAAAAGGTGCCTCAAAATTCTAAAAATTTAAAACAGAAATTTTAACATAGCAACGAGAGAAGTACTGTGGAATCTCATTTCCAGCGAATTTTATGTTTAAATTTGAGTTAATAATGAACGATTGTGAAAATTTCAAAACTATATAAATACTTCTTATTTTTTTTAAATGCAGAAAACCGGGTACCAGACTATAAATTTACGCCGGATAACCGGATGGGTACCAGATGTTACCAGCGTAAGTAGTGATATTTGTTGTATCTGGCTCACATGACGTCATCCTATGTTAAATTCCCTATGGTGTCTGGCTCACTTTAGAGTATTCCAAAAACTACATGTGGTTTCTGGCTCACCCTATGTTAAATTTCCTATGGTGACTGGCTCAAATTAGGTTGATCCAGAAACTACATGTGGTATCTGGCTCACATGACGTTTGGCTTTTTTCATAATGTAATCAACAAAAAATATGTTTTTTCAACCCTATGTTTTTTTTTGCAAAAATGGCGGACGTAAACAAGTGTTTTCGTTGCCACAATCTTCTTGAAGATGCCAAAAAGGCTATAGAATGTTCTGAGTGTTCCAATTACTATCACGGTATCTGTGAAGGAGTAACTGATATGCGTGGATTTAAGAAGAAGATTTGGAAATGCAGGTCATGTACCCAAAGTGAGGTTAATACTGAAACGGATGATGAGCAGAAAGTTGATGAAAACGATCCAAAAACCCAAACAGTGAGCCAGTCGAAGAAACGAGGAAGAGGAACAGATTCAATGCTTGATGAAATCATGGAACTACTGCTGGCATCAATCGCAAAACAAAATACTTTACAAAATACCGTCAACGCTTTTGTAGCTGAAAATCGAGAACTGAAGCAAAATTTTAAAACACTTAAAGAAATAAACGCAAACTTACTCAGTCGCATCGAAGAAACACTATCCGTAAACTCTGAACTTCTCAACAAGCACACGACAAATAGCGGTTTTAGCTATCCGAAGTCATACGCGAAAGCTACATCTAGTCAAGTACTGATCATCAAACCCAAAAATCCCAAGCAAACCCTGGCCACTACCAAATCGGATATGCTGTCGATGATCAACCCAGCTGACTCAGATCTCTCCATTTCGAAAGTCAAACCTGCAAGCAAGGGAGCACTTGTTATCGAATGCCACGATTCTACCGCCCTGGGTAAGCTTAAGTCAATTGCTACCGAGAAATTACCAAGCACTTATACGGTGAAAGAAGCTCCCAGACTACATCCTCGCGTCAAAGTTGTCGGAATGTCAGAACAGCTGTCCACTGATTCACTTCATCCAACACTACTTTCACAAAACAAAGATATCTTCACCGATGGCAACAGCTACTGTGAAGTTATCTCCATTACTGCCACCAAAAAGAACAATAAAGTGTTTCAAGCTATCCTTCAGGTTGACGTGAATTCTTACCGCAAACTTCTGTCGTCCGGCAAGCTATTTGTAGGTTATGACTACTGCTCAGTTTACGATGCACTTGATCTGCGGAGATGCTACAACTGCAACGGATTCCATCACATATCGAAGCACTGCAAAGACGATTTAAGCTGTTCCAATTGCTCACTCAATCACAATACCCTAGAATGTGAGTCCGAAACTTTGTCTTGCTCAAACTGTATTAAACATAATGAACGAACTGGCAGCACTGTTAACACTAACCATAATGCTTTAGATAAAAACTGTCACGTTTATAAAGCTGCTCTTGATAGATTCAAATCCGGCATATTAATTGATTTGTAGCAATTAGGTTCGACAGATCTGTCACATTCTGCAAATTTGGAGTCACATTCTTTAAATTCTTTAAATTTTTTAACTTCCGCACGGCAAAGTAAACAATCAAATGTAAACAAGCGCGCTCCCCCTTCCCTTTCCTGCTACTATCAGAACGTCAGAGGTCTTAACACCAAGCTATCGCATATTTACCAATCGACACTTTTAAATCACACTGACAATTTAATAGTAGCGCTTACTGAAACATGGTTGCATAACGGTGTTTCAGATTCTGAAGTTTTCGATCAGAATCTTTTTAACGTTTACCGGTGTGATAGAAACTTTGCGCTAACAGGCAGTACACGCGGCGGTGGTGTGTTGCTTGCGCATAGTAGAAACTTTACATCACAGAAAGTACCATTAATTCTTCCAGTCGAAATTGCATTTATTGATGCACTCTGCATCAAAATTAAATTTTGCGCCACCCATTTGTACGTTTTGCTCATTTATATCCCGCCAAACATATCCGTTCATCATTACGAGCTATTTTGCCATATTCTCGAATCCATGCAGTATCTGTATGGTTGTGATTTACTAATTCTAGGCGATTTTAACCTTGCTAATTATGTCTGCGATATCAACAGTAATCCCAGACACAAGCACTTGCAAAATATGGTCAGCCTTTTGAACCTTCATCAATGTAATTCTATAACAAACCATCAAGACAAATGCCTAGATCTTGTTTTTCACAACCATCCCTGCTTTATCTCCGCACCATTTTTCCTTCTTACCAATGAAGATCCTTATCATCCGTCCTTATCTATCTGTTTATCCAACACCTTCACCTCCAACACTAAACCTGCAGCAAAAAATACAATACCGCAACTAAATTACAAAAAAGCCAATTTTCCTGTTCTTTACCAGGAGTTGTCAACTGTAGATTGGTCGTTCTTAGATTCCCACTGTGATGTAGATCAGGCGCTCAATAATTTCTATAATGTACTGAATACTATTCTCTGCAAAAGTGTTCCCAATAAACGGTCCAAAAACACAAACTACTCAGTTTGGTTTAATAATAGCTATTTATGCAACCAGTTAGGAAATGCATTTTTTTGTGTAACGAGCGGATTTCTGCGGGACGAGCGCAGCGAGTTCTGCAAAATAACGCGAGTTACACAAAATAGCATTTCCTAACATGTTGCATACAAGATTTTTTCTAATTTTTACAAGAACCTTCTCAAAAAAGAGTTTTTTAAACTTATGATATTAATAATTTAGTGAATTTTATCAAAACAAGTAGGCTTTATTCGGAACTTTTCATCACCAGTTGTGAAATATTTTTCATTACATCACCAGTTGCGTAAAATGTGCCGTTTGCCAACTACAATCGATTTTGAAAAGTCACATTTTACATGCCAAAATTAGAAAAAAACATTATCGATACTATCAAACTCAAAAATAAAAGCTTAAATCGGTTTAAAAAGTATAAGCATTCTAACGATTTGATAGCGTACAAACACTTACGCACCTCTTTAAAAAAGGACATGAAAACCCGCTACGCTGAGTATTTGACCACGACAGAAACTAATATTAAGAAAGATCCAAAGGCGTTCTGGTCCTTCATAAATAGTAAAAAAGCTTCACCTCAAAACATACCACAGTCACTCACTCTGGGCAATACCGAATTTGAGAACTCGCAACAAAGCTGCGAAGGCTTCGCTAACTTTTTCTCCGGTGCTTTCACTAACCCAAGTTCCAGTGGCTTAATTGGTTTTGATTCTGTTTCGAGTAATGCAAATGCTTTAAATCTGACCAACATCAGTATACAAATGACTCTAATAGCCATAAAAAAACTTAAATCTGGAATGACTAAGGGTCCTGATTTGATTCCTGCATTTCTGATTAAAGATTGCGCTACCATTTTTGCAACTCCACTTACTATCCTCTTTAACCTCATTCTAAATTCCAACACTTTCCCCTATCTTTGGAAGACCTCCCGCATATGTCCTGTTTACAAAAAAGGCAATAGGCATGAAATAAACAACTACCGCCCAATCGCAATACTATGCAAATTTTCGAAAATTTTTGAGTTTGTCCTAAATCCTATCATCTCCTATCACATAAAAAACCAGATTTCCTCTCGTCAGCATGGTTTTATGAAAGGTCGATCGACAGTCTCAAACCTTTGCTGCTTTTCGCAAAAAGTGTCTGAAGTACTGGACGAACTTGGTCAGATCGATGCAATATATACAGATTTCTCGAAAGCATTCGACAAAATAAATCACAAAATTCTGCTGAAACGTCTGGATCAATCTGGTTTTTCCTCTCCATTAATCCAACTTTTCACGTCCTACTTGAGCAACCGAACTCAATTTGTTGAAGTGAACAACTTTAGATCCCGCACCTTTAACCAACTATCCGGAGTTCCTCAAGGATCCATCCTAGGCCCCACCCTCTTTAATATTTACATTAATAGTATAGTTCACGCTCTTGATGTTGATTGTTTGCTATATGCGGATGACTTAAAATTGTTCTGTCCTATTTACACCGAGTCTGATTGTACTAAGTTACAAAGAAATTTGATGCAGCTGAGCACCTGGTGTTCTGATAACGACCTAGAATTGAACATTGATAAATGCCAAATTATGTCATTTACTCGACAACGCAATCCAAAAATGTATCAATATTCATTAAACGGAGTGAATCTATTAAGACCAGCTTTTGTTAAAGATTTGGGGGTCACATTTGATGCCAAATTATCATTTTACGAGCATATCCATGCAACTAGAAAAGTCGCCTACAAAAGCTTAGGTTTTATTATCAGAAATGGCAGAGAATTTGATAGTGCTGACACACTCGGACTGTTGTTTAATAGTTTTGTGCGATCTAAGTTGGAATATGCTTCAATTGTCTGGAATCCGTGCTATGCAGCTGCAATCTCAGAGATCGAAACTGTGCAGCGGAAATTCTTAAAATTTTTGCACTTCAAAGCTGAAGGTGTTTATCCTGCAATTGGCTTTCCGCACGAGGTGTTATTAGATAGATTCGGGTACTGCACTATGGAATATAGAAGAAAATGTGACTCGGTGATATTTTTATTTAAAATCATCAATAACTTGATTGACTGTCCCGAGTTACTAAAACAGATCAACTTCCATGTTCCTAGACTCTCGTCAAGGTCCATAAATAAATCCCCCTTCTATCTGATAACACCAAAGACTAATGCGCTCAAATTTTCCCCAATCTACACTATGTGTCAGAACTCCAACAACTTGCCCGATATTGATATTTTTACCTGTGATATTTCGAATTTAAAAAGTGCTTTCTTTTAATATGTTAAATTATTTTTGTGATGTAATCTGTGATGTTCTTATCTAAGTGTTTTACATTTTACTTTTAATTATTCTATATAATCTGTACTTTATATCAAATGGTTTAAAACCTTATGTATTTTTTCCTCATCCTACAATTGGGCCTAGGTCTGTTGGATGTTGTAACTAAAATAAAAAAAAAATAAATAAAAAAAAAAAAAAAAAAGTACATAGCAATTTTACAATAATTGATTGCGGTTACTTTTCGAATAAAATTATGAATTGCGCAAAATGAGAAAATTTATTAAGCTCATACTAATATTGTTGCATTTATTAGAATTTATATGTACGTGTTCAAGCATATGAGATATTTGCACAAGTTATTATTGTTTTGCAAATTCAGCATATTTCTGGCTCAATTGACTGTAGTCCAGAAAGTGTATATTGTATTTGAACCAACTATATTGCGCAATACTTAATAATTATCAATTGCGCTAATGATAAAATATATTAGGTACAAATTAAAAGCTCATATTAATATTGTTACTTTTATTAGATTTTATAATGTAATCTGTTTTGGTCAAATGCGCGGAAGCGACAATGACTCATCGACAGCAACATCTTAAGCTCGAGCGTTATCTCATTAACGGTACTAGCTACAAAAGAAATAACAACAGATTTGATTTTTTTTGCATGTACCAATTACGCGTCCAAAAATTTATAGATTTTGTATGATTTTAGTATGTAATTATTGAATAATCACATTTGTTAGGTGTTTTTTTTTTCAAGATAAGGTTCGCACTCCGCATTTGTTTACATACTATAATTCTAAGCTGATTCTGCACTATTAGCGTGAAAGCCAGCTTATACAGAAACATTTGCATGATATTTTTGCACATAGGTTTTTTTCGCAACCTAAGCATATTTTTGGTTCAAGGATTTTATACAAATGTTTTTTAGCAGAGTGAGGTATTTTTTCAGAACAGGAATTGCTTGCTTGATTTTTTATAATTCAATTTATATTTGAACTTTATTAGCGAAAGGCGTTCGGAAGATTGTTGCTAGTGCACATTTTCAACCGCAAACAAATAATATTTATTTTGGTAAGTAAATCAATACACATCACATCACATAAAATAAATTTTTGTTTTGTTTTATTCTCGTCTTAATATTTACTAATGCATTTATTTTTATTTTTTAGAAAAAAAAACGAAAATGAATAAGTCTGGTATTAACCACCATAATCTAATTGATTTCGATGAGGATTTAATTAGTTTTAAAGATATGACGGGAGAAAATGTTACTCCACCGCCTCAAGCAACCCCTGTAAAACGCAAGCGAGCAGCTACTGCTGGCTCATCAAGACCAGGAGCAGGAAGCGGCAAACATATTTGAATGGATGCAGCACCTCCACTAACAACAACAACAATTACAACATCAATTGGTGAAGATGATTCTATCGATGAAAGTGCTACAGTTAGTGAGGCATTTGAAAATTTATTTGCCGATGTGACATCAGCCATATCTACCCCATCTACTTCCACGCTATCTAGAAAACTTGGTGATGGGGTGGTCACCGTGACAGCCCCTGCGCCATCAAATTCTACTCATCTCATTAAAATCGAGATGTATGATATAAAGGACATTGCAGGAAAAGCAACCACCGACATATGGCGCCACAGTTTGTTGCGCTCAAGAGTATATTTAAATAAAAGTGAAAATCAACAAGTATTTAATGCCATCACCATGATTACTCTTGATTTAGCAAAAAAACTAAAAACAACTAAAGGATCGGAATCGAAATTCAACAAACAATAGAATGTAATGGTAAACAATTATTTTTCGTTTTAATAATAACATTATACCGCATGTTAATGGTTTTTCTTAGTAATGTTAATAAATGTGTTTTTTCTCATAATCATCTAAAATTGTATTTATATTTTTTCTACTTTAAATAAAAAATATATGTATATATACATTATATATATAGACATATGTACCTATTTGTACTTAATAAATAATAATAATAAAAAAATGCTGAATATAGTTTTTTTTCACCACATCAAACATAAAAAGTTAAAACTGAATTCAATACAAAAAATAATTATTCACATTCTACTGCTCGTTGAGAGAAAAGGTCTATATTCTCTCTCATTTAATAATAATAATATTAATTAACAAGTGGGTGCATCTTTTTGTTGATCTGGTAAGTTTTATTTTACTATAAATTATTAATTAAATTTATAATCTTATATCAATGATGTATTCATTTAGCAATAATGTGGGCTTGCTATTCTATGGACAATCTAAATAAAAGCTTTGCGGGGTTGGAAAATACTTTTAACAATCAAGTTAAATACCACATGGGGTTACTGAATGTTCGAGCAATGGAATTTTGTCTAGAACAAAACAAATTGGACCCCATCATGGATGTTGAGGAGTGCGCAAAGAACGAATCTGAGTGTTACAACGCCATCGGGGCTTGCGAGTATTATTTGGAAAACAAAATTGATAAGGCGCGACTGCTTCAACTATTATCTAAATATAGACAAACAATGACGGGGCAAAATATTAAGGTTAATACTTAAAATACTGTATATAAAATTGCATGCTAAATACTAAATACATTTATAAATTATACTCCATAATATTGTTTTTTTATTTATTTATTTTAACATATTACATTACAGATTTTCTTTTTTTATCCACGATTTATGCGAACTATCAAACCCCAGCCATTTGACAAATAAGTTTTGACCACGTCTTTTTAATATTTTTTCCACGAGATATATGTCAGAATTTTTTTACTTTCAATAGTTCTTGCTCGTAAAAACATCCTTCAATAGGATTGTTTTGATAATCCCTGATCTTGTATGTTTTCGGATTTGTCAGCAAGATTTTATAAATCGAAAATATTTCTGTAGACCAATTCGGTGTGTATCCTTTTTCAAACACTTGTTTGTATTTGCTAAGACGTACTTGTTCACCCAATTTAAAATTTGGTTTAGCAGCTTCAACTATTTTTATGCGGTTATAAGACTTTTTGAGAACTTCCTTTTCATTATAAGCGTTTACATCAACAGGTTTCATCTTGATAGTGCGATGTATTGAATTATTGTATTCTTCTAATAATGATGGAAGTATGTTTAACCATTTATATGATCCCTGTAAGCTGAATCTTTTCCACATTTTATTTTTGAGAGTACGATTAAATCATTCACATATACTAGCTTTCAAATTGCTGAAGGTTGAATAATGATTTACTTGATGTGTGGCTAAGAGATGTTTAAATTTAGAATTATAAAATTCTTTCCCATTATCTGTTTGCAAATTTTGTGGAATACGCCCGCTGGAGAATATTTTAGTTAAGGCATGAACTACATCTTTGGCTGATTTTCTTTTTAGAGGTACAGCCCATGCATACTTCGAAAAGTTATTAATTACTGTTAGCATGTAATTGTAATCTTTATTTACTTTCGCATAGGGAATCATTTCAACCAAATCAGCTTGCTCTGATTCATCCAAACCTTTAATAATTACATGTCTCCTGCGATAATTTCTTCTAGCGGGGGCATGCAACTCTTTTACTATTTGTTCTTTTGCTTCACTCATCTTGATGTAATATTGAATAATGCGATAATGTTAAAATATTTTTTCTATATAAAGATTATTTTAAATCTAATTATATGTTAAAATTTGTTTTTATTGATGTTATCTGAGCATCTGAATAAGCAATATGTTTACTGGACTGTTCAGTGAGATTTTTATGTTCTTTAAAATTGTTTTCTAGCAATGCTGAAACGGCTTCATTTTTATTGCTGATAACCAATAGCATATTCCTTATATCCATAATTTTGACATTTAGTTTAGTTATATCGTTATAGATTTTTTTTATAGTTTTATTAATATCCCGAACAATATCATCAATATAAGATTTATTGGTAGCATCTTTTTCATCTTCTGGGTTAGCTAAATTTCTCAAGATTTTATTATTTATGTTAAAATGCTCATCGTGTGTTAAAAGAAAACCAACTCCAGGAAGTCCATGTGATAGTTGTATATTCCTATGTAAGCTCTCATCATTTGTCCAATAATTACCAAACTTGTCAACACTCATGCTGAATGTTAATTGTTCTTCACGATAAATGCAACTGATAACTATCAAAAATAATTACTAATATATAATATATGCTTCTCGTAACCCTTCTTCTATTGATATTATTTCATTTTGATGATTATTATTTCCAGATGCTTGTGATGCAATTAATAATCTTAGACGGTCGACTAATTCATTCGGATCATCCCAATATACATAATCCATATAGGGAGGCGATCCGTCTATTTTCAAACTTTTAGGTATTCCAGAACTAGCTCTGGAATATCTTGCACCACCCACTTGCTCTAATCTAATTGTTCGTTTTTTCGACCTTTCACTTTTATCTCCCTCAAATATTTTTGATATATATTTGCCATATTTGTTCCCCTTAATGCGGAAATTTTACCAGTAGATAGATATTTTTGTTTGTGACCGTTTGATTTTATCAATATCTCCTTATAATTAGCATAATCATTTTCGGTAATAACATGATCATTAGGCGACTTTTTAAATAGTAACTCTAGTAAACCCTCAGAAATTGGGTAACTAAATTCATTGACAATGATTTGACCCTCTTTGAAATCTATTTGACTGTCTCCAATCATTTGCACTTTATCCACCATTCTTACCCCATAAACATGATCAAGTTTTGGACTCTCTTTTTTTATTGTAAAAAGAGTTTTATATTTGTTGATAATGTTTTTATCGTCATTATCCTCTTTAATTGAATTGGTGTTCACATCTAATTGTTTTATTAAGTTGGTGCTTTCTGCAACTTCGAGTAGTTTATTTAATGGATTAGTAACTGACTTTAATTTATAATTCAACTCATCATCTGACACCATTTTACCCAATTTTAGTAATTTGTGTTTTCTTCGAATAGCATTACTAGTTGATACAATCTTACGCAAAATATTTCTTTCATCTTTGACTTGATCTTTGATTTCTAATAACGACATGTTCTGTTAAGTTAAATGCCACGTTCAATATATTATGTTAAGTTCGATGTTATGATGGACGTTAAGTTAATGCGTTTGAGTCAAGTTTGAAGTCAAGTAAAATAATTTTAGTTTAAGTTAAATGTCAAGTTGCACGTTAAGTTAAGATGGAACACAATTTGCTCGTCATTCAAGCTGTTTAACATCCAATGATGGAATGATGTATATAATTTTATATTTATATATTTAAAGAACTTGAACAATAGTTATTTACATATATCAACAAAACAGTCAAATCCTTGTCGATAGCGACCCATATTAATATCTCTATCTTTGTCTATAACTAAGAAGCCAAATTTGTCTTTCCAACAGAACCTACATAAGTTCTGAAAATCATTAATTTTCATGTCCATATTAACATGATCATCATATACATGTTTTAAGTTTAAATCATCCTGTTTAAAAATTATTATTAAATTTGTATTATCTCTGATGAGATGCTTAGGGATGCGACTATATGTTTGACATAAATAAAAACTATCAACATCTTTATGTCGCCCCATACTAAAATATTCTCTTATATGGTTTTGTTTCTCACATGCAACCTCGTCAAAAACAAATATAAAATTTGTCTTAGCTTCGTTTGGAGGCATTATACAGGCATTTTCCGAAAATGTAAAATATTCAATATTTTCAATCGGTTCTAAAATTTTTCTTAATAATTCATACTTAGGTTGATATAAAGATTTTGAATAAATATAGACGTTTTCAAATCAAAGACCATTTTTATGCATAAGCAATGATAATAAAACAATAGTTTTTCCGCAGTTTGAAGGACCACAAATAATACATCTTATCGTGTTGGGTAATAATGTTCCATGTTTTTTTTTATAGGCGTGTTATTGTCTGCTAATAAATCGTAGTTGGTAACTTTTAGCGTATCTTGTTGCTTATTGAATCGCATCCTGAATCTAACTGGATATAAACAACACTACACAACGCAATTATTATCAATTGATTAGTGAGTGTTAATGCGTAAAGATGGGGCATAAAAATAAAAAAATCGATAAAAAGAAAGCAATCAAAGGAAAAGGTGCATTTAATTGGGCGATTAATAATCTTCCATTTAAAATGCATGTGCCGGGATATCAGTACTGTGGTCCAGGCACCAAATTAGCAAAGCGCTTACACAATGGAGATCCTGGTGAGATGATCTTGGTAATCGACATAAAATTGATAAAGTATTAGCTGAAAAGGCTTGAAAGCGAGTTTTTGCAAAAGATGCTAAGATTGGTGAGAAAGTGACTGCGTGGTCAGTAGCTAATGCGATGAAATTAAAATCTAAGCTTGGTATGGTGCAAAATTTTCCTCAAAAAGCAAATAAAAAGTTGAATACAAAAAAGATTAAGAAACAAACTTTGTCTTTAAACAAACTTATACGTATGACGAAAAAGGCTACTAAAGCTGTTAAAACAAATGATTCAAAAACAACGATTAAACATGTACTGAATGCGGTTAGTGGTTTAGTAAAAAATGTTGGCGGTAAAAATAATATAAGAACATCAAAAATTATATCAATTCCTAAGACTGGAGGATTTTTACCATTGCTTATTCCTATTTTTGCGGGGCTAAGTGCGGTTGGAGCATTAGCTGGTGGCGCCGCCGGTATTGCAAAAGCGGTTAACGATGCTACCGCAGCAAAAAAATTATTGGAAGAAAACCAACGTCATAACAGACCTATGAAAGCAGTAAAAGTTGGTGGCCGCGGTTTATATCTGCAACCTTATAAAAAAGGATATGGTTTACTTATTTCACCCAAAAATCCAAAAAACTAATAAGTGCACTGCCCCATAGAGCGTTAACTGATAATGAGCTTTATTGCTGTGCAAAAGAGCTTGAAATAAAACATTTTCGCGGGGTGTTTATGAGAAACAATCTACCAAATAAAGTTAATAAGAACGAGTGCGGGATTGTAAATTTAGATGATAAGACTGGTCCGAGTACTCATTGGGTATGCTATAAAAAACAAGGAAGTAATGTTATGTATTTTGATAGCTTTGGAAATCTTCGTCCACCAGCGGAATTGGTTAACTATCTAGGAGGCAGTGTTTATTATAACTATAAAACTTATCAAAATTGTAACACATTTGTGTGTGGTCACTTATGTTTAAAATTTCTATGTAACCTATTATATAAATAATAAATATATATAGCGGGTAGTTAAAAATCCATCATTTGATACCCAACCTCTCAGCAATGTCGTTTACTCTATCACTGTCTGATAGCAAATCGGTGATGAGCACAGATTATTTTCCTCCGATTCAACTGTGTGAAGGCAAAAATTATGAAATAAGTTTAGTTAATTTTCAAACCTTTAATTCTATTCCAAACATAGAAAAGGATCACAGCAAAATGTACATAGATGATTTTGTTGTTACTTTGCCTACAGGTTCGTATGAGTTAAAAAGTCTTGCTGATTATATAGCAAATGCAGTCAAGAGCAAAGGAATCGTTTTTGAGATGAGAGCAAACAATAGTACATTAAACTGTTTGATAAAATGTAATCGATTTATAAATTTTACTCCGAAAGATTCAATAAATAAATTATTGGGGTTTAAAAATGAAGTTTTTCCACCAAATATTGAGCATGAATCCGAAGAAGTAGTTAATTTTCTAAAAATTAATACAGTACGCGTGTAATGTAATATTATCAGCGGTGCATATTTAAATGGTCATCAAGCACATACACTGTATGAGTTTTTTCCAATTGTACCCCCCGGTTATAAAATAGTTCAAGAACCCGCAAACGTTATCTACTTGCCAATAAACACCCGCTCTATAGATAATATAACCCTTCAAATACTCAATCAAAATGATGAATTGATCAATTTTAGAGGTGAAGTCATAACGGTAAGGCTGCATATAAGAGCTTATTGAGGAAGAATGGTTATTGTTTACAATAGAGATGATAATGTTAGTTCTCTAAAAACATTTGTCAAAACATATTTTAAAGAGAAACAATGCAAAAGATGCTCACTCGTGTTCCGCAAATCAAAGCACTCACACCTGCAAACAAAGCAACATTGGAGAGCCTAAATCTTATAGTCAAATCGAAGATAACACCAGCTGTAAAGTAAAATTTAATTGTACGAAAGTGATTGTCAAATATTTACGTCTATTTTTTGTAAAATCATTCCGAGTTACTTTAGCAATTCGTGTTAAAAAAAATCACAATGGCTAATATGTTAAATATTCGCGCTAATATAGAATATGACAATTCTATATCAAGTAATGAAATTCATGCCCATCAACCGTATGCATCGTCTACATTTAACAACAGTGATGAAATTCGTATAACGATTCAAAATCAGGATTTATATGTTACGCTTAATAAAAGTTGTCTGCATATTTTCGGTAGATTGTTGCGAGAGGATGGTACTGCCGTGCAACACACAAAAATTATAAACAATGGGTTATGTCATTTATTTGATGAAATTCGCTACGAATTGAACGGTGTGGAAATAGACAAATGTAAAAATGTTGGAGTCACATCCACGATGAAAGGATACTTTTCTGTAAATAAAAACAATAGTCAAATGCTCGAAAATGCTGGATGGAAAGCTACGTCTGATACTACTATAACCGATGCTGAAGGGTACTTTGATGTTGTTATACCGCTTAATATGCTGTTGGGTTTTGCGGAAGATTATCTCAAAGTTATTGCTAATGTTAAACACGAACTTATACTTGTTCGTTCTAGAACAGATTTAAACGCTATTATTCAAACAGAAGCTGAACCATTTAAGTTTATTTTAAACAAAATTGAATGGAGAGTTCCATATATTACACTTGCCGACAAACAAAAGATTGATATGCTTCATTTTATCGAAAAAGACCCAACAATTAGCATGAGTTTTTGAACATGGGAGTTATATGAATATCCTATGCTTCAAACAACAGAAAAGCAGATTTGAACTATGTATAAAAACAGCTACTCAACTAGAAAAACCTCGATTTGTGATGCTAGGTTTTCAGACAGGTCGGAAATATAATAGTGCTATGGATATCAGTAAGTTTGACCACTGTCGACTTAGTGATGTTAAGTTGTATTTGAATTCTCAATCGTATCCATATGGCAATTTGAATTTAAATTTAGAGCGCAATCAATATGCGTTACTGTATGAAATGTATGGAGAATTTCAAAGCGCTTACTATTCACATGAAAACGAACCATTGTTAAGCAAATATGATTTTATAAATATTGCTCCGCTTATTTTAATAAATTGTTCTCAGCAAAATGAGTCACTTAAGTCGGCTCCTGTTGACATTCGTTTAGAATTCGAGTCAAAACATAAGTTTCCGACAAGTACAACAGCCTATTGTTTGATTTTACATGATCGAATCGTTGAGTATAAACCAATTAGCGGTACGGTACAGAAGTTAGTCTAATACCCTCTTTTGAACAATGGAGTTCATTGCAGATTTTCAAGGTTTTATGAAAAAAAACAAAGTTTATTTTTAAAGAAGTAGCGTTAGTGCTGATTGATGATCCTGAAAATATAAAAGTATTTGAATTTAGTGCTCCAAATGACTGGGGGTATCTAAATTCTAAAAAGGCGTCAAAGAATTGGATTCTAAACCATCATCACGGTATACATTGGCTAACTGTTGGTATTCCTTACGAAAATTTAAATAGGGTGCTTTATGAAGCGCTGCATGAAGCTACATCAATTTACGTAAAAGGGTTGGACAAACAAAAACGGCTCGAAAATTGTGGATTTAATAATGTTAAAAGCTTAGAAGATAGGAGGTGTCCAGCATTGCAATTATTATAAAAAGAAAAGATTGAATTTAAAAAAAAATGCTCTTCTGCGCATATAAATAAAAATACCAATTACTGTGCATTTAAAAATGTTCAACTTTTACGAAAATGGTTTATTTCAAACAATAAAACCACAGCAGGTCAGGCCATATTATCGTTTTACCAAAAGAAACAACTCGCGTTAATGCCGCTTCGGGAGATTGAGAGTTTGCCAATTAAATTTTTGAATACATTTGCCGTTGATTCTATAGAATGTGTTTGGGAAAAATTGTCAAATAATTTAAAGTTTAACCCCAATATTTATGGTTGTAGACGTTGCTTTCAACATTATAATACATCCACTCGAGATCAGATTGATGGTCCACCTCCGATGATACGTAATTGTTCTGAATGTGCATTGAAGCAATACGACTGTTCTTCTTAAATATTATTAAGAGTGAAAATATTTAGTAAAAATGAGTAAAACTGATTTTAATAGATTTAATTTGGACATTGCGAATAAAGTATGTGTTCGCTTCGCCGAAAATAAGAATAAAATACCCCTGATGGTGCAATGGTTGTTTGCTTACCGAGCCGCGCGAAAAGGACCTTGGGAAGAATGTGCAAGAGATGGAGCAAGATTTAAAAATCGAATTAGAGATGTTGAGAAAAAAATTAAATCAATATTTAATGCGGATCATCGTCAGAGCATATTTGAGCAACGCTTTCTTTTAGATGTAATGAATTAAATGTATTGATTCTCAATAAATCTTAAAAAGCACTGCATTAAATATAAAGTTAATTTCTGTCTGACTCAACCGCAACTAAAACTAATTCTTGTTCATGCATGTTTACATTATCCAACATTTCTTCTACAATCGGTGTCTCATGAATGTTATTTAGAACATGATTTATATAATCCGCATAATATTTATTACTTGCATTATTTACTTTTTGACGTTTGGGGTGTGGCTCGCTTGCTTCTAATTGCTGGGTATCACTCGTTGGGTTGGGGATGGCTGCAACATTGGATTGACTCCCCAATATAAAACGTTTAGCATTTCGTTTTTCTGATGGTTGATGTATCTTGCATCAAACCATGTTTTTTCATCATGGCTTGCATAAATGAGTAATAAAATTTATCCATGCTTCCTAAAATAATAATAACAATAAAAAAACGTTAGTATTGGATGGAATATAATACAACAATATAATTTACCTTGTTGATACTTATTTCCTGCTTTGCCCTGCTTTTTTTTGCTATTGGTTTTGAATAGGTATAAAGTTGAAAATACTCTGTAAAAAACAATATTAATGTGTTAGCTTAAAACGATCGTCAAAATAGATAAATTAAAATATGTACATACCTTGCAATAATTATTTAGATAAGGGCAAAAAATAGATGATCCACAATTGTTCAGTACACAAACAAAATAAAACTTATTAAACAACGCGTAGAACTACTGTAATATAGCAAGCAATTCGCATAAATAAAACCTTCGATATGGTTTAAAAACGTATATGTGCATACAAAACTTATGTGCAAAAATATCATGCAAATATCTCTTTATAAGCTGGCTCTCACGCTAATAGTGCAGAATCAGCTTAGAATTATAGTATGTAAACAAATGCGGAGTGCGAACCTTATCTTGAAAAAAAAAAACACCTAACAAATGTGATTATTCAATAATTACATACTAAAATCATACAAAATCTATAAATTTTTAGACGTTTTATTGGTACATGCAAAAAAATCAAATCTGTTGTTATTTCTTTTGTAGCTAGTACCGTTAATGAGATACCGCTCGAGCTTAAGATGTTGCTGTCGGTGAGTCATTGTCGCTTCCGCGCATTTGACCAAAACCCGTACATTATAAAATCTAATAAAATTAACAATATTAATATGAGCTTTTAATTTGTACCCAATATATTTTCTCATTAGCGCAATTGATAATTATTAAGTATTGCGCAATATAGTTGGTCCAAACACAATATACACTTTCTGGACTACAGTCACTTGAGCCAAAAATATGCTGAATTTTCCAAAACAATAATAGTTATTTATTAGACTAGTGAGTAATATTACATATAAGTCACGAAAGAAAAGTTTAGCCCACAAGCCCGAAGGGCGAGTGGGCTAATTCTCTTGAGTGACTTATATGTAATTACTCACGTGTTTAATACAAAATTTTATCTAAAACTTTTATTAAATCGTATTTTTAAAATAATAAATTAAATTAGAAAAACGTCATTATTTGAAAATTGATAATTTTGATCACAGAAGGCTGGTTGTCAGAAAACTGTGGTTGTCATGTTGAAAACCGAATTTGTTTACTAAAAGAATACATCAAAATGGAGAATTGTGAAATTCCTATCGAAATTTTACAAGAAGCAAACGAAGCCACAGCTTGTTTAATTCCGGAAAAGTCCAAAAAATCTTATAACAAAGAATTTCAAGAATTTGAATATTGAATATAGTGCATTTGAATATTTAATATAGTGCAATTTGAATATTTAATATAGTGCATTTTCACTCACTAGTGAGATAAAGTATACTTTAAATCACTACTTTTGTCCACTAGTGAGTTATGGCCTACTTTATAATTTAAATTCTAATCAATAACAAACACATTATCTGACAGTTTTGGATAAACGTACTTTTTTTTTTCGTTGATTACATTATGAAAAAAGCCAAACGTCATGTGAGCCAGATACCACATGTAGTTTCTGGATCAACCTAATTTGAGCCAGTCACCATAGGAAATTTAACATAGGGTGAGCCAGAAACCACATGTAGTTTTTGGAATACTCTAAAGTGAGCCAGACACCATAGGGAATTTAACATAGGATGACGTCATGTGAGCCAGATACAACAAATATCACTACTAGCGTATGTTAAAGCGGGTATGTTACGGGTATGTTACAGCGGGTAACATACCCGTTACCCGCTTGCAACGCTATTCTAGTCGATTCGGGTTCGAATTTTTTTAATCAATTTTTCCAATTTAAAAATTCCAAGATCCTATTGATAAAAATAAAATTATTCGGCCCTCTTATCTTATTTTAAGTCAATTGGCGTTTGGATTTTTGCAATTGGATTCATTCTTTAAAAATAATCAATTTTCATTGTTTTTGATTGTTCAACAAATTTTGAGCATTGGTCCTAAAAAATATATCTGGTTATTTGCCGCTAATTAGAGGAACTAAGTAGCACCAAAGAAGCAGCAATTCTTTTTTAAATCGGATGACTTTTGATTGTTCGCTTTGCCAGCTTTTTATTAAATTAGGAAAGTCTGTTTTTTTTTCAAAAACAACAATAGCTAATTTTTTTAATTAAAATAAGTAATTAGAACCATATTAGCGGCAATTAACCATATATTTTTTGTTTCATTCTACTGGGTCGGCTTTGCTATCTATTTATTTATCAAATTCAATGCAATTCAATTTAAATTCATATTAAAAAAATATTTTACAATGATATTATAAAAATACGCAATACAATACAAATAATATTGTTTTTGTAATTCCCCCGACTTGTGGCAAGTCCATTGTTTTCAAATGTCGCACTCTTTCCCCATTGGGCTGGACCCAATGCAGGTAGAAATCGTTTTCATTAAACAGATGAATTTCGATCATCAAAATTTATGACCAATTTTCTCATGTGTTATATATACATATTCCAAACCATTCTTAGAAGTATACAAACTCATCATCTCACAGTCCATACTACACCGGTCAATATGACACCGTGTATCGGACACCTCAAATGAACCAAGCAATAACATAATTCACACAGTCAGAAAACACTTGTTCATCATTATCTTATTTCAATACCGCTTAGATTATAACATATTGCATTATATAGAATCACTTCTGTTTTAACCATCCTGTAAGAATAACCTACAATTAATAAACTTAGTTCGTACAATAAAGTTAAGTAGTTTTAATCAATTTAAAACTCATGCAATATAAATTAAAAATATTAATTACGACTAAACGGTATGTAGTTAATTACTCTATGTTTTTAATAAATGTAGCATTTAATAAATCTATTTACATTTATTAAATATTTTATGGTTTTTATGTATTCGGCTATGGAATATTAATATTGATTTTTCTGTATATTTTCTTTATTAGGTATTAGATTTGATTTAAAATTCTTCAGGGCCGTCACAACATCATGATCCACCCGATGGTGGCAAAAAAAATAAAAAATGTAGTATTTTTATAATGTCGATATAAAACATATTCGAATTTTTGGAAACGGACGAATTTTTAGTACATTGATCTAGAATACCAATGAAACTTAAACTCTAATTATACTGTTAATGTGCTTGGAAGAGATGTAATTATTCTGTAAGGATAATCTTAATTCAAAAACTTATTATTTTTTGAAATATGTCAAAAACTTGCTTTTAAGAATTTTCTCCAATATTTCTGTTAATATTATATTCTTTCCTTCAAAAAATATATATAAATAATAATAGAATCCTCAATCAGTTACTAATGACAAAAAGTGAAATATATTGTTAGTTTTTTTGTAATTAATTATTAAACGCACTATACAGTGGCCCCATCCTTATTTTCAAGGTCACTGTGCGTCAATTGAAGTAGAACACATAGTATTATTTTAAAATAAACGTTTTTTTTAAATTAATTTTTGTTATTTATTATCTATCATGTTCACCCTCAGGGACTGCGATGGCTTGCACTATCGCAGTACGGGCTCAGCAAACCCGAGGTACCCGAGCTTCCGTAAACCTTGTGGGCTGCAACGACCCGGACGGGAAGGGATCGGAACCCAAGCATACGGTAGTAGCTACAAGGAACGGTGGCTTGGCCACCCGGCCAAGTCGCAAGGAGACAACCTCTATAATAAACCCCAATCCCAAGCAGTCGTGCGCGGCGACGGGATGCGTGACTGGTGGGAGACCAGTATTTAGCGGCGAACCTTGGGTACCGGGCGACCCCCATTGTACATAGCCTTACCAGCACATGCAGGCACTGTGCTGGCGGACCCTTTATTTCCTGAATACTCGTGGGAACAATATGGACCATTTCAAATTAAACAAAACAAAATCGGACGACGTAAGGAACTACCAGGCTAGTCCTGGCAAGGAACTTACGACGCTATTCAGCTATCCGGCAGTGGGGCCCTGTCAAGGGGAACTCCGCAGCAGAGGCACAACTGTCTGGTGACTTGGCAACACCTGCCAAGAAAGCAGGCCAGCTCTCAGGAGCACAAAAGAAGAGAAGGCGGAGGCTGCGTCTCGCAGCTTAAGCCAGCTCTTCGGTGATGCAGGAAGTAGTGGCCTCCACGTCTGCGGGCTCCAAGCGGGACCGCAGCGTGGGGGACACTCCTCCCAGCATCACCCAAACTGCTAAAAAGCCGAGGACTTCCGCCAACGCTTTTAGTTACTCTCAGGCTGCTGGACTGAGATACGCTATCGCTCCTTCGGATTACCCCGAACTAACGATAACGAGGGAACAAAGTTTGTTTGTTTCCTCGGCGGTCTCAAAGAAGGCAGACTGCATTGAGGGTAGCTTCTTCCCGCGGTTTGGTGGGTATCGGTTGTCGGAGTTGGGGACGATCAACGTCTCCTGCGAAGACACCCGCACTGCTGAATGGCTGGAAGAGGTTTTCCCAACAATCAGCTTTTGGGAGGGCTCTAACCTTCGCTTGGAGAAGGGGGGAGCAATCCCTAAACTGGAAAAGTTTATCGCCGTGGGGGAAGAAACCTCTGAGACCACGGCTGATATTCTTAAACGTATTGGGCGCAACCATCAGTGCCTCAATACTTTGTTGTAGAAGGTGCACGATAGAAAGGACGAGGATTCCAAGATCCGTTTAATCCTTGGTATCGACCCGGCATCGGCAAAGCACTTGGAAGCCCTCAGCTTCTCGGTGTACTCTGGGGTAATGAAGCTCAAACTTCACAGACCCCAGCCCAAGACGAAGGCTCCTCCTCAAGGTCCTTCAAGTAGAGCCAAAGTCAACCCTTCTGTGGAAATGGTATCCATGGAAACCGAAGTGGTTGAAACAAGCTCTACTGTGGAGAAACCTCTTCAAGGCAACTCCACAAGCAATGAAGGCGGGACCACCTCTGCTAACACACCTGGTGTGGAAGCGGAAGGCGAAACTGCTGGAGCTAACCAGCCTGAGAACCCGACTTTAAGGGGACCAGAGCCACAAACCGGCAAACCCTAGAATCCTAGCAATGGCTAAGGAAATAGTGTTTGCTCAGATTAACTTGCACCATAGCAAGGCGGCGTCCTTCCTTATAGGGCGTCAAATGGCTATGGGGCATACACACATATACCTCATACAAGAACCTTGGATAAACAAGGGAATCGTAAAAGGGCTTTCAGGGTGCGGAGGGAATACTCACTAGTGCACCTCGCACACCCACCCTCGCGCCTGCATATTTATCTCCGATAAGTTACAGGTCAAACCCCTCTACAACTTTTGCAGCAGGGATCTGGTAGCTCTACTGCTACCGACTGGTAGGAACGGAACGGACCAAATAGTGATCTGTTCAGCCTACCTACCTTATGACTCGCCAGGGCCTCCTCCCTCCAGAGAATTTGAGGACCTGGTAAAATTTTGCGAGGCCAAAAGGTACGAACTCCTGATGGGCTGCGACGCCAACTCTCACCACACTGTGTGGGGAAGCTCGGACGTTAACCTAAGGGGGGAAAAACTTTTAGAATATCTCTACACGACAGATCTGGACCTGCTAAATCGCGGTAGCTCACCAACTTTTGTTACCGCGAGCAGGCAGGAAACCATTGATGTCACACTAGCTTCTAACAATCTTTCTCAGAAGATTGTCAATTGGCATGTATCAAACGAACCGTCACTGTCGGATCACAGATACATAGTCTTTAAACTGGCTGCTGAGACTAACAACACAGTTAAGTATCGCAACCCAAAAAAGACAGATTGGGACAATTATAGAGTCTCTCTGAGCACAAAGCTAAGTGACCTTCCACCCACACCGCGTAAAGTGTGTGACTCGGAAACCTTTGCAAACTTTCTTCAGGAGGCGGTGGTATCTTCTTATAAGGAGAACTGTCAACTGAAGACACAAAAACTGGGGAAAAGGGTGACTTGGTGGAACCCCGAAATCCAAACAATGCGAGTGCAAACACGTAAACTACTGAGAACCGCCTTGCGCACAGGATTCCTGTCTGACTGGGACCTGTGCAAAAGCGCGCAACGCAGGTATAAAAACCTCATACGCAGGTCCAAACGGGAAAGCTGGAAGAACTTCTGCTCAGAAATAGAAGGTTTTCCAGAGGCTCTTAGGGTAAATAAGGTTATATCTAAAAACAGAAACGCAAAGCTGACGACTCTGAGGCTCCCCTCGGGTGAGCTCACAACTTCCCCTGAGGAGACTCTAAGGCATCTAACGGCGGTTCATTTTCCTGGCTCTAAGAATGCAAGGATGACAACTGCTCGGGCCCCACGCCTAAGGGCTCGACCAATGGACTGGGAGCTTGCATCAAAAGTTGTCACCTACGACAGAATCAATTGGGCAATAAAATCCTTTGAAAGGTACAAAAGCGCCGGTATAGACAGGATCTTTCCGGCCTTATTACAAGAGGGGGCAAACTGCCTGCAGGCACCACTGTACCACCTCTTCCGCTCCTGTCTGGCTTTGGGCTACATACCGGTGGCCTGGAGAACGGCAAGAGTAATTTTCATTCCAAAAGCAGGCCGTACCAGCTACGACCAAGCAAAGGATTTCCGACCTATCAGCCTGACATCTTTCCAACTAAAAACATTGGAGAGACTGGTAGATAGTTTCATCAGAGATGGGGCACTTGTAAGACAACCCTTACACACCCAACAACATGCATATCAATCGGGACGCTCGGTAGACACAGCACTTCACTGTCTTGTCTCCCGGGTGGAGAAAGCGATTGAGCAAAAGGAAATGGCACTTGGCACTTTCTTGGACATTGCGGGTGCTTTCGATAACACTACTTTCGAAAGCATAAATAACGCAGCAATTCAGCACTCGGTCGAACCCACCATCGTTAGTTGGATTGACAGAATGTTAAGCGAACGTCTTGTCGTGTCTGCACTCGAGGGGGGGACCGTTGAGGTCAAAGTCAACAAAGGATGTCCGCAGGGTGGTGTTCTTTCACCTGTACTGTGGTGCCTGGTCGTTGACAAACTCATACGGGCCCTGAACCAATCGGGTATATACGCACAAGGCTACGCAGACGGCATTGTCATCTTGGCCATCGGCAAATTTCCGAAAATAGTGTCGGAGATTATGACGAGGTCACTGAAGATAGTCACTGAATGGTGTAAGGCAAGAGGACTGTCGGTAAACCCGACTAAATCAGTCACCGTTCGGTGACAAAAGGAAAGTCTTCGTTGAAAGTCTCGTTTGAAGAACCCAAACTCGCGTGACATACCCTTACACTCTCGGAGTCGGTTAAATATCTTGGAGTCATCCTAGATAAAAAAACTGCTCTGGGCAAAACACGTCGAAAGGCAAAGCAGAAGGGCCACCGCTTCCTTATGGATGTGCAGCAGAACCTTCGGGCCCTCATGGAGGCTCAAACCAAAAATCATATATTGGATTTTCACTACGGTTGTAAAACCAATGCTAACCTATGGTGCGCTGGTCTGGTGGCAAGCCGGTAAACGCCTCACCATACAAAGCCACTTGCCAAAGTGCAAAGACAAGCACTGCTCTGTATAACCGGAGCTCTGCGTACCACTCCCACGGCATCACTGGAAGCGCTCATAGGACTCATGCCCCTCTATCTAAGTGTTGAGGCAGAGGCCAGAAGAGCTGCATACAGACTGTCGTGCGGAGAATGTAAACTTTTGATAAGAGGACCGGGACACAGCAGGGTCTAATCCGACGTGACTCAGACCCATAACTCTTCAACTATGAGGAGGGATAGATGTGGACCACTCTTTAATTTCGAGAGAAAATACGAAATTGACATATCATGCTTAAACGTTTGGACCTCCAATCCAGAGGGGCTTCTTAAACCTAGTGAACCGGTCTGGTTCACAGACGGCTCTAGGTCCGAAAACGGCACTGGAGCAAGCATTACACGCGAAAGACCTAAATATAGCCACACGCTTTCTTTAGGAAAAATGGTTTCCACGTTTCAAGCGGAGATTGTTGCAATCTTGGCTTGTGCGCAACAAAACCTAAACCGAGGAAATCACAATAAGAACCTCACCATCTGCACCAACAGTCAAGCTGCCTAGGTGCCTTGGGTTCGTACCAAAGCAACTCGGTGCTCCTCCAGGACTGCATAAAAGCCCTGGGGAGACTGTGTGAGCAAAACCGGGTTCGCATTCTGTGGATCCCTAAGCAGGTTGACATTCCAGGCATGTCCAATGCCAGCCTGCTAGCTGACAAAGGTTCTAAATCAGAGCTGATTGGACCCGAACCAGCATGTGGCATTACCCCAAACACGGTTAAAACCGAAATAGGGCGATGCTTTGAAACAAAATTCAGCCAACACTGGAAAAACCTAGATGGTCTACGGCGGAGCAAACTCTTCATAGATGGGCCCTCGAATAACAGATCACAGGCACTACTGGCACTTATCTGTTTAGGCATTTCTGTTTAAACTTAAAATACAGCGATGCGCATTTAATTAGTTGTTTCAAAATTTTATTAATTGTTGTAAAATTTTATTTTGCTATTCAGGCGAATCGATTAAGTTCAAATGAGCTTCAAAATTTAATAAGATTATCTACAAACGGCATGTCGCAGAGGCAGATAGCAAACCTTTATAATGTGTCACCTAGTGTTGTAAACAGGACTGTTTCAAAGGTCCGAATTAGTATTAGTCCGAATTAGTAATTAAAATAGGTAGCGCTAATATGCGGCATGGGGGTGGTCGTCAACAATCAACAACAGCTCAAGCAGATAGACATCTAGTACTGACTGTTCGAAGGGATTAAACAATAACGGCTAGCAGACTAAGAAATGTCACAGGAATAAACGTGTCTCTCTCCACTATAAGAAGAAGGCTTCATGAACGTCATCTGAGACCCAGAAGACCAGCCAGACATCCACGATTGAATAGGGCACACGGTGTAGCTCGAAGAAGATGGGCAGAAGAATGCCGAGAATTAGGCATGGACCAATGGGATCGTTGCTTGTTTACAGATGAATCAAAATTTTGTTTGTATCATTCAGATGGGCGTGTTCGTGTATGAAGAGAACGTAGAGAGCGACCGACGCGGATTCGACAGAGGACGCGAGGACCGACGCTGTTCGGTCGTACACATTGACACGCCACATCAGTGCATAGTGGTTGCCGTTTCGCACTATAGTGAACGTGGCTAATTACCGTAATTAACTAATAATTACCTGTCGTGCCGGTACCGTCTCTAGGTGATGACATGGTGAAAATATTCTTTTGGGTGATCGTAATCTAAGGATATTAAAAATCGAGATTAGTCTACAGTCCCGCCAATCGAGCACCCCGCCTCCGCGCTCTAGGGTATTAGGATAAACAACCGGTAGAAGTCACGTAAAACGTCAGTGGCAAAGTACACGGACCAAATGCCACGATATTCCACAAATTGTAGAACACGTCGATCACGCGTACCACCACCTACCACGACTCCTGGAGGTACACGGGCTGCCGCCACGTATTCCACAAAGTGGTACACGAGCAAGGAAGCCGCGTATTCCGCTTATCTAACACAACTCCAGAAGGTACACGAGCAGCCGCCACGTATTTCACAAAATAGTGGTACACGAGCAAGGAAGCCACGTATTCCGCTGAAGCCGGTAACCACTCTCCCCGGAAGCCCAGAACGCCACGAGCTGCAACCAGCGATACCACTAGGCTAGGCGACGGGAGGACCCGCTCGACTTATTAGTCCCAGGGACACTTACCGCAAAGGCTCGTGTCGTGTCTTGTAAGTCTCTTATTTAGACTTGTAGACTGTTGTCCAGTTTCACGCACGCCAGCCGTGTAGTCAATTTTACTTGCGTTAGTAGCAGCAACATACGACACTGCCGCCCTCTAGGGACCGCGGAGCACACTTACTAGGTGAATGGTATAACAGGAACCGATAGTGTTAGTCGGATCAGTATGGTCTTAAGGGTATCCCGAGAGTCACCGATTCAAATTATTTTTAAAACAGGCCACCACGTCCTAGCATTTTTCTCACTCTTTTCCGTACCTGCTAACGCATTAAAACGAGATGCATGCTATCCCGTCTGTTACTACATATTCTTTGTTAAATTTTGCAAAAACTACGTAACTTTTAGATTTTATTTTTAGAAACATATGAAGATTATTTATTATAGAATTGCGAGAGCCTATAAAATAAACAAACAAATGCATACAAATGCTTCAAACAATCAATTATTTATCAATAATGGCTTTTTCATGGATTAAATGAATTAATAACAATCTGTTTCTATGTGTGCGCAATAAAGCATCTTATTGACCTAATATTTACATTTACATTTTTCAAAATTTTCACATGTAATACCATAAGTGCACAAATTATTTCCAGAAAATTTTTTTAAGCTCACGAATGCATTAGTTGGCGTGGAAATCTGCCCGAGTCGCAGACGAGGGCAGATTTCCTCACGCTAACTAATGCATGAGTGTAAGCGATAAAAAATTTTCGGAATTAATTTTTGTACGAATGGTATTCGGTAAGAAAATCGCACAACTCTTAATTGATGTTATATTTTATAAAATATTTAATAAATTATAATGACATTTTACTACTAGATATTTCCATTCTACATCTATCTTAGTTTTTCATCTATCTTACTCGACTTCCACTTCTGCTTCCGTTGGAAACCAACAACAAACTACTTACACTCACTGTGTTTTTAATTTTAATTAGTTTTTCTGATATATTTGTTGGATTCATTTAATGTTACC
>CAUVYR010000075.1:45767-147532 GCA_963556235.1 Cryptophagus acutangulus | reverse complement strand
ATATTGTCAAGACTCAAACTATTGTGGAATTATTTGGCATTATGCAAATAACATATGATCCGCCTTATCAGCGATTACATGAATCTCACGTTGTCGAAGACACCGGAAAAGCAACACGAGCCGCGGTGCCAGCAAGGTGATCGAACGGGATGACCGATCGAACGCTGAGCTGACACAAATTGCAAAGTAACAATAATTATTGTAATGCAAAAGAGAGTTAGTCTGTTTTGAGGATCGAACCATATAGGTCGATCCAAATATAATAAACGCGTCGCAAACTGGTGTCAGAGAAATATCATAGAAGACCAAGTGCCAAGATGACCATTGCCCTCCGCTCGTTGCCGCTGGGACCCATAATGATGTAAGTAAATTAATACCCTAATGTGCGGGGATCAATACGTGAGTTAATAAATATAATTTTAACACTGGCCCCTCGACTAATTTATTGGAATTCAAACCCGCTACGTTTCCCAGTCGCGTAAATCGTGACATATGGTGGAGACGCCGAGTTCCGCCGAGTTAGGTAGATTCCCCGAAATCTACCCCGTATCGATGCCAAGAATTAACCATTAATTAATATAATAAAATCATTTCGACTAATTTTTATAATTATTTCGACGTAAAACTAATGTCAACGAAATAAGCGTAAAACAGGAGCCAATTAACTCAGCCCTTGAAAAACTTATAACACCGTAACATGCGTAATAACATGGGCCCCAAGATAAACCAAACACCAGGGACCAAAGCCTTTCTTCAAACTGGATGCTGAGGCTGGCATCCACCCTGGTGGTTGTGTAACAACGAAACGCCTAAATGTTACGCACATTTTATGCATTTACAAATTGATACTCACGAATTCATAATTTAAAATCACAATTTAACCCTGACACAAGTAAACAATAAATTGAAACTGTAGTTTTATTACCCATTTGCCACACGCCCAATTTGTTACATTAATTTTCACCGACTTGCGTGTTTTGTTATTACATAATTATACTCTCATTCCATATCACACTTATAGTAAAGGGCTTTAGTGCGAATTTACAGACATTGATTATGTGTACGCCCGGTATATCATCTTATACATTGTATTACTAATTATCTGAATTAGATTAGCTTATATTATTTCTCCGAGTTTGTTTATCTTAATAAACGTGCCTGTTCCTGGTTTTGGGTGTCGCATTACATTACAGCCTCTTGGGTTTTTCGTTTAGTTGTCTGTCAACTTCGTCCGTTGGTGTGCGTTTTCCGAGTTCTTGGTGGCCGTAGTATTTTGTTTTTGAGTTATATCTTTTTTTGTGTTTTTGGACTATCCATTTAATACATGTAAGTAGTATACTATTTTTTTTTTTTTTTTTTTTAAATTAAAACTCTAACTTTTTTAGCATGGTTTCGTCCACTACTACCCGTATGGAGTCGCCGGCTCTCGTGGAGTTGGCCCGATTGTTGGGCGTAATGTCTCCGGCTGAGTTCGTCGAGGCGACGCGCCTCTTCCAGGAGTTTTCCGAGGCGTCGGTCCGGGAGAGTGCCTTCCCGGTGTTAATCGCCGAAGCCGATGTTTCGGCATTGGCTAGCGATGTTTCGGCATCCTGCGCGGTTTTGGACGTTCCGACGCCTTCTGTTGCGTCTAGTGCTGCCGTTGATCCAGTTCCCCGGATTTATCGGACGGAGCTCGACTGGGTGCCATTTGTTCCACCAGTCGAGGAAGTGGTCGTCCTACCAACCAAGGACGAGGATGTTCTGTTGTGTAAGAAGGCAGAAACCCTGCCGACCGCGGAGGGCGATATTCCGCCGGAGATGCCCGACCTTTCTGTGGCCGTTTCCTCGGCATTACCGACGGTGGTGGAGGGTGACGATGATGATGCGGCCCTACGGGAGATGTCCGACCTTTCCCTGTGCGCTCCCTTGGTATTGCCGAGGAAACGGCCACAGAAAGGTCGGGCATCTCCGGCGGAATATATGAACTCGAAAAGCTCGAGTTCATATGTTGTTAGCTTTCGTTTTTTATTAGGTTTCATATTGGAATTCGAATTCAAAGAAATATTTTCAAAGTTGGAATTTGAATGTGCTTCATTTGATTGAGTTATCATTACACTATTAGAATTGTTAATTAAATTCATTTCGTTTTCTATGAATGAATCTTCAAACATTATTGGAATATCATCAATCGAGTCCTCAATATTATCTAAATTATCAGCTGATGTAATAAATCTATGTTCAGTTTGCGCGATAGATGCAGCTTTACAAGCGCCATCAGAATCAAAACAATTTGTATCTACCGCGAAGTCTTCTGGACAAATTTTTGAAATTACACAATCAATATCGCTTGGCTCTCGACAATTAATTTTTCCTCCTCCCGTTAATTTCTGTTCTTTTAAGTAGGCAGATACTTTTTTCTTTGCTTCGCATTTTAGCCGAGTGTATAAATCTCTTATTGCTTTCCAGTCTCGTTCCAATCCTTGACTATTCAGTTTCATTTGTAGTAATTGCCATTTTTCTTTTTTCTTTTTTATAAGCAAACTATCACTTGTGGTCTTACTTTCAATAATATTTCGATGCTCATTAACAAAATTAACAACTATTAACTTTTCATCTTCTGTAAAATTAGTAGCTCTTTTAGCTTTTTTATCCATATTAATATTCGAATAATATTGTAAATATTATTGACATTGGATATGACATTAAATAGTAACAAAAATTCCAATGTTGCCAGACGTAACATGATTTTAGTTAAAATCGTGACTTTTAGAACGGAGAATGTAAAACAATTTTAAAAGGGATTTTAATTTTAAAATCATTTTAGCTAAAAGGCATTTTAAAATATATCGGAGAATGCAAGCCATTGATTTTGAATATATGCAGCAATTTTTTATTATTACGTAACAATACACAATTATTGGGTTTTGTAGATGAAATCTGAAAAACGTAATTTTTTGCATTTGTAAGAACTATTTATTCTAGGTTCTATTATATCTGTGATTTGATCATAAATTTGTTTAGCTTCTGGTGTGTTAGTTATTATTGTAGGTGTACACATTTTGTTCTGTTCTTTTTCAGTGATTCTTCTATAAATTTGTTGTAAAGTATGTTTCTTTGAATGAATTTTGTCATTTACTGTCTTTAAATAATACTCAAAAAGAAAACAAGTAAAATTATTCAAGTTACCATACATTTTAACGTCATCAATAAGACTGAGGACGTTAAATACAACAAATTCATTATTTAATATCTGAGAAGAAAATCTTACATAATTCCTTAAACATTTTTCAGCACAGTCAATATATTTTTTTATCAAATCATCGTTTTGTAGAATTTTCACAGCGCAGTGCAGATATAAAAATAATTTAAAATAATTTGAAAATTAATGATTTTTTAAAAAGAATTGTTTTTCAGAATATAAAAGTAAGAATCGAAATTCTGTAGCTTTCCAACGCCTAACTTCATTAAAATTTCTAGGTTTTCTTATAAAATCTGATGTTATAAATGTGTGCATATTTTGTAACATTACATTATTTATTTGATTTTTTAAATCTTGCGACAACTTAAAGGGTTGATTTCCTTCAATATAATAATTTAAAAGAAGAATTTTAACAACACTTAAGTAAATCAGATGCATAGGGTCAAGAGGAAACTGTTTAACAAAATCCAGTTTTAGATTTAATAATGGAGATTGATTTTTAATGTAATCATGTTCATCAATATTTAAAAAATCTGAACGTAGTTTTTTTTTCATGGAATGTGTCTTCTTGATGTGCAAAACTTATTCTATGGTTTTCACTTCTACCTACAGTGATACATTTTTCGCATGCAAATATGCTAGTATGCTCAACAATTTGTTTTAAATAACACCGCATTGGGGCATCACACAAAAAAGTATAACTTAGAGGCAAAAAATTAAAGTAAGGCTTCAGAATTTCTAATAAATTATTTAAATAATTTTTTGTTATATTGTGGACACAGGCACAGTTTCGTAACTTATCTTCTATTCCTGTTTCTAATTTAGGTTCCAAACCTGCTTGAGGAATCTCTAAATTAGCTTCTAAAATATTTTCCGTGGTGTTTTCCCCTTGAGATTCTATAGTATTTATGGTGCATAAATTATGCAATTCTAAACTTTAATTTCTGGTTCTGCAACCAGAAGAGTTTTCCAGATTATTAATTTGATTTAAATTTATTAATTCTGTTCGGAATTCGTTTTTTAGATGTTTAGTTTGTTTTTACTTGTTATTTAAATATTGGAGAGATACACCTGTTTAGTAGTGAAGCTAGAGCAGCGAAAAAAGAGGGCACAATTTTTTGTAGCATATACGCGTTTGACGAGCAATTATTCACGAAGAATAAGACTTATCGACACTTGCGTTGAGTACTTGGCAAAAGTCGAATCGGTTTTCTTCAACTATAGTAAATTTTCGTTTTAATTTGCAATTGAGCATTTTGATATTTTCGATTAATTCGCGATTGACTAATGATACGCGCTTCACCTGTGACTGGTGATTTCTCTCATTTTTCCTAACCAAAAATTACTCTTTCTTTTCCTATTTCCGCACCTTTTTTTCCCATATTAAATATTTCGTTTCGCTACGTCGCCGTCCAGCCTTCTCGCGCCTAGCCGCCACTTTTCGCTTTACTCTTCATCATTTAAGGTAAGTGCTATTTTGCTGCTTTATTTCTTTGCTGCTGTATTTTTCACTATTTATAATTGCCAAGCGGATTACATCTATCCCGACCATATAAATTTCGCCGCGTTATTAACATTTGGTCCTTCGAGCCGGATTATCGGCACTAGCGGTTTGTAGGGTCGTGATTTTTTAAATTCGCTTTCTGATTGATTGTTACAGGTGTATCTCTCAATTTTTTGAATTTAATTGATTCTTTTTTAGACAAGTTTTCGCAATTTACATGTTTTTGCGCATTTGTCGCGATTTTATTTTATTTTATTTCTTTTTTTTTGTATTGGTTGGCCACGATTTGTTGCTCGCGTTATTTGTCGCATTTTCGCTCACCACACAGTTTCGTATTTTTTCACACATTCTTGTTGCTTCAAATCGACGATATTTGAATTTATTGTTTTCTATCCTCTTCTTATTTTTGGTTCTCCTCTACTATTGAACTTTATTTGTCATTATTTTAATTCTTGTAATAATGGCTGCTGCTAAATTGAAATTAGCCATTGCGCTTCGTGAGGATGTAATTGATCAAATTACAGAAATTAAAAATCTTGCGGATCAAGCGTACAAAAAGGAGGAACATTATGAATTTTTGTACGCACAATTGCAAGCTAGATCTTCTGCGGTTGAACCACTTTTCGAACAGTTTAATACTCAACATGTCGCGATATTGAGCATTGTTTGCACTTAGGAGGGTGCAGATTTGAAGGAACAGAGTGCAATTCGACAGGCATTCAATGAAAATTATTATACGATTCAGAGTATTTGTTCTGAATTATTTGAAATACCTACTCTTGAGGTGACGACCCAAAATGCTCCGTCTGCTGCCATTTGTCAGATAAAATTACCGCGCCTTGAACTTCCTAAATTTGATGGTGACATTAAAGCTTGGAAATCTTTTATCGACATGTTCAATTCGACAATCCATAACAATTCTACGTTATCGGGTATCGAAAAATTCAATTTTCTGGCTTCTTGTCTTCAAGGCGCTCCTTTATCGTTGGTTCAATGTGTTCCGAAATCAACCAATAATTATCCCATAGCTTATAATTCGCTCGTTAAACGCTACGATAATAAAAGATTGTTAGCATCTTCGCATTGGAATGCGCTTGACAATTCACAACGGTTAACGGACGCCACCGCAAATTCGAAAAGTCTACGTCATTTAGTGAACATTTTTACTGAAAATATAGCGGCCTTAAAAAACATTGGATACTTAGTAACGCAATGGGATTTTATGTTGTTTCATATGCTTCAAAAGAGACTTAACACGGAAACAGTTACGCGTTTTGAATTAGCTGATATCTTGAACGACCAATCTCCTTATTTTGAAACTTTAGTCGATTTTGTAGTCAAACAATGTGATGCTTTCGATAGTGTTTCATTTAGGGATTCTCTTACTAAGAAACCTCAGAACAATGCGAGAGGAACTAGTCAATTCAGCTCCAGCAGACAGGGTTCTTCCTTTTTAGTCAGGACGGACCATTCGTGTGTGTTATGTCAAAAGGATCATCCAATTTATAGATGCTCGGCTTTTTTGGCAAAATCCCCTAAAGATCGCTGTTAGGTAGTCAAGGAATATAAGTGGTGCGTAAACTGCCTCGGTGATAAACACTAAATTAAGAATTGTAATTCAACTTCAACCTGTCGTTCGTGTGGACAACAACATCACTCTCTACTGCATTTTACTTCAGTTCTCTCTCAACAGCCTCAAAATGCTACTCAGCTTGGATCCTCGTCGCTTCCGCTGTCTTCACCGCCGTCGTCCTCTTCATCGCAAACAACTTCGCAAAATTTGCATTCTATGACTAGTTTATTACCCTCTGCCACAACGGTTTTATTATCGACCGCTATCATTGATCTTTTGGATCAAAGAGGGAACGCACATCCCGTTCGCGTTCTTCTAGACAACGCTAGTCAAGGGAACTTTATTTCAAAAAAATGCGCAAATTGCTTGGGTTTCTCAAAGACGAAATTGTCATATGATATTCTTGGCTTGGGTCATATGAAAGCAGGAGCTTCTCACAGCACCACTTGTAGGCTTCAACCGCGGCATTGTTGCCAACCTCAATTTAGTATCGAAGCGGTTATTTTACCCCAAGTCTGTGGTAACATGCCCAGCATTTCTTTTCCTAACAACCAATGGTCACATATTGCCAATATTAGACTTGCCGATCCTAACTTCAATGTTTCGAGTCATATTGATATGTTACTAGGTGCAGAGATTTTTGCCATGATCATAAAATCTGGTCGACGTATTGGTAATAGTTATGAGCCAACGGCTATCGATACTGAATTTGGCTGGATTTTGATGGGACGCATCGCTTTAGCTGCGCCTAATACAAATATCACATCACTTTGTAGTTTGGTTCAAGAACCCTCTCTTGAGTCAATTGTTCAAAATTTTTGGTCTCTTGTAGAAGTTCCCATTTCCCAACCGTTGTCAAATGAAGACGTTCAAGCTGAACAATTTTTTGCATTTCAGCATTTTCGCGATTCATCAGGTAGATTTGAGGTCCCTTTACCCTTCAAATTTGACGCGCCAGAATTTACGGACTCTCGTATTATTGCTCATCGTCGGTTTTTGTCTTTAGAGCGTCGACTTACAAATCATTTGGACTTGTACCAGCAGTATTCTGCCTTTATGCGAGAATATTTAAATTTAGGACACATGGAACTCTTGGAAAATCCTGTTGAATCTCCATTCTGTTATTATATTCCGCACCATTGCGTACTTAAACCAGATAGCATCACCACGAAGCTTCGTGTGGTTTTCGATGCGTCCGCTAAAACTTCAGAAGGTCTCTCGCTCAATGATACTCTTTTCGTCGGTCCTAAGTTACAGAGTAATATTTTTAACATTTTGTGTCAATTTCGTATGCACCGATTTGTCTTTACCGCAGATGTCAAACAAATGTATCGGCAGATTCGCATTTTACAACATCAAAGATCGTATCAACGGATCTTATGGAGATTTTCGGCTTCCGATCCGATTCTGACGTATCAGTTGAATACTGTCACTTACGGTTTGTCTGCAGCTCCTTTTTTAGCACTACGAACATTGATGCAGTTGGCTAAAGACGAAAGACACAATTTTCCACTAGGTTCTGAAATATTGTTACGAGATGTCTATGTCGATGACATCGTTACGGGTTGTAAAACCATTGATGACGCACACACGATTCAAACCCAGTTAATTGATCTCCTCTTGTCTGGTGGATTTGAACTCCGAAAATGGGCAAGCAATCACCCTCAAATTCTTGCCAACATTGACGAAGCTCACTGTCAGACGTCTCCTGTTTCTTTTGACGACGAAGCCAAAAGTGTGGTGAAGATTTTAGGTTTGCAATGGAATCCTCATGTCGATTGTTTTAATTATCGGGTTCAACCTATTGAGCGATTGTGTACAAAACGAACTCTGCTATCTGAACTTGCCCGAATTTATGACCCTTTAGGATTCCTTGCACCCATTACCGCTTCCGCAAAATTTATGATCCAAGATTTATGGGCTTTAGGACTCAAGTGGGATGATGCACCGCCTTCAGATATTGTTAATCGTTGGCATCAATTTAAACTAGAACTGCCTTTATTATCTGATCTTCGCATTCCACGATATATTTGGTTAGAGAATTGTGCCAGATGTGAGCTTCATGGATATTGTGATGCATCCGAATTAGGATATGCTGCCGCAATTTACATTCGATTTGTAGATATTGATGATACGGTAAAAGTGCATTTAGTTTGTGCTAAATCGAAAATTGCTCCTCTAAAACGGTTGTCCATCCCTCGTTTAGAATTGTGCGCTTGTTTATTGCTATCTCGGCTCTTTGAATCAATTTTGAATATTTATCGAGATGTTCATACTTTTGATAAGATTTATGCGTGGTCAGATTCCACCGTTGCTCTGACATGGGTTCGATCATCTCCTCATAGATGGAAAACGTTTGTCTCTAATCGCGTTTCTCAGATTCAGCATATGATTCCTTCGATCGATTGGTACCATATTTCTGGTACAAATAATCCAGCAGATTGCGCCTCACGTGGGCTTTTACCTCGCGATTTTTTATCTCATTCCCTATGGTGGGCGGGACCCGCTGAATTGCGAGATCCAAACTTTTCCGTCGATACTGTGGCTCTAGATAATAACGTCGATTTAGACACGCAAGCAGAAGAAAAACGTTTGGTCTTGTTAGTGGAGACGGAGGCATGTTTGGTGGATGAGCTGATGATTCGATTTTCTTCGCTGCGGAAAATACAAGGTTTGTTAGCCTATTTTTTACGCTTTATTTCCAATTGTAGGCACAAAATTCGCAACGGTGGTTCACTATCTTCTGAGAATTTGTCTGAAGCATTAACTCTTCTTGTTAAGCGTACTCAAGCTCGTGAGTTTTCGAAAGAGATCAGCTCTTTAGAATTTAAACACTTACCTAAACACTTCAAGCGTTTGGCTCCATTTATTGACGATAATGGTATTATCAGGGTGGGCGGGCGACTCCGCCATGCGTCAATATCGTTTGATAGTAAACACCCCATACTTCTACCAAGTAAGTGCCGCTTGACGGAGTTGATTATTGAAGACTTTCATCAGCGGTACCTTCATCCGGGCGCGCAAACCCGTCATTCTTTGCTTCGCCAGCAATTTTGGATTTTATCTGCCAAAAGAACAATTTCGCGATTGGTGTCAAAATGTATGACATGTTGGCGCCTCAAACCCAGTAGTTTACAGCCGCAAATGAGTGATTTACCGTCAGCACGACTTTCGCAAGTAAAACCGTTTTCTTGTGTAGGCATCGATTATGGTGGCCCATTCAACATAACTCTTGGCCGTTTGCGAGGTGCTAAAACTCATAAAGCATATATTTGTTTATTTGTCTGCTTTACTACTAAAGCGATACACCTAGAGTTAGCATCAGACTTATCTACGGAAGCTTTTCTAGCTGCTTTACGTCGATTCATTGCGCGTCGTGGACGATGTAATTTCATATTTTCGGATTGTGGAACAAATTTTGTTGGTGCTAACAATCACCTCATTAAATGCATGCAGGATGCTTCCGAGTTAGAGCGCATCAAATGGAATTTCAATCCGCCATCCGCTCCCCATTTTGGCGGACTTTGGGAAGCCGGCATTAAATCCGTTAAAACGCATCTTGCACGGGTTATCGGGGATCAACTTCTGACCTACGAAGAGTTCAACACAGTTTTAGTGCAAATTGAAGCTCTGCTCAATTCTCGTCCATTGTGTCCGGTTAGTTCTGATCCGAATGATCTTTCAGTATTGACTCCAGGTCATTTTTTAATGCTTGAACCTATTTCTGTACTACCCGATCATGATTTGACTGGTCTCAAAATGAGCACTTTATCGCGCTGGCAGCTCTTACAGAGGATGCATTCTGATTTCTGGACTCGTTGGCAGCGGGAGTATTTGCATACGCTTCAGCAGAGGAGTAAGTGGGTCGATAATTCAACTCCTATCAAAGTAGATACACTTGTTTTGATCAAAAATGATGTTTCTCCGCCATCTAAATGGCGTCTTGGTCGTGTAACTGAAGTCCATCCCGGTTCTGATGGAACAATCCGAGTTGTGTCGGTGTTGACAAATGGAGGTATCATTAAACGCCCCGTGGTCAAACTCTGTCCACTGCCCTTGTGCGATCCAACTGTTAACGAGGCTTAAAACTATTGTTTTAGGTGGGCGGAATGTTCGGAATTCGTTTTTAGATGTTTAGTTTGTTTTTACTTGTTATTTAAATATTGGAGAGATACACCTGTTTAGTAGTGAAGCTAGAGCAGCGAAAAACGAGGGCACAATTTTTTGTAGCATATACGCGTTTGACGATCAATTGTTCACGAAGAATAAGACTTATCGACACTTGCGTTGAGTACTTGGCAAAAGTCGAATCGGTTTTCTTCAACTATAGTAAATTTTCGTTTTAATTTGCAATTGAGCATTTTGATATTTTCGATTAATTCGCGATTGACTAATGATACGCGCTTCACCTGTGACTGGTGATTTCTCTCATTTTTCCTAACCAAAAATTACTCTTTCTTTTCCTATTTCCGCACCTTTTTTTCCCATATTAAATATTTCGTTTCGCTACGTCGCCGTCCAGCCTTCTCGCGCCTAGCCGCCACTTTTCGCTTTACTCTTCATCATTTAAGGTAAGTGCTATTTTGCTGCTTTGTTTCTTTGCTGCTGTATTTTTCACTATTTATAATTGCCAAGCGGATTACATCTATCCCGACCATATAAATTTCGCCGCGTTATTAACAAATTCATTAGTTTTATGTAAGGAAATTTGTACTATATTTTTAGGCTGACACAAATTGACAGTTCTTAATTGTTTATGAATCTTTTCAACCAGTTTTTTCCTTTTTCGTTGCAATTGTCGTTTTCCAACCAGTTTATTTGAAATAGTGTTTTTTCTTAAAAAAAAAAACAACATTTATGTTTGAATTTGGCAGGAAGTTGCACACCTAAATGGAAAACAGCAGCACCAAAAAACAAAAAATATATTAATATATAATATTTAGGGCCGGTATTTGAAAAATTAAACTTTAGAATTTCTATCAATTGTCTTTTTTTAATACATGCAATAACAAAAGAAAATCATAAATAAATATGCAGATTAGTGTTTATAATGCCGGGCCTTAATATTAATATTATAAATCAAATAAAGTAAAGAACTTGTTTGTACACTAAATTTATGACTAAGAATGTACAAATGCTACATAGTACAGTCGCGGCCAGAAAATTCCGCACGATTTTTAATCAAGTGGGTAGGTTTTTGAAAAAATTTCCTATAGTGAATGGAACTTTAAAAAACATTCAGAAATTCAGTGGCGTACAACTTATTTTCAAATTATAAAAAGTTAACAATTTTATTTTAAAGTTTAACATTAATGAAAATTATTAGGTTAATTAATTTAATTAGAAATAAAACTAACAAAATTGAATCACATTCGAAGACAACAAACAAAATATTTTTTTTTAAATCAAAAATTGTGCTTTTTCTGCACTGAATTTTGTCAGCTACTCGTTGCAACGACCACCCTTCATCTATTTTTGCTATTGCAAAACCTTTTTCAGCTTCGGTTAACGTATGATACGGCATATGAAACTTTGTAAAAGTAAGAATAAAACTGACAAATCTGCTAGTTTTTAAATTAAACTGACATATCAAAAATAGAAAAATAGGCGGCCGTGGTTTAAAAACCACAATTACAAACGAAAAACACACCGTGCGGAATTTTCTGGCCGTGACTGTACATATAAGTTTGTTTTCTTATAAAAATGTTGTAGAAACGTCAAGATTGACAACGAACGATTGATAATGAACTCTTCAATATGCCAAATAGACCTGCAACCATAAATAAACGAATATGAAACTTATTATTATTAACAATAGCTCTCTATAAAACTTGTTATTATTACGTTTGTAAAAGTACAAAAATATTAGTAGATGTTTTTGCTTACGTACAGAACCAGTCGTCATGCGCAAACAAGAGAAGTTGACTTGTTTTTCTTGTTTCCGCATGATAAAACGATTTTACATCGGTTCTATTGTTGCAACCTCGAATTTACGTGCAATATTACGGGGGTGGAAAGGGAGACTGTATGGCTTTTAAAAGTGGGATTCGACGGACTGTAGGGGTGGTAGTTTTATCTACTTTTCCGGGTAGAACTTTAGGCTACTAAAATTTAATAAAGTACACGACAATTTAATAAGACTAAGAACTATTTATTTACTAACAGAACTATCTGGAGACATATTCTAATAACTAACACCTAAACAGAATTAATAACCGGGCAAGTAAACAAAGGCAAACACGAGCGCACGAGTCATACAGTAGCTATATACCACCCTAATGCTTGAATAAAATTACAATTATCATTTACCATCGGTACTCACCACTAACAATAAAAATCCCAAAGCACTGGTTTACTGTCACATTCTCAACCACAACCCCGCTGCGCTTGTTGTTGTTGGTGGCGTACCGCTTGCTGTCGCTCGGCTCGTTCGTCTTCTTTTATTGCTGTTGAAACACACCCCAATCCACAAACTCTTCTTTTAAACCCAACTCCACTTTCTCGCGTCCGCTCGCTGCCAATATCTTCTTCAGACTAACTTGATTTTCTCTTGACTTTTTCACTCTGCCCCCAGCACTTCCCAGGGTGGCATTTGGTAATCTCATTATCAAGTTTTGGTTGATGTTTTGTTGTAGACCACTGGCGCCAGAACACTACTTAACCCCGCGTTGACACATTTATGCCGTTTCCTATGCATGGCGATGCCCAAACGTCCAGACTTCCAGACCCAGCACTTCGCTGTTGACAGCTTTACTGGGCCAAAGTACCACGCTATTCCATTACCGTTTTCGTTGACATATTTATATCCCGCTTCTCACGGTCAGGACCATCGTCATCTGGTGTCTGATCGTTCGAGTGGCGCCAGCGTCCGTAGCCCTGATACTTCCTGGGTGGTCCTAATATTCGCGCCCGTTTATAACATGCCGTCCTTGCCCACGAAAAAAAAACTTAATAACTTAGACAAAAAGTTTTTTTTTACAGTTCTATTTCAATTACATAAATTTTTATACCTATAATTCTAACTTATCTAAAACAATAAATGCCAATTTAGTGCAAGCACGTGCAATGTATTTAACACCTCTTCATCAACCCAACTGGAAAACATTTGGTTGATCGGTGCTCTATTTTTGAACAAACAACCAGACGCTAGCTTCCTCATCTGCTTGTGTTAAATGGCCATTACGTACATTTACCAACACCTCTCTATTACCACAGTCTACCCTAAAATGAACGATCAAGCCTACAACAAATAGGCTAAATAGCACAGTCATTAAACTAATTCCTCCGCATTGACATAACCTCTTTTTTTTTAATACACCGATTGGTACCAGCAACTCTGCAATTCGAGATCGCTCATTGTACTAAACAAAATTATCCTAATACATTTATGTCAACTATCCGTGACAGCCGATTACAATTTCCAAAATAAACTAAAATTTACTACTCCTCAAAATAAAGATTACATTTGATAATCAGTTTACGGTTGACCCTTCTATACCTACACCTACTTCCTTAAACTACCTACCCTACATAACTATCCAAAAAAAAAACAAATTATATTTTCTTAACATATACCTTCTACCAACCCTTCACTTGCACTTGCTTCTCTTTTATTTTGGCATGGTCAGCCAACAACTGGTTTGGTCTACTGTACACCGTTGCTTTTGGAGGTGCTGTTGCCAATGGTATTTCTGCTTTTGCTTCCTCTTCTTTCTCGGTTCGTACTGAGTCCATTATGACCTCGTTTGTATTATCTTCGGCTACCCTCTGAGCACGGTGTGCTTTATGAATGACCCACAATGTCATAGTGTCTTATAAACTGGCCATAAGACGCCAACTGCATCCATCTACCCGATGTATTGCTAGCCCATTTAAAATTACTTCTATTCCAAACTTTACAACCCTAAACGCAAACCACAATCCTAGGCAACCACTAGTGAAGTTGCCAATTATTGTCATCTATCCCCATAAGTATTCCCACGTACTCTGAGAAATTCGCCAATTTTCATCTGCACTAAACAAATTTGTTAACGAGTAGCCCTGGTCTTCTGCTTCGCCACCTTTCAGCCGATTTAAAATATTACTATATTCGTTCCATCCCGGACATCATGCACTTTTGAGCTGCTGCAACTTTCTCCCTGGTATAGAGTCCTCCGGTCCCCAAACCTTGGAGTGGCTTAAAACTCAAACAACTAGTGGATCCTGCCTGAAGTTTGATTGGTAAAATCCCGGCCATTGGTTGAGGTGCAAGCCCAATCCATTTTTTCCCCAGTCTGTACATGTTTGGTATAATTGGATTGCAAACTTCTTCGACTCCGTGAAGCTGTAGTACTCTTGTTACGGGTGACATGAAGAAAGATTGATTGTCTGCTATTACTGGCAACTCCTGGTAGCACTTGTTTATGCGACGTAATTGCACAACCCGCGGCACGCACTGCAAAATAAAAAGGGCCTTTCCCGCAATTTTTCCCACGTACCCCAATTTCATTTTAATAAGGGCACTGATAGCATTTGGCGAAATTTGTGCTAATACTAATCTATTTTTTAACACTTCCCGTTCTAACAAGCACCGGCGATAAATTGCATCCACGTAAAGCCTGTCCTGCGCACGGCCCATGGCTTGTTCCACGTATAAGAACTTACTGTTTGTGTAAACCATTAAATTCACATCATCCGTTAGCACTGCTGGTCGCCGCCCCGAATTTACGTCATCTGAGTCCGCCACAATAATATTTGGATGTTCAGTGTCCCAAAATTTCGAGCCGCACATTGCTCGTTTTTTGATCAAAGTTAGAGCAAACACTTTCGCCCCTTGCTCAACTACTAAATATTGCGTTTGTCTTTCCGTCACTATTTCCGCTTTACCGTCAAGCAATAAGACAAATCGTTCACACTCATGTACCAATATTAAATTCACCTATACTCACATCCATGCAATAGCTGTCCGTAAACTTGCACAGTAACCCTCTTCTTAAACGTAAGTTCATTAGGGCTCAACTGTACTGCTGCACTATATGCATTTAATTCGATTTTTACCCCTGCTGTCACCACCACGTTATCCCATGTCATACCATAATGCGTGTAAGTCATCCCTGTGCATGAACCATCTTGCCCCATTTTTCCCGCAATTGTTACTAATGCCCGAGTTGTAGCATTACTGGTTAGTCCATCAATTATGATTCCGCTGAATTCACTAAATCGTTTTTCGTGACGCATCTGTTTACACCCTGATGCACCCTGTTATTAACCCTGTTATTAACCCTGTTATTAACCGCGTGACTTCCACTGAACATGTATTACTTGGACTTGTTCACTCGTCTGTTTCTGTAGCACCACTACAGGCAATTGCTGAGCTGAGTAGCCCGTCGCAGGTTCCGGGCATGGTGCCACTTTATTGAGTGATATTACCGTGAGGTTCACACCAGGTTCCCGGCAATCATATGCCACTATTGCACCTACGGCGCTGATCCCCATAACGCAAGTATGACTCGTACAATGGTTGTAATCTTGTTCTTTGTCTAGAACCCAAAATTTAGTCACCTTTAACCTAATGCGTTAATTATCATGCACTTATTTCTATGGCCTTAATACTAGATTATTACTACTTTGATGTTTAGCTTTATTGTCGTTTCTCGTATGTCTTCTTATCGTACATCCAAGGTTGCGAATGAACCCTTCCTCGGCTACGTCTTCTATATCGAAATGTCGATGGCTCCTGCTGCCTCTCATTTACCTGTTCTTCTTGTTATTGTACAATTATTTCATCTGGTAACCCCTCAATTACGTGTTCTGAATGTTGCTCCATTTCTCTCCCCTCTTGGTTATCATTTCCACGGGTTTGTACCTGCTCCGGTTCTGCACTAACTTCTTGCAGACCTCCGTCGGAACGTCGTTGGTTCTCCAATCCACTATTAAAGTGAATTTCTGCAGATGTCACTATCTGCGTTGACTCTTCTTCGTCTGACTCACTATCATATAACTCTGTTATAAATGTCTTCTTTTCCGGTTCACCTTTTAGTGACTCCGATACTGCTATTTCTTTTTGGTCCTCCTCCTCCTCACCTAGTTTACGGTATGGCTTCATACAATCCACATGTACTAGTTGCTCTCTTTTTCCATATATTTCTTTGATCTTGTAATTTATCTCCAATAATTCTGTAGGGCCCTGACCATGTAGGCACAAATTTTCGCGGTATATATAATTTACCGATAGGTGGCGTAAATAAATACACTTTATCACCGATCCTAAACTTAGAAGTCTTTGCGAGTTTGTTCTTCTTGTACTGTTCACTTTGCCGTTCCGCACACGCCTGCAAATTCTTACTAAGTCTTACTAATGTAAACGCTTGGTTCAGCCGTTCCATCATCTCGCTGGCATAATTTTCTGCTATATCATATTTGTATTTTGCTGGCTCAAAGATAGCGGAAAACGGCAACACGATATCTCTTCCATGCATTAAAAATTATGGTGTCTCTTTCGTTGAGCTGTGTATGCTTGATTGATAGGCCATGGCAACAAAACACAGCATATCATCGCACGTGCTTGGTTCCTTTTGTACAAAATGCTTCAGTCTGTCTTTTAGGCTAGCATGCATTCTCTCTATCATACCATTGCACTGTGGTCGATACGCCGTCGTTTGAATCTGCTGAATCTCCAGCATTTTACATACTTCCTTAAACATACTTGATAAAAATTGCGTTCCTCTATATGTAGGCAATGCTTTCGGTGTTCCATGACGTGTAATAACAGTCGTGACAAATGCTTTGGCTGCCGTATTGGCCTAAATGTCCGAAATAGGTATTAGTTCTACATATCTCGTTAAGTAGTCCATAAATGTCAGTATATATTTGTTTCCTTTAAAAGACCGATTTAACGGCCCCACTTTATCCATAGCACATCTTTCAAAAACTGATTATGGCACTTCCAGTTTCTGTAATTCTGCTTTAGGTAATTGTGATCGCTTAAACACATTACACTCGTGGCAACTCTGCACGTACGATTTCACATCCGCTCTCATGCCCTCCCAAAAAAAGTCTTGTGCAATGAGTTCATAAATCTTTGGCGTTGGTGAGCTATCCATGGAGAATTGTGATATATCTCGAGAATTTTTCTTTTCATGGAATCTGGTGTCAGCATCTTGTCTCGCCATTCCATTGCTTTTCGAGTTTTGTACATCATTCCGTCCCGTGTGATTAGGGTAAAATGAGTTCCCACCAAATAGCAACAAAGTTGTTTTACTACCCACACTACAGCTAAACATTCCTTCTCAATCGTTGTATAATTTTGTTCTGCATCGTTTAAACTGCGACTTACATATCCGATTGGATGTTCAAACCTATCGTAATTTTGGCATAAGATTCCATTCAGTGCTATGTCAGACGCGTCCGTAACTAAGATGAATGGTTTTCTAAAATCTAGGTATCTCAGTATGGGTGCTGTCGTTAATGCTGATTTCAGTTTTCCGAATGCTTCTTCTTGCAGAATATCCCAAATATAAGGAAAGTTTTTCTTTGTTAGCGTTGTTAATGGTTTTGCCATTTTCGCGAATTTTTGGCACAAATTTACAATAAAATCCGCACAATCCCAAAAATGCCTTAATTTCCTTGACATTAGTTGGCCGGGGATAATGCCTAATAACATCTGTTTTCTCTGGATCTACTTCGCATCCTGTCGATGATATCACATGCCCTAAAAACTTAGTCTTCTCCTTAAGAAATTCGCATTTAGTTGGCTTAACTTTAATCCATTTTCCCGCAGTCGGTCAAATACTTCTTAAAGTAATTTGAGGTGACACGTTATATCCCCAGCGCTGTATACGATAATGTCATCCAAATATACTAAACACGATAACCCATTTAACCCCGCTAGTACAACATTCATCACTCTTTGCCACGTTGCTGGTGAGTTTTTTAAACCCATTGGCATTCGGTTGAACTCATAGTGCCCATCTGGTGTACTAAATGCTGTCTTTTCCTTATCCCTGTATTCTACTTTCACTTGATAGTATCCACTGGCTAAATCCATTGTAGAAAATAATGCACATCCTGACAAATTGTCGAATGTTTCTTGTAAATTAGGCAGGGGGAAAAAGTCGGTCTTTGTAATTGCATTCAATCCTCTGTAGTTTATACAAATTCTTAATTGTGGTTCTTCTCCCGGGTGAAGCTTCTTCGTCACTAGTACCACGGGCGCGCTCCACGGCGAGCTACTTGGTCGTATTATTTCCTGGTCTAACATTTCTGAAATTTCCTTTCGCAATTGACTCTGATGGTGATGTGGCACTCTGTATGGCCGTTTTGCAATCGGTAGTACTTCTTCCGTAATTATTCGGTGTTTCACTTCTTTTGTTGCTGTTAAATGCTGATCTGGGGTCTTAAAAATATCGCCGTATTGGGCGAGTAACCTTCTCACCTGTTGCTCCTCTTTTTCTTCTAAATGACTTAACCTAAACTTAATGTTTTCCTCTTTGCTTTTTCCAACAACTTCCCTCTCTGAAATTCTTACTTCCTTATCCTCCATATTCATAATTCTCACTGGAAACATTCTTCCTTGGGAACACAATGTCCTTGCTATCATCGTTCCTTTTACTCTTTCTCTGACTGATTCGACTATAAATTCTGAAAAAGGTGCACTCTTTTTCGTACATCCAGTGCAGATAACTTCACTTCTAGGTGGGATAGTGATCTCTTGTAACAAATGAACCGCGAGGTAGCTAATCTCACGTTCATTATTACCTTGACTCTGAAGGTAGCTATTCTTCGAATCAACAATTTCTACACTTGAATGTTCAGAATTTAATCTCTCCTTTTCCATTTCCTCCTCTTCCACTTCATCAGTTTTCAACACAATCCGTCGTGCCGTTAAATCAACTTTACCATTTTTTTTTACCTGCAACACTTTTTTTAGCCCCCGTCCATCCCCTACTTCATTACACCCTTGTAATTCTACTGCTTCGCTTTCTGGAACGCGATCTACACAAGAATCGCCCTCTTCTAACTGCATAACTTCATTAATTTCTTCACTATCCTCTTAATACAAATTCAACTTAACTCCTCTAATCACACATGCATTCTGACTCCACAACACATCTACCTCAAACTTTTGCAAAAAATCTAACCCTACTAATACATCTGCTTCTATTGAAATATTCGTATGCAATTGCACAAGAACTTGTTTTTTATCGGATATTTTTTTAGTTTATACGAAAACGAGGTTGCCTGGAAATTTGACGAATCAAGCTGCCATGATAAAAACGCGAGTCCGCAGGACGAGCGTTTTAATCATGGCAGCTTGATGAGACAAATTGCCAAAAGGAAACCTCCTTTGAGTAATAAAATCAAAAAATATCCGATATAAAAAACAAGTTCAAGTGCAATTTAACAAGATTATTTATTTCATGTGTGTTTACTGCGAGATAAGGTATGCGTTAGCTGGAATATCAGCGACTATTTTAATAGGTAGCAATATCCGATCACGTGACATTTTCAAATTTGATGTAGGCGACGCGAATTTAATTTTGACAGTTTTACATGTTACAATTTTCAAGAAATAGAGAGAAAAGAAATGGAAAGTGATACAAGTTGATGCGACTGACTCAATAGATGGCGCTCATCGTTCAATTATATTCGTTTCCATAGTAACGCATTTAAACTTTTTTCACATACCAGCTATACTTATTAATTAATATTATTACATAAATCTAGATATAAAATATTAAAAAAAAACGAAAGCTACGTAACATTTCAATAAATTCATGTATTTAAATTTTGAAATAAGCAACATATTCTACAAAAAACTGATAATCATACTATACCGGGTGTTTGATAAAAACCGCCGCACGCTATATTTTTGTTATTAATGGACTAATTTAGTCGAATAAAAAAAATTATGCAATGATTGTTTCTGAACTACAAAATGGATTTTTTTTTGAATTTTTTTGCAATTGATTTCATGGTAAACGGATGGACAACTTTTTATTTAAGATAGAAAAGTAATTTTTTTAGTTTATTTTTTGTTGAAAAATATTTTTCTGGATTCAAAAATGTATCACAACTTGCTTTTTTTCTAGTACTAATCAGAAAAAAATAAATTCAAAGAACTTTTTTCTTAAGTTTTTCTCAGATCAATATTGCTTTGCAATATTATTCTAATTGCAAAAAAAATTTACAAAAATCAAATTACAATTTACGTAAATGTCACTGTCATCGTATTTTTCACTGATTGTGTATGAATTTGTATCAATATGAATATATGAATACAACCGTACAGCTGCACCAGAATTTTTACGGCACTCAAAATACACTTGCATCATATCAGTCATGTGTTGGTAATTCATATTGATACAAATTCATACACATTCAGTAAAAAATACGATGACAGTGACATTTACGTAAATTGTAATTTGATTTTTGTCAATTTTTTTTTGCAATCAGAATAATATTGCAAAGCAATATTGATCTGAGAAAAACTTAAGAAAGAAGTTCTTTGAATGTACTTTTTTCTGATTAGTACTAGAAAAAAAGTAAGTTGTGATACATTTTTGAATCCAGAAAAATATTTTTCAACATAAAATAAAATAAAAAAATTACTTTTCTATCTTAAATAAAAAGTTGTCCATCCGTTTACCATGAAATCAATTGCAAAAAAATTCAAAAATAAATCCATTTTGTAGTTCAGAAACAATCACTGCATAATTTTTTTTATTCGACTAAATTAGTCCATTAATAACAAAAATATAGCGTGCGGCGGTTTTTATCAAACACCCGGTATATAATATAATAATCATGCTAAAATATTTTTTTAAAAATATTCAATTTTATTCATGCTGTACATTCTTCATTTTTTGGTTTCCAAATTTGGTTTTCTTTTCTTTATTTCTGTTTATAAATCTGTAACCCCAATAGTTTTTTTAATTTAATAAGTAAGTTAATAAATTTTTTATTGGCTTCATTGCTGCATAAATCAATGTGAACGTTGTTTTGGTTGAATGTTTTGATCAAATCTTTAGTTAAACATTTGCTTTGTAAAAGCTGAGGAAAATACAAATTATGAATTTTGTCGATCAATTTTATAACGTCATAAATATAGTATGTAACAAATATTATAGTTATTTATGTATCAAGGGAATTATAAGGATGATAATGACCGAGGGAAAAATTTATCATCCCGAGGGCCTCTGGCCCGAGGGATGGTAAATTTCCCGAGGTTATTATCATCTGTTAATTCCTGTGGTACATACATAATTTTATTCCTTACTAAATCACGTTTTTTATTGCAATAAAAAAGTAATTTTAACCGAATGTTGCTATGCATTTAAAATTGATCAAGTTACTTGTTCATGGTTACCACGGTTTTGAATTATGTCACAACTATTGTCTCTTTCTTTCTTTCTTTCTTTCTTTTTAAAGAGGGCTATTATGAGGTTATAATAGCCCTCTCATAATTCCCTTGGGAGTTATGACTATCATTATAGCTCCCGTAACTAAGGTATTATTCGTTTCTAATATACTAGTAGGGAATAAAAACTTTATCTTCCGAAACCTTATCGGCCTTTTTCAAATATGTAAATAATTTGTGTTCACCAGTATAAGTGCTTTATTTGCATCAATTATTATTTCAGAGCAGTGATCTGGCAAGCGTGAATTTGTAAAAACTTTTTGCATATGTAACCAGAAGTATAGATAGATAGATAGATAGATAGATAGTGTATTTATTTGCATAAAGTAGTACATAGCAATAAGTATTAAATAAAATAAATTTACAAAATAATAAGAGCAACTGCACTAAGTACGAAATACGTCAAAAAAAAATGTACAAACTATTAACTAATTGATGCATAATCAAAGAGAAGGTATAGAAACTGGTTGATTAGGTGAGTATTTTTGAGAAGTAGTCGCTTACATCATATGGTTCCATTTCAATCAGCAAATCATGCAAAGCACACCTGAATCTAGCAAACACTTGTATACGTTTTATAGATTCTGGAAGATGATTGAAACATTTTATACACATGTACTTTGTATTTTTTTCGGTAAGAATAAACGAATGTTTTGGATATATGAGAAATGTTTTCCTAGTCAAATTTGATTTTTTAAAGCAATCTTCAAAGTAGTGCTTATTCTTAAATAAAAACAGTAAACATTCAAATATAAACAAAGCACTCAAGGTGAGTATTTTGTTTCTTCTGAAATGTCCTCTGCACGATACTTGAAATGGTAGTTTTAGCATTATTCTTAAAATAGTTTTCTGCAAAATGAAAGTACGCTGAATATGAGCACAATTACCCCAAAAAATTATTCCAAATTTAAGAATTGATTCAAAGTTGGCATAATATAGAATTCTTAGTGATTTTGAATTTAACACGTCTTTTAAAACTCGGAAACAATATATGACAGAATTTAAGCGAGAATTTACATGAGTTATATGTCCACTCCAATCCAAAAAACAATCAATTTGCAAACCAAGACATCTGGTTGTGGAATGTACCTGAATATTTGTGTTCTCATACAAAAAATGTGGAAAAACTATGTTTGAAAGTTTACTTCTGAAAATTAAACAATCTGTTTTTGTGACATTTAGAAGGAGTCTATTGTCGACTAACCAATCTTCAATGCGTCGTAGATAATAACAAAGCTCATATTGTAGAGATGATATGTTTTGTGTTCTAAGCAGTAGGTTACTATCATCTGCATAGTTTACAAGGCAATGTAAGGAGTCAAGAAGAATATCAGGAAAATCATTAATGTATATATTAAACAACAGTGGTCCAAGTATACTACCCTGCGGTACCCCCGTCAGTATTTGAAGAATGTTTGACTTAAATATGTTGTTTTCCTGTTCTAGTATAACTACTTGGGTACGATTCGCAAGGTAGCTCCTGAACCAATCCGATACATTACCTCGCAAACCATACTTTTCAAGTTTTATTAGAAGTATACTTGAATCCACACAGTCAAAAGCCATCTTCAGATCCAGGAAGATTCCACCGGGAATATCCCTTTTTTCCAAAGTGGCCAATATTAACTGTGTGAGTTCAAATACTGCTGTGTTAATTCCTTTTTTCTTGATGAACCCGTGCTGGTTAGTATTAAATAATTCAAATTTTGAGAAAAACTTATAAACCCTGTTAAACATAATTTTTTCAAAAAACTTAGCAAATGATGTCAATAAAATATAGCATTTTCTTCTACCATATCAAGCATGTAGTCATCTGATTTCGGAATGTCTGCCTAGGAATGCTCTGTCTGATTATCATTTTTAATATTATTAGGTACGACTGTAGTGCAATTTAATAATATTGGCTAAAGTAAAGGAAAAATCGTTTTCACAATTTGTGTGTTTCGACATTTTTGAAATGTTAGTCAAATAATGTTGCCGAAGACCATTCTGAAATTGCATGGGAGTTGGATTCTTTGCGCAACCATGCTGCTGTCTAACTGCAGCAAAAAAGTTCTCAAGACTATCTTGATTAAGGTGCCTTGTTAATAACTTAGGTACTTGACTATCCGTGGGTCTTTCTTCACGTAACTCTTTTGCTAGTTGTAGTATACTAGATATAGATATCATCCACCCTTTTATACAAGCTGGTCTGTTGGTACCAATGAATTTAGCGGAAGCAAAATTGTCGTACATTTCTTGAAAAAATTTCTCATGGGGAGATTTTTTTGAAATAGCGTATCTCATTTTTATTAGATCTATTTTTAATTGATTGCTATTTACACAATCAAACAAATTATCGATATCTTTTATAAACGAAGATGTATCCAAAGCGTCTCCAGTGAGAACATTCATGTGATTTAAAATAAGAATTGCAACACTCATGGTATCACTAAATATCTGAGCAGCATATTTCACTCGCATAGCATTGAAACTATCGGTTTTGATGTGTTGTTGCATTGCTCTCGGAACTAGCCGTAGTCTCAAGGGGTGTGAAGAATTTACTAAATTCACGATATGTGACTAAGAAACTACTTTATTCTTATATAAAGGATCGTGTTTGGCTAAATTATTTCTGAGAGATTTTAATAGATATCATATAAAAAATATACTTTTTCCTCAATATATTTAAACCAAGTTTTTCTTTCAGTAATCAACAGTTTTTTGGCTAGACCTTGGTTAGCAGGTCCTTGATCCATTATTACTGTTTTCACAATTAATCCAGCATCTGTGCACTTTTTAAGGGTGTCTTGCAAAATTGGATACATATTTAGAGCTGTATGTGAACCTCCAAGATACCAATATCCAATTACATTATTTCAGTTTTTAGTAATTCCTTTAACTATACAAACCAATGCTGATGTAGCTGTAGTATTTTTCCGTTTGGTACCATTATCAATAACTCCCACAATCTTATCTTCAGAATTATTATAGGTAATATCTTCTTTTAAGCTTATTTCATCAAACAATAACGAAACATAACGATCTTTTTTATCGTTACTATTTTTAATAAATAGTTTTAATGCATTTTTTACCAAGCTACTAACTCCTGAATTGATAGTTACATTAGCTAACCATCTGCGAAGAGTTCTTGGAGTAGGTAGATTAAGCGTTTTACAGATGGACTTATATCTTTTGGGTGAAGAATAATACCATATAAGACAGATCTCTTTTAAATATTTATTATATCTTCTAGCATATTTACTATATTGACTCGATATCAATTGCAACTTGAATAGCTCATGAGCTTCTTTAGTTAAAAATGGACGGGACTTTTCAATAATTTCAGATAAAATTCTTTTATTTTCCACGTTTTTGATATCTTTGCAAACACAATTTTTTTTTTTAATAGAATACCTAAATAGTTTGCATCTTAGTATATTGTTTTGGCGCAGCAAATGTTAATTTTTGGAAAACATTTTTCTTTTCTTTTTTGATGGTTGGGTATCTTCAAAATCTAACGATAGAGTGAAAAGAAATTTTTAAAATACGTTTAATTTAAGAGGCTACATCACATTTCATCACATTTTATTTGTCTCATTTCAGTTGAGCATGTGATGTAGGCTCTTAATTTAAATTTTAAACTCACCATTAAGATATTCATTTTCATGATCTGACGATGTTGCTAAAAAAATATATATGCATGTCTTTTAAGTGTATAATATCAAAAAACTCAACATTTTAAATTCATCTGCTAAAATACTTACATTCAATTAATTTCGCAGTATTTACAACTTCAGTAATTGGTCTAGATGCAATACAAATGGATGTTGATGGTGAAAAAATTGCTATAAACAATTAACTATAGTAATTAACTGCCACTATAGTCTATTTTATAATTAGGGGAAGCGTTTTAAATTTGTTTTGCCAAATCCCAAACTTGTATTTGGTTAACCCACTTAGAAAGTTGGTGAGTTTGAGAATTGGCGCGATAAATTTAAAAGCTTATCCTAGTTATAAAATAGACTATACCACAACTATACTCAATTAAACATACATGAGTTTGTATCCATTAGTTCAGCTACAGGCAAATCAACACCTACAAACATATGAAACTGAACATTAAAATATTTCTATAAGATATAGCCATTTAACTCACGAGAGAATGAGTCATGAATTGTTGGAACAGCTTCTGACACCAATAGTTTTCTAGGAAACTTTGTTTTAAATTGTCTCTCATCAAAATGTTTGCTGCATATCTTTAATTTCTTGCATCTAACATTTTCACTCGGTAAATTCATAAACCGAATCCATTTTTGTTTACTGTGAAATGTATATGTCGTAGGCTAATTGCAAATTCAGCTTTATTATAAAACGCCTAGTCGTTTTCAAAATGACTAGACGCATTGCAAAATAATAAAAAAATACAGAATGTTTACAATATGACTAAAGAATTTAGGCGTTTTATAAAACGCCGTATAGCTTTTAGTTTTATTATAAATGAAAAGGGTAAACCATTATTTTTACAATGCGCCTGGTATATCGTAGGCAAATTTAGGCGTATTATAATACGACTTAGTTTGAGTTAGGCGAATAAAATGTTGTGTTTAACGAGCTATATGCTTTGTTTGGCAGTATACAGGGTATTTACGGATTTATCATTTTACCTTTAATAGGTGATAGTTTAGGTCAAAGTGAGTCGATAAGTGTTAAAAAAATTTTAGTAAAAGTTGTATAATAAAGTAGATATTATTATTTTTTTAAGAGTGGCCATATACTTGTTAAATAAAATACGAATGGAACTAATTTCTTTGGTTACTTGTTATTTCTATTTTGTATTATAATAATCATAAGCAGTTTTGACTCCTTTTTGAGATTCAACTTAGTCATCTGGCCAAAAAATTATTAAAATAATCAGAAAGTCTGAGTAAAAAATCACAAAACAAGACAAATAACCAAGGAAATATGTTCCATTAATACGTAATTTTATTAGTTTATGTTCAATCTTCATAAATTAATATCTTGCATATTATACAACTTTTACTAAGGTGATTTTACACTTAGCGACTCACTTATCGACATGAACTATAACTCATCAAAAACAATATTCTTAAGGCATCAAAAACAATATTCTTAAAAATCCTGTATATCTAATGATCAGTCCACATTTTTCGATTTACCATTTTTCGATTAATTTTGGTTTTAAGGTGATATAAGACTTAGAAAGTGATAAATATTTGTTAATAAAAGGATATAATTTCAAACCGTTATAGTTATAAATAAAAAACTAAAAATAAAAACTTTTAATTACAAAATCATAAAAATAAAAAAATATTTTTAACAAAACAATATGATATATAAGACACACAATATATAACTAACTTACTTACTAGTAATAGCTAATCTTAACTAATCTAAATTTTTTTTTTAAGTTAGCTTAAGTCTATTTACATATTAGAACGACAATGACAGGTCAAAAAACAGATTAAAATGAGCCCTTATTGTTTAATTATTTTTTCAATGATTATTTGTTATTAAAATATTATGTTACCTACTTATTTGAACAGGGTCCGCTTAAATGACATTTGCTATTACATTTTAAGTGAGCCTTAAAACAAAAACATTTATTTGTGTGACACTGTGTCTTGCTTGGTTTACAAGAACATTTCTTAAAACCCTGTCCTCCAAATTTTGAAACCTTTGTTACAGCTTCTCTTAACAAAATTGTATTTTTTTCCGAAACATTAATTGGTTCAAAACTTTCAATAGCAACAATTTCGTTTCTTGAAAACCATCGGTTCAATATTCCGTGTATAGTACCAATTTGGTAAACTCCATTTTTAATTTCAACAATAGTCCCTAATATGTTTTTTGGATCCAGTGGTCCTCGATCGAACTTGGGAACTTCTACCGCAATATTCTGGCCCAAAAATAAAGGTTTTAATTTTTGTTTGGTAGATTCCAGCATTTTTTCTGCAGCACGTTTTTGACCAACAATACATCCTACCCTTTGCGTTTCTATGTTATTCTCTTTTATGCATAAATCACATGTAGATGATGTTTCATTCAACGTAGATGTTGAGAAAGTTTTGTTTGAACATTTATCACAGTAAATCGTTGTACTGTTATTTTCAGTTTCAGTCTGTACTATAATAGGAATATTCTCAATATCAAATATCTGATTTTTTTCAATTATAGTTGATTGTTGTAGCAGATTTGGATTAAAATTTAAATAAATCTCTTTATCTTGATTCATTCCATGTAAATTCACCATTAAAGTTTCTTCAAAATCTAAGCTGCTTTGGTTGGTTTCACATGAATGAATAACTTTTTGCAGTTCTACTTCATCCCAGTATTGACTAGCTTCAGTCTCAGTTAAATTAATAGTTTCATTCGTAGTTAAACTTTCCAGAACAATGTTTTCCTCTGATATGGTTTCGTCTTCGGTTATTTTATTTAATAATTTCTCCAAGTCTTCCTCAGTTGTAACTTGATTAACCGTTTCTGATGGCAATTCAGTGGAAGAAAGGCCAACAGGAAAATCCACTCCAAACAACGCTTTATAAGGTGTACGTTTGATTATTCTGTGGTACGAGGAATTTTTCTGCCATTGGACAAAATAACATCCAAGCGACCAATTTTTTGAATTGTTATCCTTAAGCCACGCTCCTATTTTCAACATCCTGGTTTGATCTCTCAACACTACCCTGACTTTGTGGGTGACGAGGACGACCATTTACAATTTTGCACAAAGGCCACTCAGAAACCAATTGATTGATTATACTATTGACAAACTCACGCCCATTATCGCTTTGTAAAATTTTGGGAGCGCCAAATTCTAAAAATATTTTTAAAAGTTCAGATGAAACTTCTTCTGCTCGTTTTGATTTTAATGGTCTCAAATGTATAAACTTGGTAAGGTGGTCCTGGTAGTTCATTAGCCATTTAAATTCGCCATCTGGAGTTGACTGTAAATCTATAAGATCCACTTGCCCCCTATGATTCCATCCTTTAGATAAAATTGGTTTTACCACAATTCCTTTTTTTGGTTGCTGCTTCTTTTCTGCACACGTCGTACAACATTTAACAAATATTTCTACTGCTGGCCTAGGTATTGAGTATTTGGGTTTGAGAGACATTAGCATTTTATCGCGTCCTCCATGTCCGTTACTTATATGAGTTTCCACTAATCTGTCATAAAATTTCTCATACGGTACTACAAACTTTATTTCATCATTCGTATTGGATCTTTTCTTTATAATGGCTTTTTCCCCTCCTATTTCTAAAGTTTCATAAATACGTGAAAAATAATGTTGTTCATTAGACCTTTTATCGCCTTTTTCTTTTGCTTGTCTACTAGTTGATTAATATTAGTAATTTCTTCAACTCTAGCAGAAGTCCATGGTTTTTTAATACTTTTATCGTGCTCTAAAGTAAAAATACTAAATTATTGTAAATAATACTACAGATTGTGGCAAAAAGAATTTCATATTCGTGTGCTATAAAAAATGTCAGTTTCAGATTCGAAAGTCACATTTACTTAAAGATGTTTAAAATGGGGTGTAATTACTGATTATTGCCTTTTGGTGACATCTTGGGTGCACAAATTGACTTGTGGAAAGTGAATGAAGCCACATTTTATACAAAATAGTATAATACGCTATTGTTAAACCGGCAATAAGAATACTGACAAATTTTCATAGCACCCTGGGCACTTCTTTTCTGGACACTCTGTATTAATGATATTTTTGGGGTTATGAATTTTTGATTACTTACCGGTGTAAAACTCCTCCAGTTTTTTATAATATATTTCTTTGTTAACAAATATATTACTTTCTGTGTTATCTAGCATCTTGAAATCACAAAGATTGATTTAAAATATATCAAAAAATACCGAGATTACAACTATTTGATTGATCACAAACTGGTAAACACCTCATAAAATAGCGAAAATTGAAATGCGCCTAACTCAAACTAAGTCGTATTATAATACGCCTAAATTTGTCTACGATATATCAGGCGCATTGTAAAAATAATGACGTTCACTTCTCATTTATAATAAAACTAAAAGCTATACGGCGTTTTATAAAACGCCTAAATTCTTTAGTCATATTGTAAACATACTGTATTTTTTTATTATTTTGCAATGCGTCTAGTCATTTTAAAAACGACTAGGCGTTTTATAAAAAGGCTGACTTTGCAATTAGCCTACGACATATATATGAGTAATTATTAGTTAATAAACATTGAAGCTACTTACACATCCTCTTTTTTCGGAACATTAAAAAAAGTTAAATCACTATCATATTTTTTATGCCGGCAACAGTTTTGCACAGAACAATAACTCATTATAAATAACACTCACACAACAACTAACACTAATACAATGAATACAGAGAATTTCTCTCTATTCCTTGCACTAATAATAATCAATAACTGCAAAAGCAAAAATAAACACAAATAACTAATTCAAAAATCAAAACTATAAACGGAACTATACGACCAGGAACTAAAACCACTTGCGAATTAACTTTTGCTTGTAAATCAGATCAAAATGTGAACCGAAATTATAAAATTGCTTGAATTTGACATAAATGTTTTATTAGTTGTCAAGTTCAACTATAATACATTATTTTAAAAAAATTGTTAAATCTAGTTAGCTCGCCTATATTAATTGAGTGGTTGACTCAATAGATGGCGCCACTATCACCTTCCATTCTTTTTCTCTCTATTCCTTGATAATTTTACTGCAAAAGCAATTGAAAACGAGAAAATGGATAGATTAAATTTTCATTCAATAAATAATCTTTCTAAATACCACTCGACCTTTACAATATCGGCTATATTTTTTATAATTTATTCAAACATTAGTAATCAAAGATTAAAACCCTCGAGCTAAAGCTCTCGGGCTTTAATCAGATTATTAATGCTTGATAAGTTCTCGTTTAAATTATTAAAATGCAAGCTTTCTTGATAAATTAATGAAAAAAAGCCGGCTATTTGTAAAGGTCTTGTGGTATTACTGTTGACAATTTTGCGAATGAAAAAATCGAAATCAATCGACACATTTTGTATTTTATTCTAATTAATAAAATTTGACTAGTATTGTCAGACTACTTTAATTTTTAAGTTTTATGTGCTTGTAGTCATGGAGATAACGAGATATCACATTACAATATTCACTAAATATCCACTAAAAATTTTGTTTCATTTTATCCGCTCATACGTCGACCAAAACCGAGAAAAACATTGACTCATATGTCATAATATATACATGAGTAAAATTGTCAACAGTAATACCACAAGACCTTTACAAATAGCCGGCTATTTTTTTTTCATTATTTTTTATCAAGAAAGCTTGCATTTTTATAATTTAAACGAGAACTTATCAAGCATTAATAATCTGATTAAAGCCCGAGAGGTTTAGCTCGAGGGCTTTAATTTTTGATTATTAATGTTTGATAAGTTCGAGTTAAATTATTTAAAAATGGAAGATTTGAGATAAATTATAAAAAAAATAGCTGATATTGTAAAGGTCGAGTGGTATTTAGAAAGATTATTTATTGACTGAAAAATTTAACAATTTTTTTTAAAGAGTATTTAATTTAAAAAAATTAACAGTTCAAAAAAAAATACTAACTATCAACAACAACAACAACGAACGATAACTTAATAAATAATAGAATTATTTAGAATAAATATTAAATACGCAGTTATTATAAACTACTTTTGGCACGGTATTTGAGACTGACGTGGCTGTTTCTATTATTTTTTCAACTTTTTCTAGAGTAACGGTTTTATGCTGATTTTGCTGATCTGTAACTGATGATTTTGCCATGCATTGTTTTTTGGAAGAGGTCCTAATTTTAGTTAAAATATCTTTATGGTGCGTTTCATCCATCTGCAAATATGGTTTAATAGATGAGGAATTGCTATGACCAGTAATTTTAATAAGTTGTTGTTCTTGTATGCCAGCTTTCGCTAACTGAGTAACTGTCGTAGATCGAGCCAAATGATTTGTAATTTTTCGTTTTTTTGTGTCTAAACCAACAGATTCTGCACTTAATTTCGTCCATTGTAAAAACATGTTTTTTCCTATTGGAGAATTTTTATACCATGATCCTGTTGTCTTCTAATAACGATTAGGTGTTAGAAACAGGCGATCAGTTTTTACGTTATTTCCACGCTTCATAATTAGTTTTTGAAATAATCTGACTGGGCATTTATTAATATTTTCATCATTAGTAACCAACCACTTACTTTCTGTGCATTTGCGCCCATCGCCCTAGCATGTTATAGTAAAAATTGGATTATATTCAATTCGACCACTATTAGTGCCATCATTATTCAATTCTTCCTTAAAATAATAAGTAAGAGCTGAACAACCCTCACCACCGCGCCATGCCAATTCAACGGACACAATATAAAAAAAAAATTTTTTTAAGACCATCTGGTGTATCTTTGTCATGTTGCTCAACAATTGCATTTAATTCTTTGAACGTAAGAGCCGCTGAGCTTTTTTTGCGTTTATTTGGAATACTCTGCAATTGTCTTCTTTTGGCATTCCTAGCGTCTCTAGCTGACTTAAACTCAATACTTTCAAATGGATTTATCACTCGATCATAAATTTCAAAATACAATTGTTGGAAGCTTTTTGCAACTGAGTTCCACATTACTTTGATTGTGTATTCTTTGTAATCTTCTCCGTTTTCTTTTCTTATATTCCATGCAGAACTTTTAAGAATATCGCACAATCTTTTATTCGTGGTTGATTCCTCCAATTTATACGCTTTAGTTATGCAAAATTTTTCAAACTGTCGCCAAATACTCGTTTTGCTCTTAAGCGTATTAATTGGCGCATCCTGGTTGACCAATTCGTCGATTTCGTTCTCATTTATTTCACCAAATCTATCCATTTTCTCGTTTTCAATTGCTTTTGCAGTAAAATTATAACATGTAAAACAGTCAAAATTAAATTCGCGTCGCCTACTTCAAATTTAAAAATGTCACGTGATCGGATATTGCTACCTATTAAAATAGTCGCTGATATTCCAGCTAACGCATACCTCATCTCACAGTAAACACACATGAAATAAATAATCTCTACTACTACAAATTCATGACGTTTCATGGTATTGTCATTTAATTCTATGCCCACCATAGTCTTCCCTAATACTTTAATTCTATTTTCTTGAATATCTACTAATTCCGGTAAATCGTCTTGACCAAATGACCCCTTCTTTTGAGGCCTTCTAATTAACGATACTGCCGCTCCTGAGTCTATAAATAATTTTATTCACAATCGTTATTGTAATGTTGTGATTACCAACGATTTAGAGGTCGGGATACTGTCAAATATTCGTAATACTGTCAAATAATAAATATGATTGTTTGACCCTTGCAACAGTAGAATTTACACAAGTATTTAATGTATTTCGCTATTTCCACACTTTTAATTACATTTAAAGATTAATCTAGTCCAACAGCACAACAAATTAATGAACTATCGTAAAAAACAACACGCAACACTGTATTTTTGTTTTGAACTGGAGTTTTGACAACTGCAATTTCACTCCAGATTTGCTGATCGAAAAGTGCATTTCCACCACGGTCGAAAATGTGTTTTTATTCATACATTTTTAATTATTTTTTTGATAATAAATTGTTCGATTGTGAATAAAATAGTATACATACCTCGGTGGGAATTTCATTACAGCCTCGCGCTTATATCTGACCTCGAGGCTTCGCCTCTCGGTCAGATATTAGCCCTCGGCTGTAATGAATATCATTCCCAACTCGGTTGTAATATACTATTCTCTCTGCTCCCAAAATTTTTAAATGTAACATATTAAATTTATTCTTATTATCTACAAGCCTAATTTTATTATCTTCCGTGATGCTATGTACACTTGGAACGACAGCTACTTCCTTTATTTCTAACGGCGCCAGTTTCTTGCGGTCACTACTGGGGGTCCCCGTGCAACCGCTTGATCGTTTAAAGACTTAGTACAATCTGTTGTATTTCAATAAAGCACACTATTTATGTGGTCCGTTCGAGTCGTAGCCGACAAGTATTCGTTTGACTGCTTTCTTTTCCCACTTCTTTCGTAGTTCTTTTGGTACGTGTTCATAAGCCACAGTGCCAAATTTTTTTAAATGACTACAGTTAGGTTGAACGCCAAACCAACATTCATATGCAGATTTATTTGCCAAATATGTGGCAGTCAGTGTCGCTTCTGCCCAGAGTTCGCGAGGCAGATCTTTCGCAAATAACATTGATTCTGCTGATGAAACTAGTGTTCGATTCTTGCGTTCAGCGACACCATTCTGTTTGGGAGTGTACGGGGCTGTAGTTTGATGATCAATGCCACGTTCTGCCCTAAATTTTGACATTTCTTTATTGACATATTCCCGACCGTTGTCGCTTCTCAATACCTTAACTCTTCGACCTGTTTGTGTTTCAACCAAATTAACGACATACTTGAACTTTTCACCACTTTGCTTTTTGCTTTCATAGGAAAAACAAAAGTCATATTTGTGGTATCATCGATAAATGTGACAAAGAATCTGTTGCCTCCATAACTTGCTTTTGGTTGTGGACCATTCACATCAGAATGCAAAAATTCGCCTGGTAAATATTTTCTCGGCTTTGCATCACCAAATGATTTCTTCGCTGACTAAGCATAGGTGCCATACTTGACAAAATAACTTCATATTGGAGGCAATATTCAATTTGATCTGACCTTCAGCTGCCATTTTTCTCATTCGATCCAAGCAAGGATGGCCAAGTCGCTCATGCCACTTCCGCACCTCTTCTTCGGACGCGTTCGCACTTTCTTCAGCAAGCGGTAGAATGCTTAACTCATATAGGTTAGGTTATTCAACGCAAGTGCACCTTCGAGCTCAATTTTTCCATTTACTTCAAACTCAATTTTCTTATTGGCCATCTTCACCGTTGCACCCATTAGCTCACATTGACCAATTCTAACCAAATTTTTCCGCAAGCTTGGAATGAACATAGCTTTGACAAAATCGACACGACGCCTCTCACCATTGACGAACGCCATTGCAGCTACACGACCTCTACCGACCGATGTAAGTTCGTATTTACCAGCCAGCTGCAATCGTTCCATGTTTTCGTCGATGGATACGAACCATCTCGCATCGTTAAACATATGACAAGTCGCTCCACTATCAGCAATCACTTTATTGTCGCGATCGCCCACCGTAGCTTCTTGTGTCGCACTAAAATACACATTCCCATTATTATTGGAATTATTGGCATGCTCACCTTGTCTAGATGATCCTTGATGTCTTCGCTTTGGGCAATTTCGTTTGAAATGTCCTGTTTCGCCGCACCCATAACACTTCTTAGGCTTCTTTGGATGGCTACCAGAGGTTTTTGCTGCGTTGTACTGTCGCTGACCCTCGCGCTGACCACCATACTGAAACTTCGGTTCGGGCTTGGTTTTCTTGATGAACATCGCCTAGCTGTTCATACCTGGGTTCTGTCGAGCTTCTTCGTTCAGCAATAACTTCTTCAACTCATCGGGTGTTTGCTTCGTTTCTACAGCTAATGACGATGCAACATGTACCATTGAATATTCGGTAGGGAGTTTGTCCATCAATTTGACCATAACGTCTTCAGGCGATTTTGTGTCACCGCACCGCTTGCATTTTGCCACAAGCGCTTCAACTTGTGCAATGTGAATGGCAATTGGTCCGCCACTGTAGCTATAGTTGTGATATTTGCGATTAGCCTCCATCTTGCTCGATCCATCCGCTTGTTCGTAGACTGCCCCCAACTTTGACCACATAGCTTCGGCTGTTTCGCACGCCGCCAAAAATGGTTGTTGATTGTTGTCGATGGCCGAAAGAATAGCTAATTGCGTCCTGCCATCCGCCTTGTCCCACGCTTCGAAAGTGGTTTCGTTATCGGGGGTTTCAACCGGTCGCTTTACATTGCCATTTGCATACTTTGTAAGCCCATTTACCTTAAGATACTGCGTCATGGCTTGTTTCCATAAAGCCCAATTCGAACCCGACAACTTTTTAAAATGTGGCATTTCTAACTTATAATCCGACATTTTCACTGACTCGCGATTTTAACACTGGCCACTGTTAATTATAAAAGTGTTCGGCAAGCTTCACCAACTTAAACTATTCAATTCCACACGCACGAAAAAAAATGTAATGGCCGCTTTCTTTTTGCACTGTCTAGTTTCAATCACACTTATTTATGTAGCAGTGGAAGCGTGCTGGGCCCATAACCTGTTGTATTTCAATAAAGCACACTATTTATGTGAAAGAACACTGTTTATTTGGACTAGTACAATAGTTTTAATGTATTTGAAAGCAAAAAAAAATAGTTTAGCAAAAATAAAAAATGACCGCCTCGTTCTACGACGTTTTTCTCAGTAGCTTATCATCGGCTTTGACAATCATCGCCTCCCTTCCTCCATCCATTCGGGACACCTTGTAGACCTCACAAGCAAGAGGCGCGAAAATTGAAACAGCAGAGCTACTAGATTGCTCTTTTTCAACACAATCTCTAGAATAATGCCCCGAAATACCACACTTAAAACATCGATCGGTAGTTGCAGGTTGATTTCCCCTATTTACCGGTGACCGACATTCGCGGGTATAATGTCCAGGTGTACCACACCTGAAGCATACTGTAACTTTTTTATCCCGTTGATTAGTCCTTGGTTGATTCTGTGTACAGTTACGCGCCATATGCCCCAATAAATTGCAGGTGAAACATTGCATAGCTGGTGGAGTCCACTGACTGTCTGTTTCTTGTACAGTGGCTTTTCTTAAAGGTGCTACCGTTTGCCCCCTTACCGCAAATGGTCCATTTTCCGAAACATTTCGAATAGTTTGCTGCCTTTTTGTCATTCCGTCGACAGTTTCATCTAGTTGCGCACGCTCTCTGGCGGCAACAAAGGTCGTCGGCCGAACCGATAGTACTCGTTGTTGTAGTGGCATTCTTAACCCCGCTGTGAATTGCCTCAATACTTCCCGATCTTCTGCGCTATTGTCAACCCACCCTGACCTGCGTCCAGCTCCGCTTGGTGAAGCTTGTTGGCCCCTGCTTTAACGCGTGATGCGAATTCAATGACGCGTTCGTCGGCCCGCTGTCTGCAATTTAACAATTCAAAAGCGGCCTGGTCCGGTGTAACAATGATGTCAAAACGAGTTCGTAATGCTGCTGTAAATCCCGCCCAAGTGGCTCTTCCAAACCTATCCGGATCCACACGCAAAAACTCTCTTGCATCACCCGTCAGACGCATTTTAGCCACAACTAATTTCTCGTTATCTGTCCATCTCCCTATTATTGCTAATTCATTAACCGTGTCAATGAAATTAAGCACGTTCGAACTTCCATCATACTCTGGTATGTTTACTGGGATATTCAATCGCTTTTGTTGTATCACCGGTGGATTTACCTGGTGTTGGGCCTCAAAGTCACGACGTGCTTGCTCCAGTTGTTCATCTCGTGCTTCCACTTGTCGTTGCATCTGCTGGTTGGCGACTTCTAATAATTGTAACCGCGCCTCCAATGCCTCCACGGCGTCCTCCATTGTTTAAATGTACAAATTGTCTGATAATGAAGTAAGTGTATAAATACGTTAACGACGTGCACTGTCACGCTGCGTTTTGTAGGTAAAAATCCAAAACTCACCTATTGCTAAACTATTTGTGTATCGTTGTCAATTAAATAACTCACTCAAAATAACAACTCTTATAATTTAGTTAAGGCGCCCTAATACTAAAAAATATCTCCCTCCATAGCACAAAACATACATGCATAACAAATAGGCAACTTTTATTACCGCTTTTCTGTAATTTACTTTGTTGTTACTGCCCACTCGTGTTTTACAATTTACCGCCCGTTATTCATTACGTCTACCATACATTTTGCGAAAGCCAAGTTTACAATTCTCTTCGCATTTTAGTTAATAAACAACTTCTTTTTTTTTGTAGATGGAGAAATGCATTACGCACCCCCCGCTCCAGCGGGGGAGTGTGGGACTCGACCTCAGTTTCTACTGCGTCCATACCCACTAAAACTCCATCACTTCGAATCGTCAACCAGATGTGTCGGTACCGCCTTTCGGCATATCATCGACACATTTGGCGATTTTGCTAACCACTTTTTTCTTTTTTCAGGTCTACCAGCCGAGTAAAAATCACAGGACATCAAATAAATAAGGGACTTCAAATACATAGATAGAGAACATACATTAAACAATACAAATAAATAAAGTAAGTACGTCACATGGTTTGTATCACAGATTTGTCACAATAGGTTTCATCCGCTTAGGTAAGTTTTCCTTCTTACCCCCCTTTTTTTTATTTTTAGCTTAGCCTTGCCCTTACTACTGGATCTTTCTGTTTTAAGATATCAGTAGCAAGCCGGTCTATTATGCACCATTCTTCAGGTCCTCGAATGTCCGCGTTCAACCGTTCTCCGATTTGGTCCTCTGCTATCGTTCTTTCCGCAGTCCATTCTTCGCACTGTAGCAGTGTGTGTTCCGCCGTATCGTGCTCGTTGCACTCGGAGCACCGGCTTGATGCGGTTTTGCCCAGCTTCTTTAAGTACACGTTAAAGTGTCCATGACCAGTGAGGAATTGAGCAGTGCAGTACGATAAGTCGCCATGTCCTCTGTTAACCCAGGGGCCAATTTCTGGGGTAAGCTTTCTGGTCCATTCTCCGTCTGTAGCGTCCGCCTATCTTCGCTGCCAGGTCGCGATTGTATCTTCCCTGTTGGCTGCTTGTTCGTGCGTTGTGGCCTTGTAGTTGCTCTCTCTCAGCAGTGCTTGCAAGTCCATTGGCAATACCGCCGCCAGTACTTGCAGGGCTGCCGTAGAGACCGTCTTATTGGCCCTAGTTATGCCGATTAGAGTCGGCCTTTGCGCTAGGTTCAGCCTGTCTCTTACTATCTTAAGCTTCAGCGCCTTTGCCCATATTGGGGCGCCATACAACACTATCGAGGCATGAGTGGTAGCTAACAGCCTCCTCGCAGAGTCCCCCGCACCACCAATCCTCGGCATAATGCATTTTAGCTTCTGGGCTGTTTTTTCCGCTTTTACACAGGCTTCTTCGACGTGTTTGGTCCAGGACTCGTTTTTATCAAGCCAGATTCCGAGGTATTTCAAATATGGTTTGAATTCAACTGTGGTGCCAAGAACGTCAATTTCTCGCGTCCCTCTCATTACCCGTCGTCATGTAAGCATGGCGGCCTTTGTCTTATGCGGGGCAATTTCCAGTCCTTTCGTGGTCATCCACTCATTGATTGTGGCTATCGAGTTGATCCATCTAGCTTTGGCCGCATCCAGGTCGGGGCCGATGCATGTGACCAGGAGGTCGTCTGCAAAGGCAATCGCTCTGCAATTAGCCGGAAGCTCTAGTTTAAGCACCCCGTCGTACACTATGTTCCAGAGCAAGGGGCCGAGTACGGACCCCTGTGGAACGCCCGCAGTTACCGATCTCTGTACGCCATCCGTCACTTCTAGACTTCGGTTTTCCAAGTAGTCCATAATTACTGCTACTAGGTAGTCTTCGAGTTCCCTTGCCTGCAATTACTCAACAATGCTCGTCCAGCTAATAGCGTTGAATGCATTTTTGATATCCAGCGCTATTATTATGCATACTTCCCTCTGCCTCCAGTTTCCCTCTTTTGCTGAACGCGACAATCTTACAACTTCTTGTACAGCGTCTATCGTAGAATGCCCTGCCCTAAAACCGTATTGGTGATCGTGCAGGTAATTTCCTTGTTCTTCCAGGGCACGGACAATACGGTTGGCAATGATCTTTTCGTACACTTTACCCATTACGTCCAGAAGGCAGATTGGTCTTGAACCTCCAGGTTCTTCGGGGTTCTTCCCAGGTATGGGGTATCAGTACTAATTTAGCTTTTTTCCAGTTTTGGGGAAAGGTGCTTGATTTCAGCAACCCGTTGTACAAATCCGTGATGTCCTCAATAAATTCTTCCGCCATTAGCTTGATGGCTTCTGGCGGTATGCCATCGGGGCCTGGAGCTTTCTTGCTCTTGAGTTGGGAAATTGCCGTTTTTGTCTCGTCTTGTGTTATTTCAGGAATGGCTGCGCTTGCTATGGTCGGTTTGTTCCACGCTTGGACTGGGTGGTCCGGGAATAGCTGCAGAGCTATCCTATTTTTTTGTGCTTCAGACAGTAAGGGAGCAACCGTTGTGCCCATCCGTTTTGATATGAGCTGGTATGCAGTCCCCCATACGTTGCCTTCGACTTCTGCGGTCAATTTCTGGAAGGACGTTTTTTTAGCTCGCGTAATCTCTAGCTTTACACTTTGTCTTGCGTTCCTGAAGTTTTCGGAAGCGTCGAGGTGTACCGCGCGGCTCTCCTCGTCTGCATACCTCCTCAATCGATACTTTGCTCGAGTTTCTAGACTTCGGCATCTGTTTCGATGGTCTATTGCGTTCTTCACTTCCTCCCTCCACCAGTAGGTTGCCCTGCGTCGATTATTTTTTGCGGGTGTTGCTTTTTTGCAGGCTGTTTGTAGAATCTTTGTGAGTTTCTCAACGCTGATTGTTTCCGCTTTGATTAGATTCTCTCCCAGAGTACAGCTAAATCTGCGTTTTTGAGTTGCGTTGCTAAGTCGCCAACCTATAGCGCTTTTTTTGCCAAGATCTGTGTTTTCCCTCTTTATGCAAAACTCGATGGCATTGTGGTCACTAAGTGTCTCGTCGCCTGATACTTGCTAGTCCTGCAGATATCCGTCGCCGTTGTCTTTGAAGAAGGTAATATCGATGACACTCATGCTGGTGCCTTTGCTGAATGTAGCCTCTGTGCCAACGTTTCCCACTACTAAATCTAATTCTGCAGCCCATTCTTTTATAAATCTGCCACGCCAATCTTCTGTGGCTGAGCCCCAGGCTTGGCTCTTGGCATTGAAGTCGCCGCCAACGATCACCATGTGACTCTGCCTTTCGGTTTGTATTTCGTTTTGCAGCTCATCGAGTTCCTCAGCAAATTCCTCTTTGCGCGTGTTTGGTGAGAAATATACGGAGTAGAGTGCCACACTCCCTATTCTGACCTTAGCGAAAGCGGCCCCGCAGTTTTTTTCGTCGCAGCGAGCACCCGCGAGCCATATTGCTGCCGATCTGCTTTCGTTTGAGACCCACCCTGCGCTTTTAGTCACTAATGCTTATCGCTGACCAGGGCCACGTGGGCCTTTTTGCGAAGCAGCGGTTGTATAGGAGATCATGCGCTCTTTTGCTCCTGTTTGTGTTTAATTGTATGACTAGTTGGTTGTTTTTGCGGAGAACATTTTGGAATTTAAAATATCACAGACGATTATCACAGTTAGTATGTTTTTATCACAGATTTTTCTTTTTTACGCGTCCGCATCATGCGCAGCGCCTTCATCTTCCGTGGCTTGGTTGTTCTTTAGCCTTTCCGTTTTTTCCGTTTTTAGCAGATTTCTCATCCTGCTGCACTTGCCTGCCCACGCGCGGTGTGGCTGCTCGCACAGAGGACAATGCGGTTCATTGGAGCATGTATCTGCTCGGTGGCCTTCCGTGCCGCATTTCATGCAGCACCCCGTTCTGTCAGTGCCATTGCACTGGCTGGCAAAGTGACCGACTTCCCAACATTTGTGGCATTTTTCGACGCGTACATATTTCCTGATTTGTACCGACGTCAGCCCGATGATGATTCCTTGATGGGCCACAATTTGAGCTGCCGCTGTTTGGGTTGCCATGATTGTGGCCGCCTGTTTGCCTCTGCCGCTAGGGCGGATGTCCTTAACGTCCACGCTATCTTCGGGCACATTTGCTTGTTCTATGATGGCGGCCTTTATGTGGTCTGCTGCTAAAGCGGCCTCGATATTGGTCGCCATCAATGGTATCTTTTTGTCTCCTTTTAGTGTTTCGATTTTGTTGCTTAGCCCGCTGTCGGCTATAAGCTTTGCCACTGTGTCCGCATGTCCTTCGCTTAGGCTGATAAGCAAATGTCCGTCTCGTGTTTGTCGAACATCGCCCACTTTTGCGCCCTTCAGATCCTTATCTTTCATAGCCCTCCTAACGCTCCCTAGTAGTGCCGGGTATTCCTCGGGGCTGCCACCACGAATTAATACGGCTTCGGTCTCTTTTCTCGGGGGGATTCGCTTACTTGTCTGCCGCGTGAAAGCAGTCTGATTCTGTGTTGCTTGTACCATCTGGCGGGGGGGCACGCATATTTTTACCGTAATTTTGCGCTGCGCGGCAAGCACGCACTCTGCTATTTTCCTATAGGCCATTGTAGCTGGTCCCCCAGCTGGAATAGATATTCTGTTAGCGCCGTTCTCCTGGGCCATATCTCCCAGCTTCTGCAGTGCATTGTATATATGTTTGTCGCTTGTATCACCTTCGCATCTTACAATAAGAAATTTTCGTGTCCTTGATTTCCCGCCTACTTTAGTTGTAGATTCCAGGACTCCGCCTTCGGCCCCAAGGCAAACGATGTCCGGAAACCTCGCCTTGGCCATGGCGAGTAGCCCTTCCTCCATGCCTTCTTTGCCGTTGGGTACGATTAGTCCCACGACTTCCTGTTCGTGGCACGTAACCGGATTTACCGCCGCTATTTCTGTGCCCTTGTAGGCATCTATGGGCCATTCCTTAGATTCTAAAAGCGAATAGTGCTGATAAGTTGTAGCGCCCAGCTTGTCGCCCATGGTCACATTGGGTCGTGGTACCCTGTCCCCGTCTATGGCTAAAGTCATTCCTGCGCTGTCTGCTGCCTCAATTATGGCTACCAGCTCAAGTGCTGTGGTCCAAGAGGCTTCTTTTCCTTCGTTTAATTTGAGCATTTCTGCCCCTGCTCTTATGCGTTCCCATTGTTTTTTAAAAAGGTCGTTCTTGTCTGGTCTTGCGGCAGGGAGCGATTGATTGCCAATCATTTGTGCATAGCTGGCGGACGAGCAGGCTCTGCTTTCTGGAAGCGCTTCACAACTTTTCTGGAGCATGGGGTCTGCAAGATTTAGTTCCAGGGTTTTAATGAGGGTCTCCTGGCTTTTGACTTGGTCCGTTAAGCTTTTGATGGTTAAATCTTTTTTGATTAAGACAGCCGCATCTCTGATTTTTCGTGATTCGTAGTCCTCCACTTCTTTGTTGAGTTCCTCTTTCTGTCTTATAATTTCCGTGCGAAGGTTTTCCGCAATATCTACTTTCTTCAAGCGCACTTCCAACTTATCTTCTTTATTTTTTATCTCGTATCTGCTTTCCCTAAGGCCGTCTTTTATAAGTTCCAGCTTCGCGTATTCTTCCTCTAAAGTTTTCCCCCTCTGTACCTGGTATATTTTGGCTGCCTCCAACGTTTTTGAGATTTTTTCTCTTAGCTCAATTTGCGCTGGGGTTCGGTTTGGTTTAATTGGCCTGTTTTCAATCAGCTTGCCAAGCTGGTCGATGCTTGCCATTAGTTCCTTCAGTTCCAGTGGGATATCGTTATTTTGGTGCGCTACTACTTTTAGGTTTGTCCCGACTGCTGTTTCCTTATATTTTTTTGTGTTAGCTTCTCTTAGAGGAGAGAGAGAGTTTCGGTTCTTCTTCCTTTTCTCGTTCCTTTTTTGGGATTTAGATTTGGTTTCGGGGGAACTTTCATCTATTACTATCGTGGGCGTAGGAGGGCTCCTTTGCACCACGTTTTTCGATTTTAAGAATTGTTTGTAAAACGCATCCTCCACCATTTTTTGTTCTTCGGCATCATCCGTAGATGCCTCTTCCACCATTTCTAGCTCTTTGGCTATAGTCATTCCAGTATTGGTAGTTGACGTCCCGGCCTGGTTGCCTACCGGAAGCGTCACGCTGTTGCTGGATGACGGTCGAGCGGGGCCAGCCACCCCGACATCGACCGGTACTGGGGTATCCCCCCCCTGCACCGTAGACAATTCCTCGTTCGATGAGTTCATGCTTTGGTTTTAAACAGTGTCCTTCTGCGCGTTTTAGACCTTCCGCCAGGTTTAGTAAACAGCCGCCCCTCTGGGGTCAGACGCTGCCAGCAAGCCGCTCGATGCGAGACAGACGCTTGCTGGATTTCTTTGTCGGTTTTGGTCCGCGACGGGTATTTGATTTCCCCGCTGCCACCCATATCTGGGAGGCGTTCCCCTATCCGCCACCCGGGGACGCGCCAGATGGGAGACCGACAACTCCACACTAGAGAATTGTGTCACTAGATATATAAAGTACCACAATTCAGTTGCCATTTTGAGGCCACACAATACCAACTTTATATTTTTTGACCGCGAAATTTGAATTTGACGTATAAGAATAATATATTAGTAGGCATTTCTCAAAATTAGTAGATATATACGTGATGTGAATATAATATGGTGTGCTATCGCGCAGGTTGCTATATTATTTCGTGACGTCACGTTGGTTCTATTGAAAGTGTAATATTAAATTGTAATATTGTAATATTAAAGTGTAAGATTAATTATCAAATATATTAAAGAGAAAAACAAACCCCTTTAATTCTGTAGTTAAATATAAGATCACTTACTAACAAAAACGGCCACACCAAAATACTTAATAATATTTTACTATGTATTTATTCCAATATTTGATTGAAATAAACATCAAATAAAACCGCCAAACGTAGCAATTATATTTCAAAAAGTAGCTGTCTGCATAAATACACAGCATAAATACACAGCATTCCGATTAGTCCGAAGATATAGATAACAAAAATTAACAATATATATGGTTATGTAAAATTCTAATTGAGTCAATCAAAACTTTTTCGGCAATATCCACCAAAATGTCTGAATTCAAGTTAAATGTTAAAATGTTAAATTCAAGTCAATGTCGAACAGCTGTGCGCTGTTGACAACAAAAGTTTTCTACGCCACCTAATTTTACAAAACAATTGTGCATAACAAAAAAAGACAAAGGGTCTTAGTCATAAAAAATTACAAACCACTTTTAGAGCGTTTATAGTGCATATGCTAAAAAATCTTAATCATAAAGTTTTAATAGTGTTATAAACCTCTTATAAAAGCTTGAAAAATCTGTCGGATTTAAAATAGATAAACTGTATTTTAATCTCTGAATTTGTATATATTTTTTGACGTTTATGTCCAAATGAATGCAATTGCGGCTAGTAATTTAATTAATAAACTTAATTTAAACAATAGACGTTGTAGTAAACTGTATTAGAGAATAGTTGACCCTTTTGTGCTTTACTATAGTGAGTTTAAATATAAATATCGATATAACAAATAAACTGTGCGCGGCATATATTTGAATTAGTGCGGGAAGACTTTTGTTCATGACAACAGATGCTCTCAGCCGAACTTCAAGTTTTGGGGTCGAAGAGAAGTAATAAATATGCTCTATTATTTTTTAGGACTTTTATTATTACTAGCAACGTGTACTTTTATAGAGATGATGCAGGTGATCTTCATGGTCTTAGCCAACTAACAATTAGCCGAATATGTTCAAGAGTAGCTAGATCTCTTGCTCGTCTTTCAAATGTATACATTCAAATACTAAATACAATTGCATAGGAAGAAATTTTAATTCAAGATTTTCAAATAATTCGCAATTTTGCTGGGGTCATTGGTGCCATAGATTGCACATACATAACAATTAAAAAATGTGAGGGCGATCAGACTCAATATATATACATATAGTCTGTCCGTTTAAGATAGGCTATTACGTCAGCGGTTTTTAATGAGTTCGTTTTGAGGGCCCTGCATTGTCTTTGTTTTTGCCAGCAGCCACTTATTAAAAGTTAAACTTATTTTAAGTGCATTTGCCACCAAAATTCGCCGAGCAAATTTACAACCATGTTTTTCACTTCACTAGAAAGGCACTTTTGTCCTGGCGAATGTGAACTATACTTTATGCGTGACCAACAAAACGTTGGTAATAAACTAAATGTCACTAAAAATAAAATCTTTCTCGCCCATTTTCTCAGTTAATACCTCATATTATCGCCTAATTTTTATCGCAATATTAATATTATTAATTACTAACGGATTTATGCCTAAAATTAATTGGATTCTGTCATTTTAATTTTTATTTTAGCGGTTGGTATTAACTACGTCATAACTGCTAAGCAGTGACGTAATAGCCTATCATAAACGGACAGCGTATAGAAAATTTGACTGCTTTGGTTCTTAATATTTGTTTGACTGATTGTTTGGTCTATTAGTGTGTAAATATACTTTATTTCATAAAAGAAATTGCAGAGAACAAAACTCAAATGTCAAATTTCAAATGTTATAAACGTACTTGAAGTTGACCGCATAAAAAATATGGCATATGTCTTTATTATCAATACTTTAGTTATAAACGATTTAAAACACGTTTATGAATACTCAACATTTAAAAGGTTTTGTAAACATAAAACACATTTTAACTAATATACATTTATAATGTATTTTAAGATAATTTTATGAATAATAATTTTAAGATAATAATATAATAAGTGTTTATTTATTAAATTATAGTGTAATTTTGTTTGTAAATGTTTATATTATATTAATATAAACATTTAGTTCGGTTTTACGCCTTAGTTTTATAAATTTATATCCAAATGTGTGCTGATGTCTTCTATTATATTGTAAATAATTGCCTGTAAATTGAGTCAAACAAGAAAATATTAATTAGTTAATTGGAAATTGGGTACCAAACAACATTTATCCTACCGAATAGCTGCAGGTATAATTTGCAAATAAATTCACAAAAGGCACGCAGCAGCTAGGCATTATATCACAAATTTTATAAAAAATATATTAAAAATTTACAAATAGCTGTCAGGCAATCAGCTGAGTCAGCCATTTTGAGGCCAAAAATATAGCGTTCTCTGTCTTACTCATTGTCCATACCCATTGCGGTACTCTACATATTTAGTGACTTTATTATTACTGTAGCGACAATAGCCTAAAGGTAGGCAACCAGGAATACAGAGGTAGATGACAGAAAACTATTCAAATTCGATTATTCATGTTAAATGTCTAACATTTAAAAAAAAATTATTTTCAAAAAATTATTTTGTTTTCAGTAGTTCTAATTAGTTTAGTGTCCAAAAAAGGGAGTTCCTCCTTGACAGATGGCAGGAGCGGTGGACGTCGAAGGGGTTATGGACAAAAGCCATAATCCCTGAGGTGCGCAGTTGGGATAAACTTTTTTTTAGGCGTCAACGCAAATCTTGAAAATTTATATATCAATCGAAAGGGTTTTTAATTTGCAATCGATTGGTACTAGTTTTAAGTGTCGAGTCTAAATCGTTCAAAAGTTATAACGGATTTAATATATGAAAAGTTCGCAACCGAAAAATAGATTTAGAGATTTAATTTGATTTAATTGTGGTTTGTAGGGTTGGCATAGAACGTGATTTTGTTTGTTATGATTTTTTATGTTATGTTTTATTTTATGTTATGTTTTTATTTTATGTTATGTTTTATTTTATGTTTTATTTTTATTTTATGTTATTTTTTTTTTATTTTTTTTGTTATGTTTATTTTGATTTTGTTTTGATTTTGTTTGTTTGTTTGTTTTTTTTTGATTTTGTTTGAACGTGATTTTGTTTGTTTGTGATTTTGATTTTGTTTGTTATTCTTGCGCAGGGGTTATGTTAGGTTAGATTTACGATTTTGTTTGTTTTTCTTGCGCAGGGGTTAGGTTAGGTTAGGTTAGGTTAATTTTTTTTAAAAGGTTAGGTTATTTAAAAAAAAAAAGGTTTTTTTTTTTTTTTTTTTTTTTTTTTTTTTTTTTTCAAAATAAAGGTTAGGTTAGGTTAGGTTAGTAACTACTTTTTTGTTATCCTTGCGCAGGGGCTATGTTATCAATTTCGACTTTTTTTGTTTTCCTTGCGCAGGGGTTATACTAATCAATTCTGAATTTTATTTATATTCAAGGTCCTATAACTTTTGAACGGTTTAAGCTCGACACTTGAAAATAGTACCAATCGATTGCGAATTTAAAACCCTTTCGATAGATATATATCTTGTCAAGATTTGCGTTGACGCCTAAAGAAAATTTTTCCCCGCAGTTGGGTGCTGCGAGCTCACGGTGATGTGAGCTACCACCTCACCCAGGGGCTGAGCGGACACGGCAGCTTCCAATCCTATCTGAAGAGGATTGGGAAATTGAAGGATGACAACTGCCAGTACTGTGGGGAGACGGACAGCGCGGAGCATACGGTGCTGGAGTGCGTACGTTGGGTTTCGGATAGGGCAGCAGCCGAGGTAGTCGTTGGCAGTAGGATCCATAAAGACAACATGGTCCCGATGATGTTGGAGAGTGGAGAGAACTGGGGGGCAATTAAGACAATGATAACGGCCATACTGTCAACGAAGGACGAGAGGTACCTTAGGGCAGTATAGAACGATTGGTGCAGTCGTCTAGACAAACCCCTACCCTGAAGTAATGCGAAAGCATGTTGTGATCGTAAAATGAATTTAAAGGTAGTTTGCCTATTTGAAATGTGAAAGCACTCTTTCATAGATTGTGTTACAAAGTAAAACAGCATCACATGTGCAACGGTTGAAATTTGATACTTTTGGTTAAGTTTTCACAGAAAACTAACGAACATGGTTTTAGATGGGTAAAACCATAAAATTCATAGCAAAGTAATAAAATTACATAATTGATGTGTTTTGCTATCCACAAATGCCAGTTGACATTTATTGCCAAAAAAAGAGCTTTGTATCTTAGCGGAAATAAATGCACTATAGGCAGTACCACATGTTAAAACTATGTCTAAACTGTCAGCCATAAATATCCATAAATATTAGCTTTGGCTCCAATTTCTGACTTTAATTGGTCTGGACCTCACAGAAACAAAGACCATTTTTAGTATAAAAGCAGAACTTGTTTTGAAAAACAGGAAGGGGTAACAACAGTCGCGTTTTGAAGCTCAACCAAAACAGTCGTGTTATATTTTGAATATCACTGTTAAATTAATGACTTGAAAGACTTAAGTAATATAATTAAAATACCGGTCGAAAGCAACAATTCTAAAACCTAAAGCTGTAATAAAAGTAATTTTGTAAATCAATGTAACGTGTGACATTTTCTGAAGTTATATTTAATAAAACTGAATTGAAATATTATCGTGAATTTAATTGAACTTTCCCGCACAACAATTGTTCATCCAAACTGCCCAGAAGAATCGAACCAGAAGGAAGTTAATGATCCAACCTTCATTCCAGAAGTTGCCAATGGTTCTGGACAATTCAACATCAAAAAGTAAGTGCAAACTTATTTAACATTGGCTGGTGTCAGAAGAAATATTCCAACCGGAATAATTAGTCAAACCACCGATCATTACATTGGTGTCAGAAGAGGGATTTATAATTTTTCTGTGACCGTGGAAAATATCAACCACAATAGCAGTGGATGAAAATACTGTTTAATTATTTGAAAATTGTAATATCGCAAAATGCCTGGAAATCAAGCACAAGGTTCACAAGCTCCTAATGCTCCACCATTCAACATTCAAAACCAATTAACATGGCCAAAAGTTTCGGTGTCGATAGATTTAATTCCGTTCTTTGATGGAACAACTGATATTTGTGATTATTTGGAAATTATAAATGAAACTGCTAGATTTGTGACGCTGTTTTCCGGAATTTCTGAAAATTGCTCGGGCGCCAGTTTTTAACGAGTTTGCTCTCGATTGGGTAGCGGATTCAGTCGGAGTAACAGGTAAAATTTGGAAACGCACACAGAAAACTCGGTTAAATAAATTTTATTACATATTTGAACGGTTTACAATTAATAGTAATGCTCACGAGAACGAGCGGAAAACGGTTTACAGAACAGAACGGTTATTTTACTTTGGTGAAAGTGTGGTCTCTAATTCGGACTATTGTCGTTATTTTAAAACAAAACGGCGGCGTGCACCAGGAATAGCTGGGATTCGGTAGAAACGTGTTCATAGAAAATTTGGCGGTTTGCACTCGAGCCAAAAGATCAGAAACTGTCTCATAGAACCCAGCCACCAATTACGTGACACGCTAAGCCTAAACGAGGTCGACGGAAAATTGCCGGTTTGCACTCGACCCAATCCCCAGAAGACCTTTGTGCAGAAAACTGCGGTACCGGAATGACAAAAACACAAGAGACTTGCACCAAAATAAAATTAACAAAGACTTACTGCATAATTTATTGAAGTTGGTCAAAAAATACGGTTTGAACTGGTAATCGCGATACTACTGGTTTGCTTCAGTGGCACAGGAAAAGAGACTGAAATAATGAGCTCCTGACCTATTTATTGAATAAAATACATGCAAAAACTCATTGTTCTTCGGTGGATGAGAAGGAGAAACCGATCCCAAACTTCTGGTGCCGAATCTGCTACCCCAAATTCGAAGACAATTCGAATTTCCGCGCGAACAAACACAACCGACACTGGCGCACATTTAAACACAAAATTACCCATGATGCACTATTTAACTGCACTTCCGCGGTAGCACACGTTGTAAACAATCCCATTAACCTCTGCGGTGCACATACGTCAGGATGTTGTTCCAAACCTCATTACGAAAACGAAGAAATTCCAATTGACTCGACCAGAACTTGCTTCAGACAAAACAAACGGATAAATCGGTGCAATATTTGCAAGACGGTTTAATTACTACAGCTAATTAAAAGCGATTCGGATTCGGTCGATTAACGCGTAGTTTAAACGCAACAGCTGACTCGTGAACCGACCGGTGCATACAGTTGACAGTTCAAACGTAAACAAAACGAGGCAGTTAGGTCGGCAGTTAAGTGTAGTGGTAAGTGCAAGGAAAGTGCAACAAAACGATGTGGACGCCGCCCAACTCCTGCAGGAAACACTCTCTAGTGGGGTAAGTATCGAAACATAGTCGTTTGTAGTAGTGATTCGCACCTAACCTCAAACATTTTAGGTGTTTGCGGGAATCCACCTCGAAGCAATTCCTCGGGCCTTCGTACGGATTTGTCGTAAACATGGGCTAGGACAGGCAGCCCTACCAGTTACGGTGAGTATGTAAAGTAGTGGTACCGTGGTAAAATCTAATTTCAGTGTTTGTTTCAGGAAAAACAGCGCAAAGACCGGCGTAACGAAAACGCTTCGTTACATCCCCCTCTTACTTCGGAAAGCAAAAACAAGCGAGAATCTATCCAAGGAAAACTTAAGGAAACATCATAAAGCGGTGTTCGGAAAAAAAAAATGTAATAGATTTTATAAGCCCCAAATTTATTAAACAGCACCCCCTAATAACAACGGTAAATAAAAAACAAAATAATAACAACTTCTAACTTAATCGGTCAACTAAACTAAGTAAATTACGGAAAATCAATCGGATTTGCGGCTCGACTATTCGTACCACACGGTAAACGGATAGCACCGACACTTGCTAGACAACATTCCCCGACGCCCACACTTTGAGCAGAAGACTATCGGCGGGGCGGAACAATGTGTACGTCGGTGGCCTATCTCCCCGCATCGCCAGCAGAGGTCGGACCGATCCACGGGCAACGGAGTTCGCTCGAAACAAAGCTTCTGGCGGTGCATTAGACAGCTTACGTCCCGAGGAGGAAAACCCATCACCTTCAGGGCGATGGCGATTTCCCGAAACTGCGCCGGCTTGGCGTCTGGAAACGGTACGTAATACCGTGGAAGCTGGCAAGCCGTCGGGGTTCGTGTATGGCACAGCAGTCGCCACAGGGTCTGATGCGCCGGCGGGAAATCCGGTGGAGCATATCTCCGTGAATGGAGATACTCCGGTGTGTACGGCGGAGACTTTGGTCGGAACACCCCGTCGACTGGGGCTGGAACTGACTCGGGGTTGTCCAGGTACCTCCAGTATTCCGGATAGGTATGTCCGTCTACCTCGGCTATCCCTGTGGGCTTTGGAAGGCGGAAGTCAAATTCGGTTTTAGGTTTGGCGGAACCAGTGGGTTGCGGTGGCGTGGCAGCGGGTGACGCCGTAGAAGGACCAGGCTCGGGACTTCCTGATTCCACGTTGGTTTTGGTGGCCCTTTCCCCACCCGAGGAAAGGGACTCCAAGTCAGGGGAGTCCAACGTCAGGATGTCCTCGGCCTCATGATCATTATCCCCGGAAGTCCTGAAACAAAACAATGAAACATAGACTACCTCGGAGAAAAATCTTTATCGGGAAAAAGACGGACACAGAACATACGGATACGGCCACAACAAGCACAAATACGGTTTCAAACACCTTATGTCGGATACCCCGGAACGGAAAAAGTGCGACGCCTTCCGGTGGCGTCGCGGAAGCGGCAGCGGTACGGCTGATGCCGCGGACATCCAACGGGACGTAACCGTAAGGCGGCAGACAACATCTCTGGCGACCAGGGCTGTGGCGTGTCCGCGCAGAGTTGCAGCAAGTCTTTACGGGTGGGAACCCAGATGTCCGGGGACGGTACATCGTCAGCCACCTCTTCCATCGGGGTCTCCTCGTCCCTTTCTTCCGGGACCGGAGAGTTTAGAGGGGTCACCATCGAGAAAATGTCCTCCGTGGTTTCTCCCTCCCAGGTTTTGTTGTCGGTCTCGGCGGACAGGAGGACGTCCTGGAGGATAATAATCCGAGGCGACTCCTCTGGGCGACAACGCGGTACGGGGATTGCGTTCACCCCATCCGGTTCGTCCCCAAACAAAACCTGCAGACGGTGGGCCATAGGCTCAGCTTTTGGGTCCCGGACCACCTGTACCCGGAGTGTTTGCCGCGTGTTTGGCGGACAAACCGGCGGTTGCGGAGCCCGGCCCAAATAACGCCCAATATCGTGGACCGGAAGGAAACGTCCCCGTAACGGATGGCGCCTTTTAGGGGTTGCGGAAAATGTTGCCCTGAAACAAAGTGGGTTTGGATCATTAGCTAGTCCGAGCTATTGACCGCGGGTTTAAGGTCTTTCACATGTACACGAGGCAACCGTTTGCCTTGGGCATCTTTAAGAGAGTAGACAACAGGAGACCAAACTTTCACCACGGTGTAAGGACCGGAATATTTAGGAGCAAGCTTGGCGGTAAAACCCTGATGAGCATCGGACAGGTGATGTTCTCTTTTCATCACTTGATCACCTACATGACAACGCCAGTCCCTTCGGCGAAGGTTGTAGTTGCGACTCTGCTGGGTAAACGCCCGATCAAGATTAAGGCGCACTAACTTGAACACATCTTGTAACTCGGCCAGGCGCCGAGTGTGCGGAAGCACATTTGGTTCGGTAACGTCGGCGGCATCTTCTTCCTCGTTAACAGGTGCAGGAGTTCGGTGTAACGCATGGGGCAAATTTAACTCTCTACCAAAATTGAGAAATGCGGGAGTAAAACCGGTGGAGTCTTGCTTCGCACTATTTATGGCCATCATCAACGACGGTAATTGCTGATCCCACTTCCGGTGTTCCTGGTTGCAAAACTGGGCAATCATAGTTTTTAGGGTACGGTTCGCCCGTTCCACGGGATTGGCTTGCGGTGTATACGGAGGAGTAAAACGATGACGGATTTCCAAGTCTTTTAGCAGCGTCCTGAACGTCTTACTGTTAAACTGGGTGCCGTTATCGCTGATGACCATATCCGGGCATCCGAAACGGGTGATAACTTCGTCAAACAAAGCTTTGGCGACGTTACCGGCAGTAGCTTTAGCCAACGGTTTACAATGAACCCACTTAGAAAAACGGTCTTGAAACACGACTAGACATGTGTTTCCCTTTGAAGATCTCGGCAAGGGTCCGACTAAATCGGTACTAATAGTTTCCCAAGGACGGTACACGACGGAGGGTTGCATTTTTCCGGCGGTGGCTTGCTGTTGGGCTTTAAATCTCTGGCAGGTAACACAGCCACGGACGTATTTCGTAACATCACGAAACATTCCCGGCCAGTAATAAAATTGTGCTATCCTGCAGATCGTTTTCGATATACCCAAATGACCCGCGGTTGGTTGGTCGTGTGTTTCTAAGAGAACTGCTTTACGTCGCGGTGTAGGAACGCAAAGTTTCCATGGCTCAGTAAATTCGGCTTCTTTGAGATCAGTGTGATCCCAGAAATGACGGTATAAACGGTTGTTACGGATCTGATAGTCTGGAAAAGAAACGGGGTCTTTTTGTACTTCCTTTATTTTTCGGTCGTACCAATTACAGCCTTCTTCAACATCCACGGTACACAGCTCACCGGCATCTTCTTCAAATGAAGCATGCGGCAACGGTTGTCGGGATAAGGCGTCTGCCACCCGGTTCAAAACGCCCTTACGGAATTGGATGTCAAAGTCATACTGCTGCAAGAAAACGCTCCATCTTGCAAGACGACCTGTCGGACTTTTGATAGAATGTAACCATCTTAAAGACTGGTGATCGGTGACAACGGTAAACGGATACAGTTCGAGGTACGGTCGCATCTTTTCTATGCCGTACACGATGGCCAAACACTCTTTCTCGGTTACGGAGTAGTTTTTCTCGGCGGGAGACAGAGTACGGCTGGCGTAAGCAATTACGCGGTCATGGCCCTCGACTTTCTGCGTCAATGCGGCTCCAAGACCATAGTCGGATGCATCGGTTTGTAACGTGAAACTCTTAGAAAAATCCGGACAAGCTAACACCGGAGCTTCGGTGAGTGCGGTCTTCAGGGAGAGAAACGCACTCTGATGGGATTCGTCCCAGATCCAACGTTGACCTTTACAATGGAGCTTATTGAGCGGCGAGACCAGTTTTGAAAAATTCGAAATAAATCGACGGTACCAAGAAGCAACACCTAGAAAACTCCGCAATGTTTTAACATTGATTGGCGGCTTAATTTCTAAGATGGACGCGACTTTGTCGGGGTCGGTGTGAATACCTTCGGCGGTAACTACATGACCAAGGTACGTCAGAGATTTTCGGCAGAATTGACACTTATCGGGATTCAACTTTAAGTTGGCCAGTCTAAGACGACGGAAAAACTTCCCGGATATTTTCCAGGTGCTCCTGGAACGTTTTGCCAAGGATGATTATATCGTCCAAATAGGCAAAGGCATGTGGCTCCATTTCGGGGCCCATTATCCGGTCCAGGAGACGCTGAAAAGTTGCAGGTGCGGAATGTAATCCAAACGGCATTACTTTAAATTGGAATAAACCTTTTCCGGCGACGGTAAAGGCGGTAATTGGCTTACTTTCAGGAGACAGTGGAATCTGCCAGTAACCCTGTTTTAGATCTAGTGTAGTGATATAGCGGGCTCCACGTAATTTGTCCAGGATGGCGTTAATGTACGGTAACGGATAAGCATCCTTCCTGGTCACATCGTTGACTTTTCGGAAATCTATGCAAAACCTCGGTTTACCATCCTTTTTGCGGACAATTACAACGGGTGAACTCCACGGACTATTCGAAGGCTCAATTACTCCTTCCGCCAACATTCGATCAACTTCCTCGTATACAATCTGCTGCATACGAGGATTTTGGGATCGGTATCGTTGCTTTATCGGCGTCTTGTCGATTAAGCTGATACTATGTTGTGCTAGAGTGGTTGGACCTTCTAGCCGCGTAAATCCTGCTAGTTCGGAGTCAAGAAACGTGGTGAGTTGAATTTGCTCAGCAGACGTCAACTGTTCGGACAAAAATGCAACGGATTTGGGGTGAGAAGGCTCGCTCACCGCAATTTCGGCAGTATCAGGTGCGGGAAAACAAACTTTATTATTTACAATATCTACGGTCACTTGAAATTTCTTTAAAAGATCCATCCCCAGCACTACGTCGGCGACAAGCGACGGCAAACACAAAAATCTTTCGACGGAAGCGGTATTTCCAAAACGGACTTCAAAATTTACCATCCCAACGGTTTGGGTGGAAGACCCATCGGCTAACCGGGTGTTACAGCGCACGTCCTCAATTTTAACAGTGGGAAAAGCGTTGATTACGGAGGAACCTATGTAGGAAACCATAGCTCCGGTATCTACTAAAGCGGTGAAAATTTTACGGTCTAGGGAAATTGGGATGAATAATCGGTCGTCGGTGCTAATACCACAAAATGAGGCCTCGTCGGATGACAACTGTTGTGGCCTCGTCATCCAACAGTTGCCACTCAGTTTCCCGAGCGGTTTCCACAAGGACAATCCCTGGAATACACACCTTCCGTCTTACAACGGGAACAGAAAATCTTTTGCGGATTGCGACACTCATTGCGACGATGTCCCGTCTCGCCGCAACGGAAGCAGATTTCGGGAGGGCGGTCAAATGGGGTTCGGGGTGAATCGAACCGAGACGGACTAGAAATGGGGTTAACTCTTGATTGGGGCGGCGTGGGCGGTAAAGGACTTCTTATCGGTGGCGGCGGTTGCGTCAGATCCATATTAAAACGGACATTAGGCGGCGCCCTCGAATATGCTCGGGCAGATGGTTCGCGAGAGCGATTAGTGGCCGCGTCCTGAGCTATTCGCTCCTGGACCACTTCCTGCTCACGCATACGGAGGAGCAATTCGTCGGTGGTGTGGCAATCGGCACGGCGAATATTCTGCATGAATATCGGCCGCATGTTCCGGTAGCACAAATCAAGCTCCTGTTCCTCGGTTATTCCACCCACTCGACGGATAAGGGTACGCAGTTCAATAATATACCTTACCGCCTTTTCATGAGTACCCTGGACACGGTTGCGGACGGCTTCCCAGGCTAGGTGTGCATGATCCGGGGGTAGAAAACACCCATGAAATGCTTGACGGAAATTTTCATACGTACCCCGGTTCAACTGTCCCAAATGAAACCAACGGAGTGCCTGATCCCGTAATAAATGCGGCATTCCCCTCAGTAATTGGTTTTCGCTTAAACCATACATCTCTCGGAGCTCGTCGATTCGCTCTAGGAACGCCAGCAGATCGGACTCGCCATTAAACAAAACATTCCACCGTCTAATGGTGTCCATCGCAGCTAAATCGGCAGGGGCGAACGCGGCGGTTGAGGACGGAAAAACCGGGCTGAAAACCGGTCGCGGAGTTGTTCGCGTTAACGGTACATTTAATGAGAAACTTGAAGGCGGCGGTATACTAGTTACAAAAGTGGTAGGCGGCGGTAACTGAGGCGGCTCCGGCGACACCGAACCCAGGAACTGCATTAAACGGATTCTTAGAGCCAGTACTTTTCCATCGGACGGCAAATTCCTCGCTTCGAGCTCAGAAATTAGCTCGGATTTTCGTAGCTTATGAACCCAGGATAACTGCCTTTCTTCAACTTCACCTTCGGATGGAGCGGGCGAAGTGGGTCTTTCGGCGCCACTCAGCTGAGCATCGTTTGAAACATTTCCCTCGTGCTCGGACATTTTGTCAAACGTAATTAGTTGTGAACACAAATTAAATAAAAGTAATATAACACACCAAAAGAAAATACTTACTTCCCTTCGCACTTCTTTAACCCAGAACAAACTTAAAGTATTTAATCGGATTTATAATATTTTATTTCGGACAAATAATAAATTGCTAAATACTTAAAAAAAACGGTTCCTAAATTTAGCATTTTATAAACGAAACGGACCCGGAAAAATTATTGAAAAATTAAAAAAAATAACGGTCCCTGCTCGGGCGCCAATTTGTGACGCTGTTTTCCGGAATTTCTGAAAATTGCTCGGGCGCCAGTTTTTAACGAGTTTGCTCTCGATTGGGTAGCGGATTCAGTCGGAGTAACAGGTAAAATTTGGAAACGCACACAGAAAACTCGGTTAAATAAATTTTATTACATATTTGAACGGTTTACAATTAATAGTAATGCTCACGAGAACGAGCGGAAAACGGTTTACAGAACAGAACGGTTATTTTACTTTGGTGAAAGTGTGGTCTCTAATTCGGACTATTGTCGTTATTTTAAAACAAAACGGCGGCGTGCACCAGGAATAGCTGGGATTCGGTAGAAACGTGTTCATAGAAAATTTGGCGGTTTGCACTCGAGCCAAAAGATCAGAAACTGTCTCATAGAACCCAGCCACCAATTACGTGACACGCTAAGCCTAAACGAGGTCGACGGAAAATTGCCGGTTTGCACTCGACCCAATCCCCAGAAGACCTTTGTGCAGAAAACTGCGGTACCGGAATGACAAAAACACAAGAGACTTGCACCAAAATAAAATTAACAAAGACTTACTGCATAATTTATTGAAGTTGGTCAAAAAATACGGTTTGAACTGGTAATCGCGATACTACTGGTTTGCTTCAGTGGCACAGGAAAAGAGACTGAAATAATGAGCTCCTGACCTATTTATTGAATAAAATACATGCAAAAACTCATTGTTCTTCGGTGGATGAGAAGGAGAAACCGATCCCAAACTTCTGGTGCCGAATCTGCTACCCCAAATTCGAAGACAATTCGAATTTCCGCGCGAACAAACACAACCGACACTGGCGCACATTTAAACACAAAATTACCCATGATGCACTATTTAACTGCACTTCCGCGGTAGCACACGTTGTAAACAATCCCATTAACCTCTGCGGTGCACATACGTCAGGATGTTGTTCCAAACCTCATTACGAAAACGAAGAAATTCCAATTGACTCGACCAGAACTTGCTTCAGACAAAACAAACGGATAAATCGGTGCAATATTTGCAAGACGGTTTAATTACTACAGCTAATTAAAAGCGATTCGGATTCGGTCGATTAACGCGTAGTTTAAACGCAACAGCTGACTCGTGAACCGACCGGTGCATACAGTTGACAGTTCAAACGTAAACAAAACGAGGCAGTTAGGTCGGCAGTTAAGTGTAGTGGTAAGTGCAAGGAAAGTGCAACAAAACGATGTGGACGCCGCCCAACTCCTGCAGGAAACACCCTCTAGTGGGGTAAGTATCGAAACATAGTCGTTTGTAGTAGTGATTCGCACCTAACCTCAAACATTTTAGGTGTTTGCGGGAATCCACCTCGAAGCAATTCCTCGGGCCTTCGTACGGATTTGTCGTAAACATGGGCTAGGACAGGCAGCCCTACCAGTTACGGTGAGTATGTAAAGTAGTGGTACCGTGGTAAAATCTAATTTCAGTGTTTGTTTCAGGAAAAACAGCGCAAAGACCGGCGTAACGAAAACGCTTCGTTACAGATTAGGAAACTGGTCAGATGTTGATAAAATTTCTATTACTAAACTAAAACTAATAGGTACTGCCAAATTATATTTGAAAACAGATTTTATTGCTAAGACTACTAATAATTGGAAAACATTAGAAAAACAATTATTAAAACAATTTCAAGAAGCTAGAATCCCAGGTAGAGCATTTCAATTATTTGTTAATTGCAAACAAAAATCGGGAGAATCTATAAAAGATTACGTTATTCGATTAAAATTAGCAGGTCAGACTACAGTAATATTTAGTGATAATTTAGCTGAAAATGCATTCTTAGAAAAAAATTTAGAGAGGGATTTGCTTACTCAATTTCTTGTAGGATTAAATATGCCATTAAAACAAAGAGTTTTATCAAAAATTCCATCCACATTTAAAGATGCCATACAAGAAGCTATGAATGAAGAATTAATGGATAAAATGACTAAATCAAATAATCAAGAAATTTTTGAAATAGAACAAAATCACCGTAATTCAAATAGAAATTATCAAAATTCAAATATAAAATGTTTCAATTGTAATCAAACTGGTCACATAGCTGCAAATTGTAGAAAATCTAATAAAAATAGTAAACAAATGAAGTGTTTTCATTGCAATAAATTAGGACATCATATAAAGGATTGTTATCTAAAGAATAATTTGAACAGAAACTCGACTCAAAACCGTAACGATAATAAACAAATTAAGTGTTATAAGTGTGGTAAAATAGGTCATAAATCACCAGTTTGCCGATCCAGTAGGACTTTAAACATTCAAGCGACCGCCTTCCAACCCCAGTCGTCGGTTGCCGTAAACCAGATATAAAAATAAGAGATCAGGCTAGGATACAGGTGGCTGAAAATTTTTTTTGTAAACCCCGTAATTTGATTAAAGTAAATATTAGAAATATGAATTATTTAGCGTTAATAGATTCAGGAGCAGCTGTATCCCTAGTAAAGCCATTAGTTGTAAGGGGGTTAGAAATTAGTTCAGATGTAACTGTTAATTTAGTTGATGTACAAGGTCAAGGAATAGAAGTGCTAGGAAAGGTAAAAGTACCTATTTCTCTTTATCCAAACCATGTTATAAAACATGAATTTATTGTAACGGATGCAATTAATTTTAGTGGAGATATGATTATTGGAATTGATTTCTTAGAAAAGTTTAATGTTTTGATTAATTGGAAACAAGGTACAATTAAAATAAATCAAAAAGAATTTCAGTTGTTAAAAAAAGATGATAGCCTGAGTACTGAAGTGATTGTTAAAAAAGAAAATAATATGGAGAAAGTTGATAAATTGTTAGATGAAATTAAAGAATTAAGAAAAGTTATTGATAATGTTGAAAGAAAATCTATAAGTCGAAATCAAAATTTTCAGTCATTGGAACTGATTGGAAATTCTTGTAATGAAGTGTGTTCCAAACCCTTAGTTACAAATCAAGATAACATCAAAAATCGACCGAGGGTTAATTTTAAACAGGAGGATACACGTGCGTCTTCCAGTCAAGAAAATTTTCTTAATGAAATAAATTTTGAAAGGAAAATTGAATTTAAAAATAGTAATGGGAGAAATAAAAATGTTGTTCAAATTTTTGATGATAATACTAGAGAGATTATTGGAGATATTATTTTAGAGAATGCTGATAAAAACATTAGTGAGGAAAAGATTAAAAAGTCAAAAGAAATTAAAAGTAATGTATGTTTATTGGAAGATATAGTAATTCCACCTCGTAGTCAAATGATTTGTATGGGAAGATCAAAACAATATAAAATCGTCAAGACGCCGCAGATTGTTTTTGAGCCAACCATGTTACCGATACAAGGTATTTTGATCGCACGAAGTTTGCATCAAAATAATGAAATTGTATCTATAAGACTAATGAATTTGACTCAGAGTGAAATTAAGTTAAATGAGAAAACAAAGTTAAGAGAAGTTTTTGAAGTTGATATTTCAAATTATTTAGATAAAGATAGTTGTATTTCCGTTATAAGTAATGAAGATTCAAATGAAATTTTAAAACAGTTAGGATTAGATAATATTAATACAGATAGTGATAGGAAATTAGTTAAGTTAATTAAAAGTTATATCGATATATTTAAGAAACCCAGTGAAAAATTAACCTGTACAACAAAAGTCAAACATCATATCATTACTGAAAATGTACCGCCAATTTCTAAGCGTCCATATCGAGTACCATTTCATCGCAGAGAAATTTTAAATAAAAAAATTCAAGAGTTACTTGATGATGAAATCATTGTGGAAAGCCAGTCACCTTGGTCATTTCCATGTATTTTAGTAGAAAAACAAAAACATCCAGGTGAAGAAACTGAATTTAGATTATGCATTGATTATAGAACCTTAAATTCAATCACAAAAACTGATTATTTTCCTTTACCGCATTTACAAGATACTATTGATCAACTAACAGGATCATGTTTATTTTCAACAATGGATTTAGCAAGTGGCTATTTTCAAGTAGAATTAGACAAAAATGATCGAGAAAAAAGTGCCTTTTCAACACCTGATAACCATTACGAATTCAATAGAATGAGTATGGGTCTGAAAAATGCCCCAGCTACTTGGCAACGAATGATGTATTCAGTTTTTACAGGATTGACAGGTTTAGAATGTTTAGTTTATCTAGATGATATAATAGTTTTTAGTACTGAAAATGTTGAAGACCACCTACAAAGACTTGAACATGTGTTTAAAAAAATGAGAGAAAATAACTTAAAATTTAAACCAACTAAATGTCATTTTATGAAAGACAAAGCAAAATATTTAGGACATATAATTTCTCAAAATGGATGTGAAGCTGATCCAGAAAAAATAGAAATAATTCGTAAATATCCTCAGCCAAAAACCGTAAAAGAAATTAGAGCATTTTTAGGATTATGTGGATTCTACAGAAAATTTGTACCACAGTTTGCTGATATTACACAACATTTGATTCATTTAACTAAAAAAGACATACCTTTTGTATGGACTGACGAACAACAAAACTCATTTGATATTTTAAGGCAAGCTTTAATTACACCACCTATATTAAAATATCCAGATTTTAATAGACCATTTATTCTAGTTACCGATGCTAGTGATGTAGCAATTAGCGGAATTTTATGTCAAAAGTATAATAACTTAGAACATCCGATTAGTTATGCCAGCAGAACTTTAAATACTGTTGAAAGAAATTATTCAACAATTGAAAAAGAATGTTTAGCTATTGTTTGGGCTGTTAAACACTACAGATGTTATTTAACCGGAACTCATTTTACAATTTTAACTGACCATCGACCTCTAAAGTATTTATTTACGATTAAAGATCCTAGTTCTAGATTAGCCAGATGGGCTATGTTTTTATTAGAATATAGCTTTGATATTGATTATAGACCAGGAAAAATTAATACGAATGCTGATGCTTTAACAAGACTTCGAAAAACCACTGAAAATGATATGATTGAAAATGTGGCTGAAATTTTTAATGTAGATAACGATGTAAACGCTGATGATATATTACCTATAATTGATATAGTTTGGACAAGGTCCGAATTAAAAAAATTACAAAGTGCAGACAATAACATTCTTAATATTATTTCAAATATTAAAAGTATAGATGAAGATTTATTCTATTTAGATTCAGATGGTATTTTATATAAAAAACGAGTAAATGATGAAAGAAACGACAAAATTGTGGTACCAACTTCTATAAAATCAGAAATTTTACATATGTATCACAATTCTTCATTAGCATCTCATGGGGGTCAAAGAAAAACTTTAGAATTAATTAGAAAAGATTTCTATTGGAAAAATATGTCTACAGAAGTTAAACAATATTGTTTAGAATGTCATTCTTGTAATTTAAGAAAATCAAATTATATTCCGCCAGCTAATTTACAAAAATTACCTGTGCCAAATTCTGTTTTCGGTAGAATATCATTAGATATTGTAGGACCACTAAATCGAACTCGAAATGGAAATAAGTACATTTTAACTTGTATGGATTATTTAACGAGATTTCCAGAATGTATAGCAATACCCGATATTCATGCAAATACTGTTGCTAAAGCCTTTGTAACTAATATTATTACTAAATATGGAACACCTAGAGAAATCTTAACAGATTGTGGTAGTCAGTTTGTTTCTAAACTATTTAAAGAAATTTGTAAAATTCTTGAAATTAATAAATTAAAAACTACACCTTACCATCCAGCTTGTAATGGAGTAGTTGAAAGAATGCACAAATCACTTAAAACAATGTTATCACATTATATAACTGAAGATAATAATTGTTGGGATGAATAGTTGCCATTTGCTACCATGGCTTATAGAAACCACATTCACGAATCAACAAATAAAACACCCTTTTTCTTAATGTTTGGAAGAGATATGGAATTACCTCAACATTGCTTAATTAATTCAAAAAACGTTAAATACGATCTTGATGAAAATTATGCTACAGAAATGCTGAAACGAATGCAAATTGCGCACGATAAAGCAATAACATCACTAAATAAAATCGCGAATAAACAGACAGAGAAATTTAGTAAAAAGGCTAAAGATAGACAATTTCAATTAGGTGATAAAGTTTATTTGTTTACACCCGCTGTAAAACAAATTCAACTAGCTGCCAAATTTCAACCTAAATGGTCAGGGCCTTATAGGATTATAGAAATAAAAAGCCCAGTTACCTATAAAATAAAAGAATTAACTGGTAGAAAAGAACATATGGTTCATGTAAATAGACTCAAGTTATGCTTAAATCAAAAGGATGAAATTAGAAGGATGTTATCACCGATTCCTAGTGAAAATGATGAAAATGAAGACACATTTTTACCTCGTAGTGTGCCGCCTATTAATAACAATGAAAATAATAGAAATTTAGCTAGACAATTAGAAATAATCGAATCACCTATCGTTAGAGATGTCGAAATTAATGATGATATTAGTGAGAATAGTAATAATTCATTAAGTAGAAGTAGTAGTTACGCTACTGCTAGTGGATCAAGTACTGAAAATGACTTTAATTATTCTGAAAATTATGATGATATTTATGAATATGATGACGAAAGTATCAATGATGATATTGATGAACCTGATAGTGATAATGAAGTTGATGATGAGATAAATAATTCAATAAATTTTAATTTAGAATTAGAAGATAGTAATTTAGAAATTAATCCGGACGTAAATAACCCAGAATCATCTGTTAGCAATAACTCAGGTATTTTAAGTAATAATTCGAGTCCAGAAAATAGAAACCCAAAAACCCTTCGAAATGTGTTAAATACCCATAATACTAGGTCGAAAGGTCCGGTTAAAAATTATCCTTGGGTTCTTAAGAAACAAATCTAATGTAATAAAAAAAAAAAAAAATAATAAAAAAAAAAACCTTTTTCCTAATAGTTAACATCTGTTCCAGTGGGTAACTTTCGATTCTTAATATTACTATTGATGATCAACAGATGTTTTACAATGATTGCGTATGATTGCGAAAATTCATCGACGAATATTACATCGATCTCATTACGCGATATTGCTTCTTGTCCAGATCCAGATAAGGGTTATAATACAACTACTGTTAACATACAGGTTGTGAAAAAGAAATTTGAACGAACTCAAGTCAAAACTTGCTTAATCGAAATTACTCGATTAATTAGCCATTGCGGAATGCATTCTCACTCTAGTGTAGTTGAAGATGGATTATTATCCTATGTCCATCAAATTGGTGCTGCAGAATGTAAAAATATTCACAAATTTCATGAATTTCGAGGATTTCAAGGAAATGTAATTTCCAATCTTAAATCAAACGCTACAATTACTACCTATTTAACGCTAGCAGGAAATGTTGATAGACATGGAAAATGTCAAGGTACAACCTTTAAGGAAAATGGAAGATCATGGAAAAATGTAATAGTAACTGCAACTGTTAGAATTCAATTAACCGATTATTTCGCAATAGTCAAATTTAGAGAAAATGAAATTTCGTTAGAAAATAAATTAAAGTGTCCTTATATGGAAGGTTACTGTATGGATTTCAATATTGGAGAATCAGTTTGGGATGTTTTACCTTTTCAACTCTGTGAAGAATTTGCTATTATTTATAGTGGAAAGGCAACTATAGTTCAAGAACTTGATTCCGAAACACAAAATCGTTATGTTGTGATAGAACAAGATGATAAAATTTTTGCACTAAAATTATCTCGATTAGAATATGTTTGTAATGTTGCTGTTCATATTACTGAACATCCTAGATTATTGATAATTGAACATTCTTTTAATGGCCATGTTAACAATTTTAATAATTTTAAAACACAAGACGCAGCTGAAATTGACTTAATGACTTATGCTAACACAAAATTTTTATACATCGAACAATCATTTAAAAGATCAGTAAAAGAATTATATGCTCACACTGTTTATAGACGTTGTTTATTGCAGAGAGAAATCTTAAAAAATAGATTATTAATGGCACCAATTTCACCCCATACAGTAGCTATTTTAATTAAAGAACATTTAGGTTATGTAGGAAAAGTATCCGGTGAAGTTTTGTATATACTAAAATGTTTACCAGTACAAGTTCAAATTAGAAGACATACAAATTGTTATGCTGAATTACCAGTTGTTTATAACAATGAAACATTTTTTATTTCGCCATTAACTAGAATTTTACAAAAACATGCTGTTCAGATTGAATGTAATCCAGTAATTCCAGCAATGTTCTTTTTAGAAGGAACTTGGGTAGGTTTTAATCCAAATCCTACAAATGGCATTGTTCCTCAGGAATTAAAAGTAACAGATGAACCAAAATTAAAATTCACTAATATTCAAAATTTAGGTTCAGGCGGAATTTATACCGCTGACGAAATTAGAAAAGCTCAAGAAGCAATTTTATTTGGAATTGAGAGAAATGCCAATAGTAATATAATTATCAGTAAAATAGCGGGTAAAGAAATCGAAAACCAAGGATTCTCAACTTTAAAATTATTTGATTCGGAAGAATTAAAAAAATTAGCTAACAATACATTAGAAAAAATGTATGGTATATTTTTGTTTATTGGAGACTGGACAAGTGGTTTAATGGGAGTTTATATAATTGTTCGGATTATTAAATTTTGTGCAGAAACATTTTTAAATGCAATGGCTATACGAAAAGCAGGTGGAGGAACTTTACATTTATTCGCTTCATGTTGGGATACTTTAACATTATTTATTTTACACAAAGTAAAAATTAATAATTTTCGTGAAAATAAAGAAAATATTCCAATAAATAATTTAGAAGGAGAACCTAGAAACTTAATATTAACCCAACCCATAATGGTAGAGACCCCTCCAGAATTCAATCGAACCGAACTATCTACCCTTCCAGTATCTCACCAAGAAAACGAAAGCCGCCCTTATGCAGCCTTACAAAACAGTTTAGGAAACATAAAATAGAAAATTAGAAGTAATAAATAGGATTAGTTGAGGGAGTTTCCTTAGTTTTTAGTCTTATCTAGCAGAAATTTTAGTATAAATATCTGAGCAGTTCTTAAATTTAGTTAATTCAATTTGCACAAGTAAATCCTCAAGTCAAATTAAAATGGTTGCCACAATTATTAACATCATCAACTCGTTCAAACCCGAAATCCGCGTACCATATCTGGTACGCCTACTCGAGGAGTTACACCAGGAGCATCAGGAGATGCTCCGATTAAACATAATCAGGGAAGAGTTGGACGAACTCATCCTAAAGAACCGTTTGAACTTCAGGAAAGTTCACCAGTGCCTCGGGGCACTGCAGATACAAATATATGGAGATGACCCCTTCATCTCCATCCCGTCATGTGGATGCAGCCAATGCATCGCTCCACCAACAAACGAAGAGCACCCAGAAGAAACAGAGGCCTGGGAATAGTTCAACACTATTCTAAACAATTTTTTTTCATTTTTTTTTACTTTTGTAATTTTTTTTTTTTGTGCTTGTATTGTATGTTTTTTGTGTAAAATTATAATAATTTTAATAATAAAAAAAAAAAAAAATATATATATAATAATTTTTTTTTCTCTCTTAATGTTCTTTTAGTTAAAAAAATAAATAAATAAATAAATAAATAAATAAATAAATAAATAAATAAATAAATAAATAAATAAATAAATAAATAAATAAATAAATAAATAAATAAATAAATAAATAAATAAATAAATAAATAAATAAATAAATAAATAAATAAATAAATAAATAAATAAATAAATAAATAAATAAATAAATAAATAAATAAATAAATAAATAAATAAATAAATAAATAAATAAATAAATAAATAAATAAATAAATAAATAAATAAATAAATAAATAAATAAATAAATAAATAAATAAATAAATAAATAAATAAATAAATAAATAAATAAATAAATAAATAAATAAATAAATAAATAAATAAATAAATAAATAAATAAATAAATAAATAAATAAATAAATAAATAAATAAATAAATAAATAAATAAATAAATAAATAAATAAATAAATAAATAAATAAATAAATAAATAAATAAATAAATAAATAAATAAATAAATAAATAAATAAATAAATAAATAAATAAATAAATAAATAAATAAATAAATAAATAAATAAATAAATAAATAAATAAATAAATAAATAAATAAATAAATAAATAAATAAATAAATAAATAAATAAATAAATAAATAAATAAATAAATAAATAAATAAATAAATAAATAAATAAATAAATAAATAAATAAATAAATAAATAAATAAATAAATAAATAAATAAATAAATAAATAAATAAATAAATAAATAAATAAATAAATAAATAAATAAATAAATAAATAAATAAATAAATAAATAAATAAATAAATAAATAAATAAATAAATAAATAAATAAATAAATAAATAAATAAATAAATAAATAAATAAATAAATAAATAAATAAATAAATAAATAAATAAATAAATAAATAAATAAATAAATAAATAAATAAATAAATAAATAAATAAATAAATAAATAAATAAATAAATAAATAAATAAATAAATAAATAAATAAATAAATAAATAAATAAATAAATAAATAAATAAATAAATAAATAAATAAATAAATAAATAAATAAATAAATAAATAAATAAATAAATAAATAAATAAATAAATAAATAAATAAATAAATAAATAAATAAATAAATAAATAAATAAATAAATAAATAAATAAATAAATAAATAAATAAATAAATAAATAAATAAATAAATAAATAAATAAATAAATAAATAAATAAATAAATAAATAAATAAATAAATAAATAAATAAATAAATAAATAAATAAATAAATAAATAAATAAATAAATAAATAAATAAATAAATAAATAAATAAATAAATAAATAAATAAATAAATAAATAAATAAATAAATAAATAAATAAATAAATAAATAAATAAATAAATAAATAAATAAATAAATAAATAAATAAATAAATAAATAAATAAATAAATAAATAAATAAATAAATAAATAAATAAATAAATAAATAAATAAATAAATAAATAAATAAATAAATAAATAAATAAATAAATAAATAAATAAATAAATAAATAAATAAATAAATAAATAAATAAATAAATAAATAAATAAATAAATAAATAAATAAATAAATAAATAAATAAATAAATAAATAAATAAATAAATAAATAAATAAATAAATAAATAAATAAATAAATAAATAAATAAATAAATAAATAAATAAATAAATAAATAAATAAATAAATAAATAAATAAATAAATAAATAAATAAATAAATAAATAAATAAATAAATAAATAAATAAATAAATAAATAAATAAATAAATAAATAAATAAATAAATAAATAAATAAATAAATAAATAAATAAATAAATAAATAAATAAATAAATAAATAAATAAATAAATAAATAAATAAATAAATAAATAAATAAATAAATAAATAAATAAATAAATAAATAAATAAATAAATAAATAAATAAATAAATAAATAAATAAATAAATAAATAAATAAATAAATAAATAAATAAATAAATAAATAAATAAATAAATAAATAAATAAATAAATAAATAAATAAATAAATAAATAAATAAATAAATAAATAAATAAATAAATAAATAAATAAATAAATAAATAAATAAATAAATAAATAAATAAATAAATAAATAAATAAATAAATAAATAAATAAATAAATAAATAAATAAATAAATAAATAAATAAATAAATAAATAAATAAATAAATAAATAAATAAATAAATAAATAAATAAATAAATAAATAAATAAATAAATAAATAAATAAATAAATAAATAAATAAATAAATAAATAAATAAATAAATAAATAAATAAATAAATAAATAAATAAATAAATAAATAAATAAATAAATAAATAAATAAATAAATAAATAAATAAATAAATAAATAAATAAATAAATAAATAAATAAATAAATAAATAAATAAATAAATAAATAAATAAATAAATAAATAAATAAATAAATAAATAAATAAATAAATAAATAAATAAATAAATAAATAAATAAATAAATAAATAAATAAATAAATAAATAAATAAATAAATAAATAAATAAATAAATAAATAAATAAATAAATAAATAAATAAATAAATAAATAAATAAATAAATAAATAAATAAATAAATAAATAAATAAATAAATAAATAAATAAATAAATAAATAAATAAATAAATAAATAAATAAATAAATAAATAAATAAATAAATAAATAAATAAATAAATAAATAAATAAATAAATAAATAAATAAATAAATAAATAAATAAATAAATAAATAAATAAATAAATAAATAAATAAATAAATAAATAAATAAATAAATAAATAAATAAATAAATAAATAAATAAATAAATAAATAAATAAATAAATAAATAAATAAATAAATAAATAAATAAATAAATAAATAAATAAATAAATAAATAAATAAATAAATAAATAAATAAATAAATAAATAAATAAATAAATAAATAAATAAATAAATAAATAAATAAATAAATAAATAAATAAATAAATAAATAAATAAATAAATAAATAAATAAATAAATAAATAAATAAATAAATAAATAAATAAATAAATAAATAAATAAATAAATAAATAAATAAATAATAAACATAAAAAAATCATCATCATCAATCTATGATGATGTGTAAGTATGAACGAGACTTGTCAAGTTTCTGTTTGCCTTATTCTTCGTTTAAAATCCGTCATTTTATTTATTTTTTCTGTTTATTAACGATGTTTATTGTTCTTAGAATTCGAAAATTAGGTTTACTTTCGCGCTAAAATTTTGTTTAACTAGTAATATTATTTCGCATATATTGGAGCAAACTAGTTTACAAAATTGTCTAAAATATCATTAGATTGGTATAATTTAAAAATAAACTTGTTTCCCATTTAAAAAAAAAAAAAAAAAATTATTTAGTCTAAAATATGTATTACTGGTTGCATATTATGTTATATGTTTATTTTAAAATTTTATTATTTGTGTTTTACTTTCATTTTGTATTGCTACTGATTTTAAGCTATTTAGGGTTACTATCAAATGCGTATTAATACCTAATTAATTTTAGTAAATATTATCTAGGAGTTATTTTATATTAATGTAAAGCGATGCCAATCGTTTTTATGAAAGTACCAATTTAAATTAAATGTACAGCTAATTTGGCTATGTAAGTTGGTTACAATATACCATCATGATTGAATTATAAAAATTGTTTGTATTTCTGTTAGTCGATTATTGTTGTTAGCCACAATAATTGTGAAATTTGTTAGTAATCAGTATTTTTTTTTATTAGTGTTTATGTAGTCTTATTATTTTTTTTAGAAATTATTTAAAGAATGCCATATGTTTGATATAACATTCTTTCTTAGCGTAGAGAGGATTGTTGTGATCGTAAAATGAATTTAAAGGTAGTTTGCCTATTTGAAATGTGAAAGCACTCTGTCATAGATTGTGTTACAAAGTAAAACAGCATCACATGTGCAACGGTTGAAATTTGATACTTTTGGTTAAGTTTTCACAGAAAACTAACGAACATGGTTTTAGATGGGTAAAACCATAAAATTCATAGCAAGGTAATAAAATTACATAATTGATGTGTTTTGCTATCCACAAATGCCAGTTGACATTTATTGCCAAAAAAAGAGCTTTGTATCTTAGCGGAAATAAATGCACTATAGGCAGTACCACATGTTAAAACTATGTCTAAACTGTCAGTCATAAATATCCATAAATATTAGCTTTGGCTCCAATTTCTGACTTTAATTGGTCTGGACCTCACAGAAACAAAGACCATTTTTAGTATAAAAGCAGAACTTGTTTTGAAAAACAGGAAGGGGTAACAACAGTCGCGTTTTGAAGCTCAACCAAAACAGTCGTGTTATATTTTGAATATCACTGTTAAATTAATGACTTGAAAGACTTAAGTAATATAATTAAAATACCGGTCGAAAGCAACAATTCTAAAACCTAAAGCTGTAATAAAAGTAATTTTGTAAATCAATGTAACGTGTGACATTTTCTGAAGTTATATTTAATAAAACTAAATTGAAATATTATCGTGAATTTAATTGAACTTTCCCGCACAACAATTATTCATCCAAACTGCCCAGAAGAATCGAACCAGAAGGAAGTTAATGATCCAACCTTCATTCCAGAAGTTGCCAATGGTTCTGGACAATTCAACATCAAAAAGTAAGTGCAAACTTATTTAACATTGGCTGGTGTCAGAAGAAATATTCCAACCGGAATAATTAGTCAAACCACCGATCATTACAAGCAGTTCCGGGGTAGGTGGTTTTTTCGGCGGAGTAGAGTTTTAACGGGTATTGCCCCTCTAGAGAAGGGTTGAGTCCCGTACAACGTGCGTAAATGCATTTCTCCACTCCCACAAAAAAAAAAAGATTAAGATTGTATGATTTATAATTGTTAACAAGGAAGGGGAGATGTGATATATAAGTATAACAAACATACATATGTGTGTATAGAGAATAGTATAATGTCAGTAATGAGAATTGTATTAAATATATATGTGAGAGAAACACAAGAAGTGCTCTTAGTCTGTGTATGTACATAAATAGCGGGTCAGCCGCAATAAAGAGCCTCTTCCATTTCATACTTGCTAGTTTACTATAACCCAAAATCGAAAATATAACAATTTTGACTGTGTCTAACTAATTAATAAGAAAAAATGCAACTATTAAAATATACATCATCTGGTTCACCATTTTATTCACTTTCTAAAAATACCATTAGATTGTTGGTGCAGTGCCTAATACAAAAATCTTATTAATAATTAGCAGAAACTCCCTGAGCATGTAAGCTATATTTCACGAAAATCCAAGCGGTTTCATGGCTATATATAAAATAGTGAAACCCCACTTTTAACGTTTAAGTGGAAGCGGTGCAACCGGGCGTAAGGTAGCGGAGAGCGTTTATATTTCTGCGAATCTGCTCTCAAATTTTTTATATTAACTTGAAATCAAATATAACATAGAAGTCGGCCAACAAAGAGTGTTAAGTAACTTAAATTGTAAGGCCAATTATAGCTATAAATGAAGCGGTTAAAATCCCAGAACCAATCTTTGCTTTACACTTTATTCTTTTATAATCAATAAAATAAATAATTTATAAAATCAAAACAGTGCGTAATAGTATATTACAACCGAGTTGGGAATGATATTCATTACAGCCGAGGGCTAATATCTGACCGAGAGGCGAAGTCTCGAGGTCAGATATAAGCGCGAGGCTGTAATGAAATTCCCACCGAGGTATGTATACAATTTTATTCACAATCGAACAATATATCATCAAAAAAATAATTAAAAATGTATGAATAAAATAGTATATTACAAACCGAGGTGGAAAGTGTTTCATTTCTGTCGAGAGATAAGATAGTTGACCGAGGCGCGAAGCGCCGAGGTCAACTATTTCTCGAGACAGAAATGAAACTTTCCACCGAGGTTTGTATACTATTTTATTTACAATTATACATAAAATTAAAAATAATTGATAATAAATTTAAATTTCTGAAGTTTTGAACCGTCAAACCAACATTAAATCAAAATTCCAATCAATATCAAGTTGGCAAATTCTTGTTATATTGCTATGGAAATAGGCAGATACAGCACAAACTTCAATAAACATATCACAGTTTTTTTGAATTTGAACGTCTAAGACAATATATTAATAAAAATGTTGTCGGATAGTGAAGACGAGATAAGCTGCACACCGCCCGATATACGAGAGGCTGCGGTAAGAGCAGAAGAATGTTTATTGCCCGAAAAGAGCAAACTAAGATACGAAAAAGCCTACAATACATACAAAAAATGGTGCATCGAAAAAATTGTCAATAATGTTGGATCCGAGACAGTTCTATTGGCTTATTTTAGCGAATTGAGTAAGCAAAAGAAGTCTTCCACTCTCTGGTCATTATATTCTATGTTGCGAACAATATTAACCATCAGAGAGCGGGTTGATATTTCAAAACATGGAAAATTATTAGCTTTCCTGAAACGCCACAGCGTCGGCTACAAAGCAAAAAAATCGTCTACATTTACTAAAGTAAATGTAGACAAACTTTTAGAGACTGCACCTTTGGAATTTCTTGCTCAAAAAGTGGCAATTGTAATTGGACTGTCAGGAGCTTGTAGATGTGATGAGTTGTTCAAGTTGAAAATAGGTGATATCGACGTTTTGGAAAATAATAAAATTAGTATCCAAATAGCACAGTCTAAAACCTATCAAACCAGAACCTTCATGATAACCAATTCTACTTGGGTTGCAAGTGTGAAAGAATACATAAATCTGCGTCGCATTTGCAATATCCAGAGCGAAAGATTCTTTATGCAAATTAGATCTGGCAAAATGACGACCCAGCCCTTTGGACACAACTCCATTTCTCAATTTCCCAAAAAAATAGCATGTTTTTTGAAGCTCGACAATGCCAATACGTTCACTGGACATTGCTTTAGGCGAACTGCAGCCACTTTGTTGGTAAACAATGGTGGTGACCTTCTTCCACTGAAGAGGTTGGGAGGATGGAAATCAAGTGCAGTGGCCGAGGGATACATAGACTCCTCTACCAAAAACCAGGAAGCAACAGCAGAAATGCTTTCACACGGCACAGGGCCATCAACATCTGTTCAAACTTTGTCTTCGTCTCCATCTATTCCCTCCTCTAGTAAATCGACTGTACAAGTACAATCATCAAAACAAATAAATGTTTCAAAGGCTGATGGCCATCACGGTCTAAATATATCTATTAATGCTTATAATAATTCTAGCTTAACTGTTAACTTTACCAAATGAAATATGTTGTGTTATCAACTTAGTTTTAAATGTTTATTTTGAAATAAAGAAAAAATTAAATTTTTTTATAAATTAATTTCTAAAATTTTGACTTTTACTTTCGGCCCTAGGGTGGAAAGTGTTCACTTTCAACCCTAGGGCCGAAAGTAAAAGTCAACAATGTGTCATTTTTCAAACCTTAAAAAATACAGAAATTGCGTCATTACATATATGATTGTAAATAAACACATTTTCGACCGTGGTGGAAATACACTTTACTACATTTTACGATAGTTTTCATTAATATGTCGTTCTGTTGGATTAGATGAATGATTAGCCGCAATTAAAATTGTGGAAAACAGCGTAATACATTAAATACTTGTATAAATTCTACTTGTTGCAAGTGTCAAACTGTCAGATTTATTATTTGACAGTATTACGAACCTAGGTATGTAATGATCAACTTCCCGACTTCTAAAACATTTGTAATAACAATATTACAATAACGATTGTGAATAATAGTACATTGTTAACCAAGTGGAGAATGAATGAGATTTCCAACGAGTATAAAGGCATCGGAAGCCGCATTTCCCGTGCGGATATGCAAGAATAGTATATTGTGCAACGAGTGCGGAATGAGAATATTCAGCCCGAGTGAAAATTTGTCACACGAGCCGAACGCCGAGTGTGACGGTTCCACGAGGGCTGAATATTCATTCCGACGAGTTTCAGACTATACTTTTTCTAATACTATCGTCCATTAAAATACGTCAGTTTTTACGTTTTTAAGCAATTAGTCGCTTTTGGCAATTAGTTCACAGATGTCGCCGCTATAATATATGTATTAATAAACAAAATTACTTATAAAAAGTCATAAAGAAAATTCTAAATTGAATGATTCAGTTGATTGAATTATAATATTACTAATATCAACAATTAATAAGTTAAATAAAAAATTCATTAATAAAAATACAATAGCTTAACGTTGCGTCAACTTCTATGAGATGGCGCCACATGTGGTCATTCTATCACTTGTATAAGAATGAATATTCTTGCACTTGTTGCAGAATGAGTACATTCTCAAATTAAAATTAGTTCAAGAATGTTATTATTCTAAAATAGTATTAGAAAAAATGGTTTTTGCAATTTGCGATTAAAATGACATCTTTTTAGTTGCCATTTTTGATATTGAAACAGCCTACTTTTTTTTATTGTTCTAAAAAAAGCGTGAAAAAAAGACTTTTTTCACTCTTTTTCTACTTTTTTTCATTCTTTTTACTTTTTTTCATTATTTTAAAAATTGCTAAAAGCGTGGCAAAAAGTTATAAAACCGCAATGTTTTTTTTTATTAACAATATTAATTGTACAATTAGTAAGATTATTTAACTGAACAAGAACATATAAGCCACATTTTCATTAAATTTGAGTTAGCAAACACTTCTATTCGATTTGAATTATGTGACGGAAGCTGTTTGATTTTTCGTTCCTAGGGGCGATTTCAATTGTTTTATCAATGTTTGATCTAATTAATAACAAATTAAGCTTGAATCAAGCAACCGATTGTCATCTGATTATTAACTAATCTTTAATATTTTTATATTTTAATTAAAAATTGCAAAAAATAGTGTATACAACACGAGCAAAATTAGTTATTTTTTCACTTGTCGTATTGTCCAACTCGGTTGACGCCTCGTTGGACAAATTTACGACTTGTGAAAAAATAACTTACATTTTGCTACTTGTTGTATAAATAACTATTTTCCCACGACCATATATGAAAATCATAGTTTCCGCGCAAGAAACATACGACGAAAGCATGCAATATCATTTAGCCGTGCGTTATTATCAAGAAGACTAGAAAAGACAGGAGCATTAACTCTGACATAATGTACACGTTTAGACGGTCCCATATAGGGCACCCCCACAGGGCGCTGCCTATTGCTATCCAGTTGGAGTCTCCAATCTAAATTAGAAATTTTTAAAGAAAGGCAAGATGTGACAGACATATAATGACATTTATTTTTAAATTTTAAACGTCACTTGCGTGTACTCTGTCAAAAGATATTTTAACAGGTGGCGAAAAACTGGCGGAAACAAATGTGTCCTTGCGATTTTCGGGTATACGGTAGAAACCTAAGTTACTAGCTAGCCTTACTAGAGCTAGTCCGCTAGTAAGGTCAGTCACTGATAGGTAGGGCTAAAACAAAAACAAATGTATTTGATGCAACCATAACTTTGGGTTAGATGACTCATCTGTGAGTGGGCACTGCGAGACGCGTGAATACCGGTTTGTGACGATTATTATTTTTTTGTCAATCCTAATAAACAAGAAATAAAAATGTGTAAAAATGCCAAAATCTAGCTCTCTCTGCTTGACTGCCAGAGCTTCGATCCTCGTCTCCGTCCCCGCTGTACGTCTCTCCTATATTATAGTGGCTCGAAATTCAAATATTCTTGTAATATTATTAGCTAATATATTTTGCAATATTATAGAATATTATTATAGATAAAATGTCAGAAAATGATACAAGCTCGGAGAGTGAATCTTATAAAGTAAGGAAGCAAAAATATAAGATATGTTCATTCTGCCAAAATTCATCAAGAGTTTTATCCAAAGTTCAAATAAAACTTTCAAAACGCTGAAACTTTCCCTAAATCTTAGAGAACGTTTTTACCAAATGTGTAAATTTAAAACTAAGCGAAGCTATCAAAAAAGCAGAAAGAAGTTATACTTTTATACAAATAGTTATACTTTTCTGGGACCAAAATTTTATTCTAGCTTCACAAGTAAAAGAAACATTAAATTTCTCCGCACTAGGGCAGACCACAGATAAGTATAACAGATAGGCTGTTCAACGTTAATATTTGTTTCGCTACCTATTCAGTTCCCCTCAACCCGCGTGTATTTTATATTGCCTACATCTAGGAGTATGCCTTTTATATTGCCTACATCATAGTTTATTTAATTTTGTTTTGAAAGAAAACTGTAATCACATTATAATTTAACGGATGGTTTTAGAAACTGTGTCTGGACGTGGGATTGTAACTGTTAAATTGTCTCGACGTGGGGTTGCAACTGTTGTAATTGTTGGTTGGGTGTGGTTTGAGCCATATGACGATGATTTCATATTACGTTATTAGAGTATTAATATTATTTTGCAACGCCATCTACCATAGGATAGACATGCCATTTTGTACCAGAACAGCGCCTCTCCGTGGCCGGCGTTATACTAAAAAAAGCCCTCTCTGGTCGAATGTTGGCAATGTAAAAATGCGAAACACTTTGCCCTATACGATGGCACATCTGTATATAATCTTATCTGTGGGCAGACCCAAAAATTGGTTGTGAATAAATTTTTAATCAGGATTCACACCTACACGAATTATGTCATGCTTCAGTATCATTGCGAAAAGACGTTTTTGATGTAAACAAATGTATATTTTGTAAAAAACGGTATGGAAATAAAATATCACAACCAGGGCTTTTTGGTAGCTTGGTCCAATCTTAAAAAATCCACATTTTTGACTTCTACAATTATGTACGAACAAACAACCCCAAGTACGTCACAGATTCAAAAAGATTTCGCAGAAAACAAAGTTTTAAATAAAGTCAAAAAATAGCGTTATTGTATCATTATTGGGCGTTTGGTTATTACAAGAATATTTGAATTTCGAGCCATTATAATATAGGAGAGACGTATAACGGGGACGGAGACGAGGATCGAAGATCTGGCAGTGAAGCAGCAAGAGCTAGATTTTGGCATTTTTACACCAACTTACATTTATTTTTATTTCTTGTTTATTAGGATTCACAAAAAAATAATAATGGTAGTGTATGAATCACAAATAATAGGGAAGCAACTTAACCAAAAAACATTTTTGAGTTATAACCTAGAATTCGATATATTCTACAAAAAGCAAGAAAATTTCATGAATTTTACGTGGGTTCGATCATTTGAATATATAGAACATTTCTAACGCATGCGTCAGAAATGGTCCCCGCTCAGTCACGCTCAAATATCGATCGCGGATATGCGATTATAGGAAAAAATATAAAGACAAAAATATTGATTATTTATTTAGTCATTTCGAAGGCGTTCTAAACTGCAAGCGCATGCGCATTACTACTATACTGCCCACGCAATTGTCTATCTTTGTTTGGCTAAATGGTCACAGATGCAATGACCTATTACCTTATTCAAAAAAATCAAAATTTTAATTAGTGCTTTTTAGCACGGGACGATTGCTTGGCGAAGTGAGATGTATTATATTTCGGGCATAAGCCTTCATTTCTGAAAATTTTAGCTTTTTGTTTAAAAGGCCCACAGGGACTTTAAGGCCGTGCGTGTTCGTTGTTCACTGTTGCACATTTTAGAAATAAACAAACGCATTTTTTGCATTTTTTTCATAATATTGATTAATACTACTTAATATTCTCAGAATAAAATTTCCATTTTATTTTAAGAAATTAGAAACTCGGTACTATTTCGGTAATATTTATGTTCCGATTCAGATAGCAATTAATTTATATATCGAGTTACTCATTTATTAAAATAAAACTTCAGTAATATTCATAGTTTATGAATCAATATTAGTATTACGAAGAAAAATTGCCAATAAGCCGTTTGTTTATTTATTTATATAAAGAAAGAAATAAAGAAGAAATAAACACTAACAGTGAACCGTAACACAATCCCGGCTGTGTAAAAACAAACAAAAATCAACCTTAAAAGATCACTGTAAGGTGCTCTGAATAAAATGTTTTAAAAACTACTGATTGACGGTAATAAAAAAATAAAAAATGATTTGTAATCCTGAAACTTCAATCTTAAACTTGTATTATTGTGTATTTTTTAATTAAATTAACAATAATGGAAGTAGAACGGTGTAAAGGAAAATATTGCTTTGCCAATAAGGTACTGTTCTCTACGGTTCAGACGAGGCCTACGTTATTTACAGGCCGGAATCTGAATAATAAATAAGGCTGTGACGTCACGAGCGGAGGCAAAGCTAATATTTTAAAAAATATATTTAAATTAACACCATACAGAAACAAAAAATTCTAATTTTTGGACTAGATTGTGTCATCTATAAGAAACATTTGGACATACATTACATGTAGAGGAAACTGTTTGATAATTTTTTAATAATAATTTAAAGTTGTAAAAACATGTTTTTTGATCGCGTCTGTATCGAAAATAAAACGATTTAGCAAAAAATTATAGAAATATTTTTTATAAAGCATAAAATTTGCTACAAAATTTTAGTGAGACCTTTCATCTTTTCTTAGTGGTTTAGACAAGAAAGACGTTTGAATAAGCGTTTAGTTTTTTAAAAAAACAATCATCAAGTCGCTTAGATTCAAAATGAATTCAGTACGTTGTCAATTTGTATTTTGTATAGAATTATACAAACGTTGTTAAACGTTGTTTGTAAACATTGTTTTTTCACATTATTTTGTAATACTTTATTCAATTTGGTATGTTTGTTGCATTCTTAGGAGCTTTCTGTTTAGTTTATTTCACATCAATTTTTCTAAATAATTGACATCTACTGTATTAATTAATTTTGAATTTAAGCGACTTGATGCGCATTTTCAAAAAAATAAACGCTCATTCAAACGTCTTTCTTGTCTAAACCACTAAGAACATATGGAAGGTCTCACTGAAATTTTGTAGCAAATTTTATGCTTTATAAAAAATGTTTCTATAAATTTTTGCTATATCGTTTTATTTTCGATAGAGAAGCGCATGAAGATCAAAAACCGCATGTTTTTACATCTTTTAACTATTATTTAAAATTTATCAAACAATTTCCTCTACATGTAATGTATGTCCAAATGTTCTTTATAGACGACATAAGCTATTTCAAAAATCAGAATATTTTTTTTTTGTTTAGTGTTAATTTAAATAAATGTTTTAAATTATTAGCTTTGCCTCCGCTCGTGACGTCACATTTGCCACATTACGGCCTGTAAATAACGTAGGCCTCGGTTCAGAGCACGAGCGGGCAGGCGCTTAAAAATGTATCTGCTAAAGTTCGCAGACGCCAATTTATTAAAACTTGATTATTTACAATAAATATGGTTTTGCATATCTAAATTCACTGAAAATTTTGCGACGTCTGTTAAAGAATAGATGGACCAAGATCTGACTTATTTGCCACATGCTTTAGCCGAGAACATTACTAAAGATTGAGAGGTGAGGAAAATTCTCAAAAACTGGTAAAGCAGTTTGCGGCCTTGTTATAACTCCTAGAAAATTTCCAATGCTACCAAAAATTAGAGAAAAAAAATACTTATGTTTTGACAAAAGATTTGTTCGAATAGCCATTAAATAAGTAAAATATGAACAAAAAACCTCGCTCAAATATTAACCACTCGCTAGCTAATTGCGGAAAAAGATAAAAAAAAAATTTCGTCCATTTCTTGCTTAATTTTTTTTCTCTCCAAATCTACCATTAGATATTTTCTAGGATAATTAATAGCGTCTGAAACTGCTTTTCCGCGTTAAATTCTCTGAGACAAGCAACGTTTCACGCATAAATTTGCAAGGCGGTTTCGTGCCCTTAAAATTTTAAAGGTGAAAATGACAGTGTGCTGCATACTCAATTGTGGTGTTGCAAGACCTAGTAGCGAGCATTATTAGGACGTGGATCAGCTACGACAAAAAAGAAGTAAATTTACAACTCTATGGTTAACATCCGGAAATTGTACCGATGTAAACTACCAAATTACAGTAAGCAGATGATCTATCTGCAATTTGTTTTTTTTTTTTTTTTTTTGGCTACCTACTACTTACCTTCAATTATTGGTTGAAGTGATCCGTGAATAAATAGATCACAAATATTGAAATTTGTTTCAGTGATTTTCATACACGCCCAGCTTTGTTTGTGTTCAGCGAGCTGGGAAGTACCGTACCGGACTCCTACTGGCTAACACCCCTCCCTGAGTTCGAAATGTTCGAAATGTGAACATTATTTAAGCCCTATATTTCTACTTTAATTATTTTGACATTAATGACGTTTATGACGAGCGATATATTTTGTTTTCAGACGTCACACATAACTGTACAACGATCCGTAGCGCCACCTGGTATTCCCGTATACAGTCCCACCCCTAGAATTGAGTTAAAGCTCCTTTTTGCACGATCAATCTTTTTTTGTCTATTTACCGTGACATTTTGCTTGACGGTATGTTGATTTTACGGTTGCTATGCCTAACAGCTGTTCTTGCCGTCCTAGAACGGTAAGTAATTCCTTACCGTTTACATGATAATAAAATCAACAAATCTTTGTAGAAAAACAACCATAGAAACGACTGCTTTCAAAAGAGCGTTTACTTCAATTATTAAATAGACGTCATTTTAGATATTAATCCAATAATATTTTATTGCGTTTTATTAGTTTTGATCGCGCAAAAAAATGCCATAAGCATCAAGAACGTTAAGGGTTTACTGGTCTTAGACAAATTTTTGTTTTCGACCAGTGGAAGACCTTTACAGTTCTTAATACTTAATATGACACAAAAAGTGTAACAACATAATGATCAAGATTTGGTTTCTATAAGAGCCTACTACATAATAATTAAATAGACGTAATTTTAAAACTAATATAATAGTATTTATTGTGTTTTCTAAATTTTGACCGTGCAAAAAACGCTATAAGCATCACGAACGTTAAGGGTTTACTGGTCTCAGACAAATTGGGGATTTCGCTTCGCTCAATCCCCAAACTTTTGTCTCCGACCAGTAAACCACCCTTACCGTTCTTGATACTTAATATACTATTTTCTAGTCTTCTTGGTTATTATAACGGACGGGTAAGCTTTGCGTCATAGATTTGACACTTAATCTCAATAATTGGTTTTTTCTTCTTCTTGTTCTACAGCGATCATTTACCCAGTGAGTTTTTTTAGAGGTTTTAACCGAGGTAATGACAGATTAATGGTGCATTTATTGAAACAGAAACAAATAGTTTCTTTGATTGATCTATTTAGCAATTAAAAGTAAATAGTGCTATATAATGTGCATGTTTAGTTGTATATATTTGACTTTTCGTATCTGAGGTAAATCACTTTACCGGCTTGATTTTTGTTATAACAGTTGACATTTTTAATTTACATTTTTACATCATTAAAAAAGATGTCAAAATAATTAACATTCGTTAGATTATTGTTTGGTCGTGGGAAAAATAGCGTACATAACTCGCTGGACAGTGACTTAACACACTCGTGTGTTAAGCGTCACTTTCCGCGCTTGATATGTAATATACTATTCCCGCACGACCACATACGAAAATCATACTTTCCGTACAAGCAAACATACGACGAAAACATCGACCGTGCGTTATTATAACGCACGAGTAAAGGCCAATTCCCACAGAGCAGGGCAGCAGCAGCGCGGCGCGGTAGCATCAAAGCTGCTGCGACAAAAACCGAAAAAACTGACGAACTTATCAACCACAGATTAATAATTGTACTGAAGAATATTGCTTTCAGATCAGGGCTAGCGATCTATAGCATTTTTTAAATTTATCATTTAAATTTAAGATAAACATACAATATATATCATAAAGACCATGCCGCAAAGCAATTTTAAAATAATATACTCATATAAGTGTTTCTTGCTGCGGTTTGTTATTTTAGATATATATTCTATAATGATTTATTAACTAAGTGTAAAATATACATATATATAATGAGTGTTGTATCTTAATAAATAAATTATATTTGTACTACGTATATTTAGTGCAAATAATTTAAAAAAGAATAAAAGTTATTAATTAACATAATCATTAGAAAAACAAAAGTTATCGATTCGCATTCGATATAAAAAGTTCGCAATCGCTAAAACAAAAATCATTCAGTTTGAATCACAACTCGAGCATGCTAGTTCAGCGATATATATAGTTCGGTGTTTATTGCAATTTTCCTAAATAAAATAAACCAAAGATTTTAACACTCTCAAACAGTGCATCAACCACATCGAAAATAAAAGCTGATATATCCGTTTCAATTGTATATTTTGAGGTATGTGTTTTAAATATTTATTTATATTGATAGCATTTTACTTATGTTGATAAATTATTTTTAGAAACAATGGAAATCTTTATAAAACATATTTGCAATCTATGTTTGCTAATCAAAATGCAAAACAGGATATATCACGACAAATTATGAAGCGAAATTTTTATGGTGAATATTTAAACTCGGTTTTAATAAGAAGAAGAAGAACCGAAAACCGAATACCGGAAGAAGAAAACGAACCGCAACCCAAACATAAAAAGCTTGATAATACAAATAAGTACTCTCAATATATCAATAAAATTTTAAATCCTAAGACACAACACAAAGATGCAAGCGAATCGAATCTTCAGAAAAAAGAATTAGTTTTAACTTATCTGGAAACAGCATTTAGAAAAAGAATGATGACTCATGCGATATTAAACATAAACCAAACCCTCGATCCAAAGCAATTTTTACAAACAACACAAAATCTAATACAATCGAAAGTAGATGAGGTGCGAAAAATGGCACCGATTAAAGCACAAATATCTCTAGTTTGTGAGATGCTTCTTCCAAAGACAGAGGAAATAAAGACGATCTATCTGAATTCGAAATACATTGCTATTTTCCTTACGTCTGATATATCAGAATGGTATAATGAGGCGGTGGAGAAAATTTTAATGCGATTGGATACATTTCAAGAGCGAGGAAGCGGGTGGGCATTGTACAAAATAACACAACTCAATTTAAACATTAACAAGTATACACCATTCACCGTGGGGAGCAAGTTTTTTACTTTACCTAAGTATGTTCAAGCCCGAAAAGCGGTAATAAATGTACAATCTGATGATGAATGCTGCTTTGCTTGGGCGGTGATTTCAGCACTTCGACCGGCTAAAAACAACCCTCACAGACTAGCTTCGTATCCTAATTTTAGAGATATCCTTAATTTGGATGGAATAAAGTTTCCGATGGATTTATCTCAAATCACCAAATTTGAGGAGCAGAATTATATATCGATTAACGTGTATGCATTGGAAAAGAAGAATGATTGGCTAATTTTAAATGAATGTGATGGTGATGAAACAAATCCTCCAAACAAATCAGACAATCAAAATATAAATTATGAAGTGCTACCTGTGTATATATCGAAGCATCATAAAAACGTTCATATTAATTTATTAATGGCTGAAATACCTAGTGCTACAACAACAACAGAACAATCCCCAAAATACCACTTCTGCTGGATAAAAAATTTGTCTAGATTGGTGAGTAAACAAATGGTTGAAAATCATCGTGCATGTCGTTATTTATGTGATAGATGTTTGTGTTATTTTTATAAACAAGATAAATTCGAGCAGCATAAAATTGATTGTACAAATTCTATACCCGTAAAATGTGTTATGCCCACAGACTCTACTAAATGGATTTATTTTAAAAATTATAAACATAAACAGATGCATCCATTTGTAGTTTATGCCGATCTTGAATGTCTTATTTTACCCATTGACACATGTCAACCTAGTGATTCGAAGAGTTATACATATCAATATCAAAAACATATACCATGTAGTGTTTCATATTATTTAAAATGTGATTTCAATGATAGTTACTCAGAATTTGATTTATATAGAGGGGAGGATTGTGTTGAGTGGTTTGTAAGCAAACTCAATCTGATTTCAGATAAAGTATCTCATAATTATGATGATAAGAAGGAAATGCTACCGTTATTACAAGTCGAAATAGATGAATTTGAAAATGCAAAAATTTGTCACATTTGTGAAATGAACTTTATTCAACCTTCAGACTTTGCGTTAGATGGTAAAGAGGAAGATTGGTTAACTAAAGTTAGGGATCACTGTCATTTGACAGGAAAATTCAGGGGGGCTGCTCATATTAGCTGTAATCTTAACTATAAACCACCTTCAGACATTATTGTGATTTTTCATAACCTTCAGGGTTATGATGCACATTTTATAATTCGCGAATTATGCGAGAAAAAGGTAATGGGTAAGGATGGAAAAATATATTTAAAAAATCCGGGTAAAATTTCTACCATCCCCATAAATAAGGAAAAGTACAAGTCGTTTACTAAGTATAATTCTACAAACAATATAAAAATAAAGTTTTTAGATTCGTTTAATTTTATGAGTTCATCCCTGGATAAACTGTCATCATATTTAAAAGAATATGATAATACTAAAAAGTATTTTGCAAATCTGTCAGAAACGAAATTAAAATTGTTATGTAGAAAGGGTGTTCTACCTTACAGTTACTTAAAGAACTTTGATCGTTTTACAGAAACGGCTTTGCCTGAACGAAAACATTTTTTTAATAATTTATCTCAATCGGATATTACTAATGCAGAATATGATCATGCTCAAAGAGTTTATAGAGAATTTGGATGTGTAAATCTAGGAGAATACACAGATCTATATTTGAAAACAGATGTACTTCTGTTGGCAGATGTTTTCGAACAATTTCGTTTGCTATGCAAAAAAACCTATGATTTAGATCCTGCAAATTATATAACCGCCCCCGGATTATCTTGGGACAGTTTATTAAAATTAACTAAAGTCAAACTCGAATTGATGACGGACATTGATATGCTATTGTTTGTTGAGAGAGGTATTCGTGGTGGAGTGAGTCAATGCTGCAACAGATATGCAGCCGCTAATAATCGGTACATGCAAGGTTTTGATATTTCTCAACCCGAATCGTAACTGATTTATTTAGATGCTGTAAATTTATATGGATGGGCAATGTGTCAATATCTCCCCACAGGCAATTTCAAATGGTTGAGCGATGGAAAAACAACCAATTTTAATGTAATGCGAATTCAGGATGATTCAGAAAAAGGATATATTTTAGAAGTTGATTTATTATATCCCAAAAGCTTGCATGATTCGCACAAGGATTTTCCATTTTGCCCCGAAACTAAAATTCCATTGAATGAAAAACAGAAAAAACTATTAACAACTTTAGAACCAAAAAACCGATATATAATTCACTATAGAAATTTAAAACAATGTCTTAATCATAGTTTAGTTCTTATAAAAATACATCGCATATTAGAGTTTAACCAATCTCCGTGGATGCGTCCTTACATTTTGAAAAATACTAAGCTTAGAATGGAGTCAACGAACGAATTCGAGAAAATTTATTACAAACTAAAAAACAATAGCGTTTTTGGTAAAAGCATGCAAAATGTTAGAAAAATGCGTGATGTTAAATTGGTTACGAGTTGGGGGGGGGGTAGTTATGGAGCAGGAAAATATATGGGTAAACCCAATTTCAAAGACAGAGTTATTTTTGATGAGAATGTTGCAGCCATCGAATTATATTGCCTGAAAGTTACGTTTAATAAACCTCTGTATGTGGGAATGGCTATTCTAGATATTAGCAAGTGTTTAATGTACCGATTTCATTATGAATATATGAAAAAGAAATATGAATCTGCAAGTTTAAAATTATTATACATGGACACTGATTCTCTAATTTATTTTGTGATGACAAACAATTTTTACAAGGATATTTTCTCAGACCTACCACAATGGTTTGATACATCTGACTATGATGAAAATAATCCATTTAATTTCCCCAAAATTAATAAAAAAGTTTTAGGCTTATTTAAGGATGAATTGAAAATGTGAAATTAAGAAGGTGAAATTATGGTGGAGTTTGTTGGTTTACTTTCGAAGATGTATTCATATTCAGTAAATAACAAAACAATTAATAGAGCCAATGGGGTAGGTAAATCAGTGGCTCAAAATCTAACTCTGGAAGAATATAAGAAATGTCTGTTTGAAAAGAAAAATGTATATAAAACTCAAGATAGAATTGTCTCAAAGCAACATGAAGTTTTCACAGTTAAACAGAATAAAGTTGCGTTAAATTATAATGATGAAAAAAGATATATCAGTGAAAATAATATAGAAACACTACCGTGGGGACATTATTCTTTAAATGTTTAAGTTAGCACACACTAAGTTTATTGTTTATGTATAAATTGTGTAATGATTTTATATGGATTAATTTTATTGTATATTAAATGTATTATCCTCGGTATCATCTATATATATATTAAGTGAAATAAATTATCAAAAAAAATTTGTAAAAAATTGTATTTTTTTATCATAAATCCTATACCTCAAACATTTATGTAAATCAATAATAAGTTTAATCTAATACATTTGAAACAAAGCGCTGCTCATATAATCTTTGACGAGCATCCATATCAAAAATAAATTTTATTTTACTCTCCACATCCACAACTCGACGGTTAAATCTTGATCGATCCCTTGCAGCTTCTTCCCAAAATCCTTTTCGTGCTGTTTGATAAGCAAACGCCCATTGAACCATTGGGTATCTTTTATTTAGATTGGTAGCAAAGCGAACATGACCTTTATTTACAATGTTGTCTGACAGTTTTTTTTTTACACATTCAGAACAATTACGTATCATTGGTGGAGGGCCATCAATTTGATCTCTAGCAGATTTGTTATAATGTTGAAGACAACGTCTACAACCATAAATACTTGGATTGCGCTTTAATTTGTTTGATAGTCTTTCCCAAACACATTCTATAGACTCAGCAGCAAATGTAGTTAAAAATTTTACTGGTAAACACTCAATTTCTGGAAGCGACATCAATGCAAGATCTTTGAATTGGTAAAATGATAATATTGCTTGTCCTACCGTGGGTTTTTTTTGATGTGTCATATACCATTTATGTAAAAGTTGGATGTTTGTAAATGCACAATGATTAGTATTAGCATTTGCATGCGGTGAAGAACCTTTTTGAAATTCAAACATTGGATTTCGTAATAACTTCAAAGCTGGACACCCCATATCTTCCAAGTTTTAACATTATTAAAACCACAATTTTTTAACCATTTTTAGTTTATCCAACCCTTTTACATAAATTATCATAGCTTCACGCAACGCTTCATGAAGGATATTATACTCCCGCCTCGCCCTCCAAGATCAATTACGTAGTACACCAACTACTGGCTAGATGTCACACATATATCAAAGACAAAGAAAACTCTGTCATGCGCGGCAGGTTGTACGCGCTGATCGCCATTACTTTCTAGTGTGTTAAGGTGTCACCATCGTTCCATCGTTAGTAATTGTTTTTTGTGGTTTAAAAGTTCCTAAATCGTGTCTCATGGGTAGAGACAAGAGGAAACGCGATAGATCCGATTCCTCGGACTCTTCTCCAGATCAACAAGTGCAAAATAAGCTATTGGAGCTTGTAAAATTGTTGAAGAAAAGCCGGCGTCATGTGAATTCAGGCTCGATCGATCGATCGTCATCATCACGCTCTCGCAGAGATAGAATACCCAAAAGACATGTAGACACAATGGCGGGTTGCAGTGGTACTTCTCGCATTCCAGAACGTATCCTAGACGTAAGCAGACAAGATGATCCGTATGAGCCTGAGCCCATCAACAACAATTTGGATTCAATTTTTTCGCAAACAAGCGCCGCTGATCACGAAGACTATTTAGTTGAGTCAGCGGATTTGGCTCCAGTCGAACCCCAGCTAGAAGGTGAGGGGTTCTAGGTTCATATGTATGAACTAAAGCTATGACTTCCACTTATATGTGGCACTCCAAGTCAACCCATATGCATGGGCTATAGCTTTTAACACAATAATGGAGTTTTGTGTACGACTGAACCACAGTAGTCCAGTTGAAGCCCTGCACATATGTGAGGTTATGTTCATTTCTATGGACTAAGCTACGACTTCCACTTATATGTGGCACATCAAGTCGGCCCATTTGCATGGGCTAGCTTTCATGAAGTTTACGCCTGTACCATATGTATGGTATATCAGTGTGTCACACTTCCCATTTGTATGAGGAGTGTGTGTTGAGGCGCTTGCATTAAATGTTTTTTCCTGCATAACTAATTGTTGGTCCTACTTTCAAGTTGGGATGTAGGCTACTCAGTACCCGACTTAAGTTAAGTATTGTCTAATGTTACAGACGACGATGAGGTTCAAGTTTTGCCTCCCCTCGATAAGGACACGCTGCGCCTGCTGGGAAAAGAAGAAGGGGATGTAGCTGGAGATAGTAATCCTGTGCACGAGGATATTGTTCCTATTTGGACGAATATCTTCAAAAACGGCCTGAAGGATGAAACTCGCACTAGCCTCATGGAAAAATATCCAGTTGTTGCCAACTGCGCCTTTATGGCGCCACCTAGGATTAACCCTGAGGTAAAGGCCGCGGTAAATGAGGCTGCTATAAAAAGAGATTCGCGTTTCGCCAACACACAGGCTATGCTGGCTGCAAGTTTGTCCGCTATGGGACAGTCCCTCACTTCCATATTAAACGAAGTTACGGACAATAACTTGAGACAGCGTTTGTTGATTTCCTTGGGAGATGCAGCTAGACTAGTAGCTGGCGTTCATCAGCAACAATCCCAGAGTCGAAGATTAATTCTGAAGGGCCAGCTAAATAAAAACTTGGCCGACATGCTGTCTGAAATCCCTGGGGATGGTCTTTTTTTCGGAGATAATCTTTCGGAGCGCATTCAAAATGCCAAGGCGCTCGACAAAACGACTGCTCAATTAAAAAAGGTTTCGTCCTCGGTTACAACTACCCCGAAGTTTCGAACTAGTGCACCGCCGTCAAAACCGGCGTCGGAAAACTTCAACGGCCCGTTACGCCCCCAACAGAGGGCGCAGTGGCAAGACAGGCCCAAGTATCAAGCGACGAGCAGGAAGATGCCGTCCCAAAAGTCCACGAGCTACAAGAAACCGGAGTACCACCGTCGCCGTTAAAAGTAAGGGCTTATGCTGGAAGATTAAGTCAGTTTATCGATCGTTGGCTGGAAATTACTTCTGATCCATTGATTCTTTCGTGGGTTGAGGGATATAAGTTGCCCTTTACTAGGGACGTTAAACAAGATTTTATTGGGGGAACCCCAGTTCGGTCTGAGTTAGAACTCAAACTTCTTTCCAAACCTATTGAACAATTACTGTCAATAGGTGCTATTTCCAAATGTTCGCCATGCCAAGGACAGTTTATTTCAAATATATTTCTTGTCCCGAAATCGGATGGATCAATGCGATTCATTATTAATTTAAAAAAGCTAAATGTTTTATTGATACGGAGCACTTCAAATTGGAAGATAAGAACACAGTCATACGCCTTTTACGGCCTGGTTATTTTATGACCAAACTAGACTTAAAGGATGCCTACCTCTTACTTCCGATAGACACCGCCGATAAAAAATATTTTCGATTTGTTTTTCGGGATCATATTTTTGAATTTAATTGTTTATGTTTTGGCCTAAACGTTGCACCCTTTGTCTTCACCAAACTGATGAAGCCGATTCTAACTTTTCTTAGGGCTCGCGGATTTATCTCCGTAGCATACTTGGACGACTTTTTGCTTCTTGGTCGAACCAAAGAAGAATGTCTCAAGAATCTTCGGGTCACAACTTCCTTGTTGGAAGATTTAGGTTTTATAATTAACATAAAAAAGAGCTGCCTAACCCCATGTACTTCTATCGATTTTTTGGGTTTCACGTTTAATTCAATTTCTATGACTATTGGTATTCCTTCCAATAAGCAAGTAAGGACCTTGAAACAAATTTCTAAGTTTCTTGTCAGATCGATATGCACTATTCGCGAATTTGCCCATTTAGTGGGGATTTTAGTTTCAGTATGCCCAGCTACTCAGTATGGTTGGGTGTACATGAAACAATTGGAGAGAGCCAAGTTTTTGGCGCTTAAAGTTAGCAGGGGTACTATGACAGTCGCATGACTATATCTTCGTCTGTAAAAGAGGATTTATCTTGGTGGAAAAACAACATTGGAGGTTCCGTTTGCCCTATTAGACGTTTTGAATTCGCCTTGACTATATTCACCGATGCTTCCTTATCTGGATGGGGGGCAGTATGCGGTAGCCAAAAGGCCAGCGGCACATGGACTGACACTGAAATGTCCTTGCACATAAATTGCTTGGAATTATTGGCAGTGCTGTTTGGGTTAAAGTGCTTTGCAAACGAATTGTCTAATTGTGAGATTTTATTAAGAGTGGATAACACAACTGCTATCGCCTATGTGAATCGTATGGGAGGGGTCCAGTTTCGGAGCCTAAATTTGGTGGCCCGTAATATTTGGCAATGGTGCGAAGCGCGTAAAATTTGGATCTTTGCCTCGTATGTCAAATCTTCAGATAATGTCGAAGCAGATCGCGAGTCTCGTAGAGCCCCCAATGAGACCGAGTGGTCTCTTTCAGACCATGCATTCCATAACATAATATCATCTTTAGGCAAACCGACTATTGACCTATTTGCTAGCCGTAGCAATAAAAAGAGCAAAAGCTTTGTTTCTTGGGGCCCGGATCCGGACTCCTTCGCAGTAGACGCTTTCACTATAAATTGAAGTCAGCGCCGCTTTTATGCTTTTCCACCATTTATACTTGTTTCTCGGGTCCTTCAAAAAATTATTATTGATCAGGCGGAGGGCATAATGGTAGTACCATTTTGGCCCTCTCAACCGTGGTACCCGGTATTTTCGTCTTTGCTGATCAAAGAACCCATATTTTTGCATCCAGATATTAATTTAATGTCTTTGCGTGGCAGGAAACATCCACTTTGGCCAACGCTTACCCTGGTGGCAGGACTCTTGTCGGGAAGGCTCTCCGATCCAAGGATCTCCCATTAGCTTCTCTGGAGATAATGCTGTCCTCTATCACAAAGTCTACGTGGCGACAATATGATAGTGCTCTAAGAAGATGGCATAGTTTTTGCACCGAAAACAGTCTCAACCCACTCGTGGTTTCAGTGCCCTCAATCATCCACTTTCTTACAAGCTGGTACGAGCAGGGTGCTTCATATGGCACTCTCAATAGCGCCAGATCTGCCGTGGCTCTGCTGGCCCCAGTGGGCTTATCAAATGACTGCCGATTACAAAGATTTTTTAAAGGAATCTTTAAATTGCGTCCGTCAGCACCAAAATACAACTATTCCTGGGACCCTGCTATCGTGCTAAACTATCTTCGTTCGCTGGGTGATAATAAATCATTACAGTTAAATTTATTATCCGCAAAATTGGCCACTCTTCTTATCCTTGTGACAGCACATCGCCTTCAGACGTTAACATTAATTCAGATTCAAAACATCGAGGAAGATGCAAACGGGATAACAATTAAGATTCCCTTAAGGACGAAGACGTCCAGAATCGGCGCTTTCCAGCCCATTCTATTCATCCCGTTTTTCCCAGAGGATCCAGCTATTTGCGCAGCATCAACATTGAAGAATTATCTGCTTGCTACACAATCATTGAGACCATTATCAACGGATAGGCTGTTTATAACCTATAAAAAGCCGTATCATCCTGCGTCTGCACAATCGCTTAGTCGCTGGATAAAATTAATCCTGAATAACAGTGGTTTGGACACTTCAAAATTTTCGGCGTATAGTACGCGACATGCTTCAGTGTCAACGGCCAATCGAAAAGGGGTGAACCTAGACGTAATCCGAAGCACGGAGGGCTGGTCTAAGTCCTCGGAAACCTTTGCCCGTTTTTACAACCGACCATTGGAACCAAATGCTCGAGATGCTTTGGCACCAGCAGTTTTATCTGCATAGCAATGGTTTTTATCTACTTTATTTTGTATGATTTACATTAAAATAGTCGCAACTTGAATTGACTTTCAACATCTACGTAATTGATCTTGGAGGGCGAGGCGGGAGTATAATTATAAGATCAAACGAACTTACCTAAGTGAAGTTCGATCTTAATTATACGAACGCCTCGCCTGAAAAGATCACTCCCGCCCTATCCCGGTAGCCTGTCGGCTAGCTTACCCTGAAGTTGCGACATCACTTAGCTTTAAAATAATGGCGATCAGCGCGCACAACCTGCCGCGCATGACAGAGTTTTCTTTGTCTTGGATATATGTGTGACATCTAGCCAGTAGTTGGTGTACTACGTAATTGATCTTTTCAGGCGAGGCGTTCGTATAATTAAGATCGAACTTCACTTAGGTAAGTTCGTTTGATCTTATAATTATTCAAATCTTCGTAGGGTATACCAACGGTTTGCCAATGTATACTATGATGGTGATTCAGAAGCCAATTCTTTGATGGTTTTTCAGAATTTAAATAATCATAATCGTTTGGTGCACTAAATACAAATTCTTTTGCATTTTTAAGATTATCAACTGGGACTAATGCTACCTCTTTAAATATGAACTTGTTTTTTTTCATAAAACCTTGAAAATCCGCAATGAACTCCATTGTTTGAATCGAGATATTAGACTAACTTCTGTACCCTACCGCTAATTGGTTTATACTCAATGATTCGATCATGTAAAATCAAACAATAGGCTGTGATATTCGCGGGGAATCTTTGTTTTGATTCACATTCTAAACGAATGTCAACTGGAGCCGACTTAAGAGACTCGTTTTGTTCAGAACAATCTATTAGAATTAGTGGAGCAATATTTATAAAATCAGATTTATTTAACAACGGTTCGCTTTTATGTGAGTAGTATGCATTTTGAAATCCTGCATACATATCAAAGAGAAGCGCATATTGATTATGATCAATATTTAAATCCATGTTTCCGTATGGATACGATTGGGAATTTAAATACAACTTAACATCACTAACATGACAATGATCAAACTTACTCACATCAGTATTAGCATTATTTTTTCGGTTGGTTTGAAAACCAAGAATTACAAATCTGGGTTTTTCTAACTGAGTGGCAGTTTTTATTCTCCAAATTTGTTTTTCTGTTGACTGAAGCATAGGATTTTCATATAACTCCCATGCTCAAAAACTCACTGAAATTGTTGGATCCTTTTCGATGTATTGTAACATATCAATTTTTTGTTTATCAGAAAGCGTGATATATGGCACCCTCCATTCAACTTTGTTCAAAATGAACTTGAATGGTTCGACGACTGTTTGAACAATAACGTTTAAATCGGTTCTTGATCTAACAAGGATAAGTTCATGTTTGGCATTCACAATAACTTTGAGATAATCTTCAGCAAAACCCAAAAGCATACTAAGAGGTATAATTATATCAAAGTATCCGTCAGCATTAGTTATTGTGGTGTTAGGACTAGCTTTCCATCCAGCATTTTCCAACATTCGGCTTTTGTTAATATTAACAGAAAAATATCCTTTCATCGTGGATGTAATTCCAACATTTTTACATCTATCGATTTCTACTCCATTCAATTCATAGCGAATTTCATCAAACAAATGACATATTCCGTTGTTTATAATGTTTGTATGTGCTACAGCAGTACCATCTTCTTTCAACAACCGACCAAAAATATGCAAACTGCTTTTGTTAGGTCTAACATATAAATCTTGATTTTGAATCGTTATTCGAATTTCATCATTGTTATTAAACGTGCATGATGCGTATGGTGGATGTGCATGAATTTCATTGTTAGATATTGAATCATCATACTCAACATTGGAGCGAATATTTAACATATTAACCATAATTGAATTTTTTTTTAAGACGAATTGATAGTATAATAGTAACTTTAAATGAATTAGCTATAAACAACCGTAAATATTTGGTGATCACTTTTGTGCAATCCAATTTTACTTCAAAACTGGTGGAGTTCTCGATTTGGTGGGAACAACTGTTAGATTTAGACTCTCTAGAATTGCCCTGTTTGCTGGTGTGAGTGCTTTGATTTGCGGTGCACGAATGATCTTCTTCTTGCATTGCTCCTCTTTAAAATATGTTTTGATAACGCTTTTTATACATTTAACATCATCATATCTATTGTAAACAACACCCATTTTAATATTTTCGTATGTGCAACCTTATCGTTATGACTTCACCTCTAAAATTGACTAACTTATTATCCTGTTCGAGTATTTGAAGAGTTATATTATCTATAATCCGCGTGTTTATCGGCAAATAAATAACGTTTACAGGTTCCTGAACTATTTTATATCCAGGTGGTACTATTGGAAAAAACTCATATAGCGTGTGTGCTCGCTGGTCATTTAAATAAGCACCACTAATTATATTACATTCAACGCGTACTGTATTAATTTTCAGGATATTAACCGGCAGATCAGATTCATATTGAACATTTGGTTTTAGAACCTTTTTCCTAAATCCTAGCAATTTATAGATGGAATCTTCTGGACTAAAGTTTATACTTTGATTGCACTTTATTAAACATTTCAAAGTATTATTGTTTGCTTTCAATTCAAAAACCATTCCTTTGCTTTCTACTTCGTTCTTTATGTATTCAGCAATATCTGTTAACTCATACGAACCCACAGGTAAAGTGATAACAAAATCATCAACGTAAAATTTATCATGGTCTTCATCAATATTTGGAATGGAATTAAAGGTTTGCAGATTAACCAAACCTAACTCATAATTTTCATTTTCGGATAATTCAATTGGAGGAAAATAATTTGTTGATAAAAACGATTCATTACCAGAGAGTGAAAGGGTAAACGACATTGCTAGCCGGTAGAATATCAAATGACTTCCAAATAATATATTTATTTATATATGTATTATTCATATAATTGGTTACATAGAAATTTTAAACATAAATGGCCGCATACAAACGTATCATAGTTTTGATAAGTTTCATGGTTATAATTAACGCTGCCTCGTAGATACCTAACTATTTCCGATGGTGGACGAAGATTTCCAAAACTATCAAAGTAGGTACATAACATTACTTCCTCGTTTTTTATAGCATACCCAGTGGGTGCCAGGTACGTTTTTATCGTCTAAGTTTACAATACCACACTCATTTGTATTAACTTTGGTTGGTAGATCATTTCTCATAAAGACACCACGGAAATTTTTAATCCTAAGCTGTTTTGCATAGTAATGCAGCTCATTATCGTTTAGTGCTCTATCAGGCAGCTTACTTATTAGTTTTTTGAGATATTGTTTGGTGGGGAAATAAATAACCCATAACCCTTCTTATATGGTTTCATATATAACCCACGACCACCAATTTTCACAGCTTCCATTGCTTTATTATGACGCACGTTTTCCTCAAGCAGCTTCTTAGCTGCGCTAGCATCGTTAACAGCTTTAGCAATACCAGCCGCCCCGCCAGCCAAAGCCCCGGCCGCGCTTAATCCGGCAAATATTGGAATAAGCATATGTAAAAATCCACCTGTCTTGGGTATTGGTATAACTTTAGGTGTCTTTACACTATTTTCACTTTCAACAGTTTTCATCAAACCATTAACAGCGTTTAATGCGCATTTAATCCTTTTATTTGAATCGCATGTTTTAGCAGCTTTTACAGCTTTTTTCGATATGTTTATAAGTTTCTTAAAAGACATTTTTTTTTCTTTTTTATTGTCGTATTTAAAATTTTAATTTTGTTTTTAGAGCTTTGCCCCATACCAAGTTTAGTTTTAGCTTTCATAGCATTTGCTACCGACCATGCAATAACTTTTTCACCAATCTTAGCATCTTTTGCAAAAACTCGCTGCCAAGCTTTGTCGGTTAATACTGCATCAGCTTTATGTCGATTGGTAAGACTATCTTTGTTTTGTGAATATGCAATATCATGTCCTTTACATGCTGCATCTAAAGGATTTATACCAGGATCTCCATTTTGTAAGCGTTTCGATAATTTTGTGCCAGGACCACAGTATTGATATCCAGGTACAAGCATTTCAAATGGGGTATTATCAATCGCCCAATTGAGTATTCCTTTTCCCCTAATTGTTTTCCGTTTAGCGCTTTTCTTTTTTTTTACACTCCATCTTTACGCTTCAGCGTTCACTAACCAATTGATTATAATTACAAAACGTAATGGGTTATATAATCAGTTACATTCAAGATGCGAATCAATCAGCAGCAAGACACGCTAAAAGTTTCAAACTATGATTTGCTAGCAAACAATAAAAAATCTGTTAGAAAAAGACATGGAGCATTGTTACCAAACACAATAAGATGTATTATTTGCGGTCCTTCAAATTGTGGCAAAACGAACGTGTTATTATCACTGCTCGTGCACAAAAACGGTCTTCGATTTGAAAATGTTTATGTATATTCCAAATCTTTGTTTCAACCTAAATATGAATTACTACGAAAAATATTAGAACCTATTGAGAGTATTGGTTATTTTACATTTTCTGAAAATGAGTGTGTAATACATCCAAATGAGGCCAAAACAAATTCTATTTTCATTTTTGATGATGTTGCATGCGAAAAACAAAATAATATTAAAGAATATTTTAGTATGGGTCGACATAAAAATGTTGATAGTTTTTATTTATGTCAAACATATACTCGTATCCCCAAACATCTCATCAGAGACAATACAAATTTAGTAATTTTGTTCAAACAGGATGATCTGAATTTACGGCATATTTATGAAGATCATGTAAATACAGATATGAAAATTGTTGATTTTCAACGATTGTGTAGATTCTGTTGGGAAGATAAATTTGGTTTCTTAGTTATAGACAAGGATAGAGATGTTGGTATGGGGCGCTACCGTCGAGGATTTGATTGTTTTGTTGAAGTTAGTGATTAATTAAAGCTTTAAATATGTAAATATATAAATATGTCTCATTCATTCACCGACCACTAATCTTAGATAGCGCTTCGACTGATCTGATCGTAGAACTTAACTTAAAGTATTAAATTTGACCCCCAACTTGACTTAAACCTTTAAACTTAACATCGAACTTAACCTAAGTTATTGAACTTGACCTCCAACTTGACTTAAACCTTTAAACTTAACATCGAACTTAACCTAAGTTATTGAACTTGACCTCCAACTTGACTTAAACCTTTAAACTTAACATTGCACTCAACTTAAGTTATTGAACTTGACATCAAACTTGATTAAAACAGTTTTGATTGTGTTGAGAAAATGGAAACCAAAGATAAAAGAAATATTTTGCGTGAAATTGTTTCAACCAGTAATGCTATTAGAAGAAAACATCGATTGATGAGATTAGGTGAAATGGCATCAGATGATATGTTGAAGCAAAATTTCAAGTCAATCACTAATCCCTTAAACGAACTGGTCAATGTGACAAAAAGTAACAACGTAATGAATCAATTAAAAGAGAATAATAATGATGAGTTTAATAATAATAATAATACTAATAATTATACTAATATTATTAGCAAGTATGAAAAACTTTTAACGATAAGAGGAACACAAACCTTGATCATGTTTTTGGTGTGAGACTGGTGGATAATAAAAAAATGATTGGAGATAGTCCAATATATTTTGCTGATGATAAAATCATTGTAAATGATTTTAGCTGTCCTAATTCTGAGGGTTTGTTGGAGTTACTATATAAAAAGCTTCCTAATGATGATGTTATTACTGAAAATGACTATATTAATTATAAAGAAATATTGAAAATATGTAACGGTCATAAACAAAAGTATAGACCTGAAGGCAAAATTTCTGCATCAAAAGGAGAAAAATATCGTAAATACATATCCAAATTATTTGAAGATAATAAAAGTGTTAGATCAAAAAAAAGGGCATCAATCAAATCAGAATCTGTGCATGGTTATGGGATACCAAAAACTTTAAAGATAGAAGGCGCTCCCCCGAAAATAGATTATTTATATTGGGATAATCCGAATGAGCTAGTTGATCGTTTAAGATTATTAATCTCTTCACAAGGAGCTGGCAACAACCATGGAAATGAAATTATATCAATTTTAGAAGAATTGCGAGAAGCGGGTATTATAAATGAATCATTATTTGAGGTAACCATTTAGTTGCATTTAAAATAACGATTAATAAGCATGTAAGATGAGTGTCGACAAATTCGGTAATCATCAGGAGAATAACAGAAGCTCGAGTAGTAGCATATTACCACATGGACCTCCCGGAATTGGATTTCTTTTAACGTCTAATAAGCATTTTAATATCAATAATAAACTTTAAATCTTTAAACGGCAAATCCAGAAGCTGAAAATGATGCTGTCAATAAAAGTTATATAGATAATATTACTCAAAATATTAATGAAACGATAAAAACATTGAATGGTAATATGAATGACTTTAAAATTGATGTTATGGAATTGAAAAATATGTTATTAGTCACCATTAATAAAAATGAAACTATCTCAATCACATTAGAAAATAATTTTAGTGAATATCAAAGGCTTGTGGATCAAACCGCTAAACATATTGTTTATTTAAATGATGAAATAAACTCTTTGAAAATGCAAAAAAAAGCTTTATAAAGAGTAATTATTTTAATATTGGCACACTATTAAATATTAAATCGAGAATGCCGGAAGCAAAAGAACAGTTAGTAAAAGAATTGCACACTCCTGCTAGAAGGAATTATCAAAGAAGACATGTCATCATTAAGGGTTTAGATGAACCATGGCAGGCTGATTTGGTTGAAATGATTCCTTACGCTAAACAAAACAAACATTACAAATATATGCTAACAGTTATTGATAACTTTTCGAAATATGCTTGGGCTGTGAATTTGAAATGGAAATCAGCTGGAGATGTAGTTGAAGATATGGAGGAAGTATTATCCAGTGGACGTAGCCCTAAAAATTTGCAAACTGATAATGGTAAAGAGTTTTATAATTCGAAATTTAAAGCTCTTTTATCGAAATATAATGTAAATCATTATTCAACCTATAGCAATTTAAAAGCTAGCATATGTGAGAGATTCAATCGCACCCTATCAGAAAAAATGTGGAAAAGGTTTAGTCTACAGGGTTCATATAAATGGTTAACAATTCTTCCATCATTATTAGAAGAATATAATAACACAATGCATCGTACTATTAAGATGAAACCGGTAGATGTGAATGCTGATAATGAAAAAGATGTTCTGCAAAAGTCATATAATCGATTAAAAATTGTAAATTCTGCTAAGATAAAATTTAAATTGGGTGAAAAAGTACGTATTAGTAAATATAAAGAAATCTTTGAAAAAGGGTACACTCCCAACTGGTCAACCGAAATATTTACTATAGACAAAATCTTGCTCACAAATCCGATAACGTACAAAATAAGAGATTACCAAGAAAATCAATTGGATGGATGTTTTTATAACCAGGAACTATTAAAAGTCAAGAATTTTGATATAAATCTCGTGGAAAAAATATTGAAAAGACGAGGTGATAATGTATTTGTAAAATGGTTAGGTTTTGATGATTCACATAACACATGGATTAAAAAGCGAAGTGTATAATTTTGCTGTTAATAAACACTTTAAAATAAATAAATAACCAAACAGTTTGTTTCTTTTACATTTTTATTCAATCTTTATAATAAATTATTTAATTATCAGTGGTTGTTCATATTCAATTAGCATTTGTGTTAGACGGGCAACATCTATTTTCCCATCCAAAAAAAATTCGCAAGCTTCGATAGCTTTATAACAATCACATTCTTTTTTCTCACATTCCTCGAGATCAAGTATTGGATCCAGCTTATTTTGCTCCAAACAATACTCCATAGCACGAATATTTAAAACCCCCATATGATATTTAACCTTGTTTTCCAAAGTATCCTCATCATTAGCATGGTTTTCATCCAAATTATTCATCGAATAGCATGCCCACATATTGTAACTAAAAAGTTTAATTAATTAATTAATTAATTAATTAATTAATTAATTAATTAAATAAAAAAAATATAAATAAATAAAAAAAATTATAATAATAAACCTACCGGTTAATAAAATATATCACGCTTTCACAACAAAAAAATTCGCTGGAAATGAGATTCCACAGTACTTCTCTCGTTTATATACTAAAATTTAAATAAATCTGACAATTCTAACTATGAGGGGGGTATTAGGGGTTACAATTGTAAAATGTAGGTCTAGCCTAATTTCAATTAAATTAACTAAGTAATGATAAGTTAAATATGTTAAAATTACTACTACCAAATTTGAAAGAAATCCGAGCATTTTGACTGTAAAGGGTATGTTAAGGGTTGAAGTTGTAAAATAAGGGTCGCATGTTATTTTTAATTAGATTATTCGTAAATCTGTTTTAAATGTATAGTAGAAATCTAATATGAAGAAAATCCGATCCATATAACTCAAACTGTATATTTGGGGGTGGGGGGTGTGTAGGTAGGGTCGTAAATTATTTTTAGTCACTCAATATGTGAAAATATATAAAATTACTGACGGAAAATGGTGAGTTATGCTGACATATAAGAATAAAAACACTGCCAATTTTTGAACAATTAATTTAAAGACCCAACAGGCCACTAGGGTTCATTTTTAGGGGATGAAACTTTTACCAGCATTTTCTTCAATGTATTCCTAATATGTATGCCAAAGTTGGTTCAAATAAAATATTTCTCCTGGCAGGTATTTACGTTACAACTTATGCATTTTTACAACTTTTTGACCCTTCAACCCTTAATAAAAAGTCAACCCTTAAAAAAACTACAGATTTTTTGAAAGCATTCACCACTTGGGGTATACACGAAACATATGTTCAATATTTGGTCAAAATCGGTCTGCAACTTTAGAAGATTAAGTGGATGCACCGATTTTGCTGTTTTTGGCATGTTTTTGGTCAATAATGCGCAGGTCCTTGAGAATTTCCTAACTTTTTTTTCTTTGACCTAATCAATGGGCAGGTAGAAAAAAAGGACGCAAATTTTGCTTTAATCGGTTCAGTAGATTCCGAAATATAGCGGTTTAAAGAAACGAACAGACCGACAGACAGACCGACAGACCGACAGACCGACAGACGGAAATTAGTGAATATGATTTTCGTAATCTACGCATTCTATAAAGTAGAAAAAAGTGAAATTTGGAGAAATTTTTTTTTTCATGAATA
>CAUVYR010000075.1:20871-45567 GCA_963556235.1 Cryptophagus acutangulus | reverse complement strand
CAAAAAATATTATGTATATCTAGTAAATTTAATAATAGAATATAAATACAACCCAAAGTGTAAAACTCTAAAGGAAATGCTAATAACTAACAAATCTATCATGCAAAATTGGTTATAATGCGGAATGTTCGGTAACGATTCAATCATAACTCGCTCAAAAGCAAAAGGAAGTCAAACAAGCAATCGGCGAACCAGTCGCAAGAAGTACAACGTATCCCCAACCAGGATCATTTTTGGCAAGTCAAAAACTAAATAGATCACCGCCAGGGAAATTAATACTTACAATTCACAACGAAGATAAAAAACTACAAGAATCGATTGAGATCCCACAAAAGTTAACAACAAAGAATTGCAAATAAAAAAGCAGCAAGAAATCGAGAGACAATTGATTGAAAAACTACGAAGACAAAAACTGCAAGAGCAAGAAGAAGAAGCAGAAAGACAAGCGGCAGAGGACAGAAAGAGGAAAGAAGAACAAGAAGAAGACAGACGACAAGCGAAACGAGAAAAAAAGAGAGAAGAGCAAGAACAGCTAAAAGAAGCTAAAAAACAAGCAGAACGAGAGAAAAAGAAGAGAGAAGAACAGGAACTGTTAAAGCAAGCCAAAAGACAACAGGAAGAAGAAAGAAAAAGGAAAGAAGAACAAGAAACAGCCAAACAGGAACAAGCCGAAAAAGAAGCAGAAGAGGAAAGAAGGAGACAAGAACAGGAAGAGGTCGAACAACAAGCAGAACAAAGAAGGAGAGAAAAAGACGAACAAGAAATTACCGAAGAACGAAACGTTACGATGGCCAACACCACAATCAGTCAATCAATGTCAGCGGCCAGATTACCGTCTATCCCTAAATTTGTATCACCGCAAATTTTCACACCCGGGACAACAAAACCCAATCAAATTCATCCGCCAATACGACAGATGCGCAGCCGCAAATAACTGGGACAACAATCTTAAGCTTCAATATTTCGGTACATTTTTGAGCGGCGCAGCTAACCCTTGGTACATAGAATATCTAATAGTCTAAGAGCCTGTGAACCCCAGACCTTCGTTATTTTATAAAAGCTGAAAGTAAGAACGATGGAACATTATACAGTTTGGGTTACCGTGGCTTTGGCAGGTAAACGGTACTAAAGATATGTAAAATACCGATCTAAATTCATCAAATAATAAAGTGTGATTTTTTGGTATTACCTTCAAAATTTTATTAAAAATCACGTCGTTAGTTGCCAGACACTTAACATCGTGGCCACCCCTTGCCAGACACTGTTTTTTTTTTAAACGGGTGTTGCCGGCGCGTGAGCTAACCGGAGCAAGTGAACCCTATGAAATTAAAAGATGCAAGCGCTCAGGCCATGTAGGCCCATTGCGCTTGATAACTCCTCAGCGAGTCTCCATTGTGCTTAGGCCAGCTACATCCAAGAAGGATAGTAGTTTGCCCAGCGGCATGGTCCTCACAGTAGAAGGTGACAGAACTGTGTCACCCAGTATGTCTCTTCTTATTTCGGCAAACGCCGGACATTCGGAGATTAGGTGGAATGGAGTTTCCTGCTCTTCTTCACAGCATCTGCAGGTGGCGTCTCCTATAAGACCCATGGTGTGCAGGTTTGTTCAGTGCCAGTAGTGCCTGTGATCTGTTATTCGAGGGCCCATCTCTGAAGAGTTTGCTCAGCCGCAGACCATCTAGGTTTTTCCAGTGTTGGCTGAATTTTGTTTCAAAGCATCGCCCTATTTCGGTTTTAACCGTGTTTGGGGTAATGCCACATGCTGGTTCAAGTCCAATCAGCTCTGATTTGGAACCTTTGTCAGCTAGCAGGCTGGCATTGGACATGCCTGGAATGTCAACCTGCTTAGGGATCCAAAGAATGCGAACCTGGTTTTGCTCACACAGTCTCCCCAGGGCTTTTAAGCAGTCCTGGAGGAGCACCGAATTGCTTTGGTACGAACCCAAGGCACCTAGCGCAGCTTGACTGTTGGTGCAGATGGTGAGGTTCTTATTGTGAGTCCCTCGGTTTAGGTTTTCTTGCGCACAAGCCAATATTGCAACAATCTCCGCCTGAAACGTTGTAACCATTTTTCCTAAAGAAAGCGTGTGACTATATTTAGGTCTTTTGCATGTAATGCTTGCTCCAGTGCCGTTTTCGGACCTAGAGCCGTCTGTGAACCAGACCGGTCCACTAGGTTTAAGAAGCCTCTCTGGATTGGAGGTCCAATCGTTTAAGCATGATATGCCAATTTCGTATTTCCTCTCGAAATTAACGAGTGGTCCACATCTATCCCTCCTCATAGTTGAAGAGTTATGGGTCTGAGTCACGTCGGACCAGACCCTGATGTGTCCCGGTCCTCTTATCAAGAGTTTACATTCTCCGCATGACAGTCTGTATGCAGCTTTTCTGGCCTCCGCCTCAACACTTAGATGGAGGGGCATGAGTCCTATGAGCGCTTCCAGTAAGTCTTTGCACTTTGGCAAGTTGGCTTTGTATGGTGAGGCGTTTGCCGGCTTGCCACCAGACCAGCGCACCATAGGTTAGCATTGGTTTTACAACCGTAGTGAAAATCCAGTATATGATTTTAGGTTTGAGCCCCCATGAGGGCCCGAAGGTTCTGCTGCACATCTATAAGGAAGCGGTGGCCTTTTTGATTTGTCTTTCGACGTGTTTTGCCCAGAGCAGTTTTTTATCTAGGATGACTCCAAGATATTTGACCGACTCCGAGAGTGTAAGGGTGTGTCCCGCGAGTTTGGGTTCTTCAAACGAGATTTTCCTCTTGTTTGTGAACGGCACGGTGACTGTTTTAGTCGGGTTTACCGACAGTCCTCTTGCCTTACACCATTCAGTGACTATCTTCAGTGACCTCGTCATAATCTCCGACACTATTTTCGGATACTTGCCGATGGCCAAGATGACAATGTCGTCTGCGTAGCCTTGTGCGTATACACCCAATTGGTTCAGGGCCCGTATGAGTTTGTCAACGACCAGGCACCACAGTACAGGTGAAAAAACACCACCCTGTGGACATCCTTTGTTGACTTTGACCTCAACGGTCCCCCCCTCGAGTGCAGACACGACAAGACGTTCGCTTAACATCCTGTCAATCCATCTAACGATGGTGGGTTCGACCGAGTGCTGAATTGCTGCGTTATTTATGCTTCGAAAGTAGTGTTATCGAAAGCACCCGCAATGTCCAAGAAAGTGCCAAGTGCCATTTCCTTTTGCTCAATCGCTTTCTCCACCCGGGAGACAAGACAGTGAAGTGCTGTGTCTACCGAGCGTCCCGATTGATATGCATGTTGTTGGGTGTGTAAGGGTTGTCTTACAAGTGCCCCATCTCTAATGAACCTATCTACCAGTCTCTCCAATGTTTTTTGTAGGAAAGATGTCAGGCTGATAGGTCGGAAATCCTTTGCTTGGTCGTAACTGGTACGGCCTGCTTTTGAAATGAAGATTACTCTTGCCGTTCTCCAGGCCACCGGTATGTAGCCCAGAGCCAGACAGGAGCGGAAGAGGTGGTACAGTGGTGCTTGCAGGCAGTTTGCCCCCTCTTGTAATAAGGCCGGAAAGATCCTGTCTATACCGGCGCTTTTGTACCTTTTAAAGGATTTTATTGCCCAATTGATTCTGTCGTAGGTAACAACTTTTGATGCAAGGTCCCAGTCCATCGGTCGAGCCCTTAGGCGTGGGGCCCGAGCAGTTGTCATCCTTGCATTCTCAGAGCCAGGAAAATGAACCGCCATTAGATGCCTTAGAGTCTCCTCAGGGGAAGTTGTGAGCTCACTCGAGGGGAGCCTCAGAGTCGTCAGCTTTGCGTTTCTGTTTTTAGATATAACATTATTTACCCTAAGAGACTCTGGAAAACCTTCTATTTCTGACACTCTTAATGTTTACGAAATATAATTCTACTTACGTTACAGTATAAAAGCTGATTTTTATATATAATATTTGGATAATAATTAGATAATGTTTCCTAATTAGCCAGACATTTTTGATAGTTCCAACCCCTTGCCAGACATGCATGTAAGGTAGCTGTAGGAGCGAGCGTGGAACAGCATATATGGGTGGGTGCGAGTGAGATATAGAGTTAGGTCTATCGCGATCCTTCACTGCGCACCATGGGACTAGAATAAAAATCAAATAATAAATAACAAATAATAAATAAAATAATAATATCAAATAATAAATAAAATAACCACCTATGAGAGTAGAATAAAAATCAATTAATTCTTGAGGTATGGAAGCTTCATCTGCAATTAAATGCTGTGCTGAAAGATTTTTAGATGGTACTTTTTTTTTCTATTGTCAAAATAGTTTTTCTTAAGGTTAATACCTCTTTTTGAATATTTTCAGATTTTAAGGTGCCCAATACTGTTTCGTCAATCGTCTTCACATAATTGGGTGCTTTTATTTTTTTATACCGGATTGTACAAAAATTTAACATTTTTGAAAAAGTTCTTATCAATTTTTTATTCCAGGTGGTGTGCAGTAAAAGTAGTATCTATTTCAATAAAATTTTCTGCATAAATTCTCTCTAATGAATCAGTATATACTTCATGTAACTAAATTAATAAATGACATTGGCTATTTTGTCATCGGCCATTTTGTCATTTTGTCATCGGCCATTTTGTCAATGGACAAAAAAATTTACCATTTAAAAATCTTTCAGCACAGCATTTAATTGCAGGTGAAGCTTCTATACCGCAAGAATTATTTGATATTTATTCTACTCTCATAGGTGGTTATTTTATTTATTATTGGATATTATTATTTTATTTATTATTTGATTTTTATTCTACTCTTATGGTGCGTAGTGAGATATCGCGATAGACCTAACTCTCCATCTCACTCGCACCCACTCATATATGCTGTTCCGCGCTCGCTTCAACAGCTACCTTACATGCATGTCTGGCAAGGAGTTGGAACTATCAAAAATGTCTGGCTAATTAGGAATCATCATCTAATTATTACCCAAGTATTATATATAAAAATCAGCTTTTATACTATAACGTATGTAGAATTATATTTCATAAACATTAAGAGTGCCTGGCAAGAGGTTGCCACGATTTTAAGTGTCTGGCAACTAACGACGTGCTTTTTAATAATATTCTGAAGGTAATACCAAAAAATCACACTTTATTATTTGATGAATTTAGATCGGTATTTTACACATCTTTAGTACCGTTTACCTGCAAAGCCACGGTAACCCAAACTTCATAATGATCCATCGTTCTTACCTGTGTTGGGAGCATGCGCTGACAAACTTTCAGCTTTTATAAAATAACAAAGGTCTGGGGTTCACGGGCTCTTGCTCTATAAGGAAGGTGGAAAACGGAAATAAAAAATGGACCAATGTCCAAGACGATTTCATCACTGCATTCGGAGGTACAAACGCAAGAAAAACCGCCAAGGCACGTTGGATCAACCGCCGACAAGCAAGAAGCGAAAACATTCAAGTGTACTACTTCGAAAAACTAGCATTAGCATACGGGGTAGATGCAACAATGGACGACGACACATTTCAAGAAGGATTCGAGGACGGACTAAAGCAGACAGATTTCCAAACTTTTACAACAATAGGAAAAGCAACGATGAATAAAAAAAAAATTAGAGATCTAGTGGTGCGAATCAGTGATCTCCAATCAAGACAAACGGAAAGCGTACAGAATGTGCCAGCCGCGCAACAGTTTAGTCCATCGACCATAGTAAACCCACCCAACTTCCGGAATAACAGGCCACCTCGTAAAAATTAATGCAGGAGTATTTTGGAGGCCGCTGCCCCAAACAGTAGGATATGAAGCAACCATTCCTCTGATCTATACAAGACCATGGAAACTAGCAAACCCAACCCCAGCCGATGAAAGATCACATATAATACTACAAGGATGTCACACGACACCAAATAGCCCAAACTGTTTATTACTACAACAAATCCAAAACCTAGCAATAACATTTCAAGGAACATATACAAATCTACAAGCAGAATGGCAAGAAGACGGAGAATTGAGAGGAAAAAACATGAAGAGTAGAATCAAACGCGCTTTAAAATTTGTTGGAGACGGACTAGCTTGGTATTGCGGAGTCGCGACCCAGCACAAACTAGACAAGATCCACACAAGCCAAGAAGACCTAGAAGACCAGGTGAAGCGACTTCAACAAGGACTATCAAACACCATCAAAAACATAGGAAAAACATCAAGGGACTTCGAAGAATACACAAACAAATCGACACAGGCCATACATGTAATGGAACACAGAATGCACGAAATCGAGAGATTCACAAACGGGATAGTTCGAGAACAACAGTACAAGCAAAACGCAAATGAGGCCAAAACAATGGGAGCATACTATAATAGCTACAGCAACCTGAAACAAATCATTACCTTGTTCCACATGGTAAACAGAAACGAAATTTTGATGTCATGCAAACAACACTAAATTCCCACGGCAATATTACCATCTAAAACACTCATAGCAGATCTAAGAAGGCTACAGAAGCAGCTGACTGAAGCCGACCAAGACATTCCGATACCAATTGAGGACATCAGCCGTTACTATCAACTACCCCTTTGTGACTGCTCCTACACAGAAGAAGAACTGACGATCAACATCCTATTACCAATTACACAAAAGGCCCAGAAATGGAAAGTGTTCGAACTCATAACAATCCCCTTCGCATGGCACAAGCAGACATGCCGCATACCACACGAGAGTTTGTATTTAGCAGCGTCCACTACCAACAACAGGATAAAAACGATCTCAGGGGCCGCACTACACTAATGCCGACCATACCATGACAAATTATGTTACCTACCCAGATTCTCATCGGAATTTATCCATGGACCAATATGCGCACGGAAACTGTTCTTGAGCGCAACAGTAAAAGAAATTGGAAACCACTGCCTAATGACATGCCACCCTTCGACAGCAATCTCAATCACGGAGGTTCAAGAAGAAGAATACGTCATAACTTATGGTAGGGGAGAAACAACGATGAAGTGGGGGAACAACATTACAACCCTGTCAAACACCGACGGGCACGCTGGCGCAATCAAAATAAAATTGCCTTGCCACTGCAAACTAGCAATAGAGAACAAAGTGATCATCCCCAAAAGATTTCCTTGCAACCCAGATGTAGAAGGAAAAGCCCATATAGTGAGACTCTTACCAGCCATGTGGTCAAAACTAAAAACATTAGAACTAAAACCAGCCAATAGTCAACAAAATTTACGATATAAGGAAGTAGCAGAATGCTTAAACACAAATTGGACCTTAGAAGTACCCTATCTAAACTTGACCAGCCAGAAGGAAGACTTGAAGACGATATTAGATGAAATACAAGTGAAGTCCTCAACCACCTCATACGGAGAAAAATATAGTTGGCATAGCGATTTCACCTTTCTGATATGGAACATCATCCTGTCAATCGGATTTGCATACCTACTATTTAACCGGAACCCAACAGGAATGCTATTGGTACCAACACACGGAGTAAACGCAGAAGAAACAGAAATCGCAGCCCATCACGAAGGACTACTAGGAGCAATAATCACCGCCTTGGTGATTTTTATCTTGTACGTAATAATAAGATCAGGAATAGCCATATATCAAACTACAAAAAGGAGACGAACAGCACGAGTAAATGAAGAAAGATTAAACAGAAGGAATCAATTAGAAGAAGTATTGATAAGTAGGGAACCCACAAGGAAGGTTTCAGGCGGGAATCAAGAGGTTTCAACGCCAAGAGAACTTACGTTTGCATCAAACGGAACCAGCCTAGATGACCTGTCCCAAGGACAAACCGTTAGTCTCACGTTTATCCCACAAGAGAACGTAGAGGCTTAACAGGCAGTACCGCCATCCAGCATTATGGTGCCCGAGGCCGAGTGGATGCCATTCGTCGAGCATCGAAATCCAGGAGATTGTTTCCGCTATTGACCAATATTAAAATAGAAGATATTTAATGAATATTGGATAGCAATGTCAAGGACAAGATCGCAACCATGGTCAAGAGAGAAGTTAAAGTGAATAAATAAGTTTTCGGGGCGTTGCACCAAGGTAAATTAGGCATCCAGAGGAAGATTAAAATAAGTGAAGAATGAAATAATTGAAGAAGAAGATGAAGTGAAACATGTGAAGTTAAATCAAAGGCAAGATATATGGAGCAACACGTACGAGCAGTGAAACAAGAAAAGTTAAGATAAACAGTAACCAGAGAAGAATAGGCTAGTTCGGAAACTCAACGTAAACATCGAAGATAAACGCTAAGGTCAACGTCAAGCGGATCGGTCGCGAGAAATTAACACCATATAAATGTAATTAGCAAGGTATAGTGTTACCAATTTTAATTTTAATGAAAACGGGGTCATATAAAAATATTCGCATAATTAGCTACTAGATTGGGTAACATATTATTTACATTGACATGAATTATTAGTATATACAATTTATGCAATTGTCCGCATAAAAATTTTTTTTGTAACCAATTAGGAAATAATTAAATTTTAAGTTAAAATTGTAATTCAAATTAGGGTAGTTTTTAAGATAGATGTTAAATTAGCACTGTGGGTCCAGCGCTTACGGAGAGGAGGCATATGTCAAGTAGGCCAAGAACATTAATAATTTCCCAAACAATAATTCGTCAACATCAGCAAATAGTACAACGTGCAAGGTTAACGAATATAAACAAACTAGATTATTTGATAAATAAGACAAATAATAAAACAATCCCTTCCGGATTGATTTATAGAAGAGGTTATAAAAGGAGAACCATCATTCAGATGAGTTAGTTGGTTGTTAATTAACAAGCTAAAAGGTTAAGTCGAGTCAGGGTACGGTTGATAATAAAGTGAATAGTTGGTTCGTAAAAGTACACATGAACTGGATCCCACGAAGACAACGTTCTCCTCTACATTCAGCTTAGACTGCGGAGTGCTGACTTTAATCTTGAAATAAACAAATGTCAAACAAAACCGATTGTATTTTAATAATGAGCGACGAAAAGAGAGAGGTGCGCGAGTGATAATCACAGTAAGTCCAAGCCCTTTATATTAGCCGAACTGCCCCCCCTCACGACCCCAAGGCGTGACAATATATATATATATATATATATATATGCAATGGCAGTTTCGAAGACATTTTTTTCGAAATTTATTTTATGGTATACATAAGTCCGTCATGATCTGTTTAATCAATGTATACAACAATTTTTTAAATATTTTTATCATTTTTATAATATACACCTAAATTAAGCACCAAGTGGGTGTTTTGGGACCTTGTTTGGTAAAGCTACAAATTTCATTATCTTGCAACTAATGCAACATTAATTATCATAATAGTTTTAATCAAAAAGCCAAAGATGCAAAAAATATTGTTCCATCTTTAATAGTTACAATTATATTGAAGATACAAAAAACTAAAAATAACACTAAAAGTCGCATAACTTTTGGACCGCATTTCAAAATTTTAGCACCATTGTTCTTAGGACGCTTCATTTAATAGAAATTTCAAAATAATTAATCAGTAATCTTGAAAAAAAAGTAACTTCACATAAAAGTTGACTGTAACTTGATTTCCATACTGATGCACTTTAATTCGTAAAATTGAGATAAGGAATCAATAAATTACCTGATTTCAAAAATTTGTATTTACAGAATCAAGAAAATTACAAAAAAATGTCTTCATTTAAATGTATTCATTTAAAAAATAAAAAAAATTGTGGTTCAGGTCAATGGAACGCATCTACAGATAAGTTCACTACTGCATGTATATGTACATACTGGTGCTTTTGAGTACTTTTATGAAAAAAATTAACAACTTTTAATTAATTTTATAGATAGTTATTAATTGGTTTTGCAAAATACGTTATTAAAGGCGATATTATTAAATTAACTGCACATTACATTTAAAAAATAAAATTTTCTGTGGTTCATATTATTGAAACAACAATAGATAATAATTTCACTACTTATGGATGTATATATAGGCATACTGGTACTTTTAAGTACTTAATTTTTTAGGAACACAATAAACAACTTTTGTATACAAGTTTTTAAATATTTTCATGATTTTTATAATATTCACTTAAATTACGCACCAAATGGTTGTTTTGGGAACTTGTTTGGTAAAGCTAGCAATTTTAATATTATGCAACTAAACGAAATTACATAAATGGATAATAATCTGTTTAATTAATGTATACAATTTTTTTTTTAAATTTTATTGTTATGTATATTTGAATGCGCATGAAGTGGTTGATATGAGGACTTGCATTTACATAAATTTTTTGTTTTTTTTTTTGGAAATAGACTAAAATATTAACTGAAACTAAAATGCATTATTAGCTATTTATGCAACCAGTTAGGAAATGCATTTTTTTGTGTAACGAGCGGATTTCTGCGGGACGAGCGCAGCGAGTTCTGCAAAATAACGCGAGTTACACAAAATAGCATTTCCTAACATGTTGCATACAAGATTTTTTCTAATTTTTACAAGAACCTTCTCAAAAAAGAGTTTTTTAAACTTATGATATTAATAATTTAGTGAATTTTATCAAAACAAGTAGGCTTTATTCGGAACTTTTCATCACCAGTTGTGAAATATTTTTCATTACATCACCAGTTGCGTAAAATGTGCCGTTTGCCAACTACAATCGATTTTGAAAAGTCACATTTTACATGCCAAAATTAGAAAAAATTTATTTACTTAATGTTTACGGGAATGTTTCTAAATAGTTTTAACTATGTATAATTTTATTTATTCACTTTCAGTGTTCGATACAGTGTTAGATACTATGATGCATGTTGTTGCCGGAGCTGGCAGTTCTCTCTTGCTCTCTGAAGCCTCGCTCCGTCAGTCAGCTACTTTTCTACGAGTGTAACTACCATTCTTTAATATTCTAAGTTTCTCTTATTCTCATTATCCTAATCCACAAAAATACAAAGTGCGCGAATAACAATCCGACCGACCCATACTTGTGCGACGGTTCGGTACGACTCGCTGTGACCCTGTACGACCCGTGCGTTGGTGCTCGCTCGCCCCGTTTATATACTTTATCGCTAGTGTTTACCATTTGTTCGCCGTACGCTCGTTAGTGCTTGCTCGCCCTGTGTATATACTTTCTATCGCTATTGTTCACGGATGCTCACCAGTGCTCGCCACACGCTCGTTTGTGCTCGTTCATTCCAACCGCGGTAATCTTAATTGCTAGTGTTTGTCACTCACTCGCAACGCTCGCCGCATGCTCACCAGTGCTCGCCGCACGCTCGTTTGTGCTCGTTTATTCCAATCGGTGTAATATCAATTGTAGGTGTTCGTCACACACTTGCAACGCTCGCCACATGCTCGCCGGTGCTCGCCGCACGCTCGTTAGTGCTCAACGCAGAATCCACTCAGATTCAAAATTCTAACACATTCCGCAATCGACATCATGGCGTCTGATCAAACGTGGGGCCTAGGTTCGAGCACGAACCCATTCGTATCCACCAGCACCCCAGCCGAGGCACCAAAGATTGAAATTTCCAACGATGACTGGAAAATTCTGTCGGAAGTTCTTTCACCTGAGTTCAAACCCTACCAATCGTTTCCTAGTATCGCAGAAACTATGTGGCGCCCAAACGAAGATTCACTACAACAGGATCCAAAACCACTCGACCAACAACAACATACAAACAAATTACAACTACTAATTCCATGGACTTCGACTGCTCCAACGTTTTCCGGAAACATCCTGGAAGACCCGCGTAAGTTTTTGCATGACATGCTGAACTTGTACAAGAAACACGGTATCGCAGTGGAAAAATATACGGAATTCACAATCAAACAACTGCGAGACAAGGCAAGTACACGTTTTTTGCCTTACATTAAGCTGTACTCTTGGGATCAATTTCTCGATGCATTTGAATTTGAGTACGAAAACACGGCACGCATTTCCGAGCTCAAAGCAATCGCGTATAGTGAAGTACAGAAGAACGAATCAGCAGAACTATTTATGTTACGCAAAAAGGCGCTGTTCACACGAGTGGAACCGGACATGCGCGAATTCCACCTAGTCGAAATTTTGATAAATCAACTGAAACCAGAACTATCAATTAACTTACGTCGCCACCCCCCAACGCGATTTGACGCACTGCTAGAAGAAGTACGCGTCTTGGATCGCGACTTAAATCGCGAGCAACCAGTGGAAAACAAGAAACAAACAACAGTGCTCCCACAGTGTCGACACTGCCCAGAGAAACACTACCACAGCAACTGTCCAGTTCTGGCCAATAAACGACAGGAAAACACAAACAGAGGTTTGCATTCGAGAAACCAGCAGACCTCTCAATAAACATGGTTTCTCACACACCCGGCTTACCAATTATTCGAATCAAAATTGACGCACAAGATTACACAGCGCTAATCGATTCAGGCGCAAGCGTAAATTTTATTCGAAAAGGATTAACCACCAATTCACCAAGGCACCACAATAGAATCCACATTCGCCAAGCAATATCGTCAGCCAGCGTTCTACACAGCGACCAGACAATAACCGCGCTAATCAATTTTGGCAGTTTTGAAGAAGCAACTTCGTTTCACGTGGTCGAAAATCTTCAGCAGGAGATTGTATTTGGGTATAACTGGTTGGTACAACAGGATGCGCAGCTAGATTTTGCGCGCCAATGTTTGTATTTTGGCAAACAAAATCGCTCAACAGTCTACTGGGGAAGTACTAACTATCAAAACCATCGCAAACCAACACTGCCAACTTTGACAAATCTAGATGAAAAGGAACAAGTGATGTATCAGAAGATTATCAACGAATTTACCAACGTATTCGACTCAACACTGCAACCACCATCTACCAACGCGACAGAGCACAAAATCACGCTGCACAATCCGAAACCAGTGCAAATTCGACCCCGGAAGTACTCCAACGAGAAGCTCCAGATCATTGAGCAGCAAATCGAAGAAATGTTAACAGCAGGCATAATCGAGCCAAGTCAGTCAAACTTTGCGTCACCAATCCACATAGTGGCGAAAAAGAATGGAAAACACCGATTCTGCATCGATTATCGGCAACTCAATACTCAAACGCGAGACGAGACCGCTCAGTTACCAGCTATACAGGACGCAATTCGTGAGTTCGGCGAAGCTAAAATATTTTCGGTATTAGATCTGAGCAGCGGCTACTGGCAGATACCCTTGGAAAAACACACTAAACCTTTAACGGCATTCACGACTCCAGATGGATCGACTTACCAATTCACGGTAATGCCATTTGGATTAAAAAACGCACCCGCAACATTTCAAAAATTAATGACACAGAAGGTTCTGCACGGTTATCTAAATAAATTTTGCAAAGTTTATTTGGATGACATCATCATATTTTCGAAAACAACGGAAGAACACGCACAACACTTAAGGTTGGTACTGGAACGAATTCAGCAAAACAAACTGCGATGTGCACCAGAGAAATGCACGTTGGCTCAATCCAACATCGAGTTTCTTGGTCACAGTATCTCGGCAGAAGCCAATCATCCAATCGCAGCTCACATTGACCAAATCGAAAACTATCCAGCACCAAAATCACGAAAACAACTTCGAGGCTTTATCGGAATCTGTAACTGGGTACGAGAATACGTTCCAAATTTTGCAACAATGGCGGCCACATTAACAGACTTGCTAAGCGAAAAACGCCGCTGGAAATGGTCCGAAGAAGAGCAAAACGCATTCGACCACATCAAACAGGAACTGAAGAAACCACTTAAACTCAGCAGACCCAATCACAATCTGGCGTTTATTCTACAAACGGACGCAAGCGCTAAAGGTATGGGAGCAGTACTGTATCAGACCGAAGGCGACCAGAAGTATATCATTTCGTACGCCAGTGCAAGATTCAACCAAACCGAACGCGCATACCACGTCAACGAGCAAGAATGTTTGGCGGTCATTTGGGCGATAAAGCGATATCGCCACTTTTTGGAGGATCGACCATTCACCTTACGAACAGACAGCCGAGCAATTACATGGTTAAACCAGGTAAAGGATTCGAAAACTAAACTGGCACGATGGTCACTATTACTACAGGAGTTTAGTTTTCAAATCGAACACTGTCCAGGATCAACAAACCAATTGCCCGACTACCTATCTCGTAACCCTGGGAACGAGCAAGTACCCACCGATATGCTAAATGACGAACATTTGACACCACCTACGCAAGGAGAAGAAAAATTGAACGTGCTGGAAATGGAGACCCTAGACGACCAAGTGATGAGGAGCCAAAGAAATAGCACCACGCACCAAACACTCGTGGCTAAATGGCAGCGAATCCAGTTGGATGGAGTATCGGAACCAGGAGACAAGACATTCTCAACCTTGTACGCGGTAAAAGACAACATATTATACGAGAGAGGCCAAAACATTTGGAAAATGTGTGTACCATTGGACATGCAAGCACGAGTTCTAAACGAATTCCACGACAGCCCATTGGCCGGACACCCAGGACGCGACGAAACCTATCGCGCAATTCGGCAACGCTTCACATGGATCGGTTTAGAATCAACAGTGCGAAAATACGTAAAGGGCTGCATTATCTGTTCAACCGTGAAAGCAGGGACGCCACAAGCTCCAGCACCACTACGTGCGCACGTTCCCACACAACCATGGGAATCAATTAGTATCGACATACTAGGACCATACCCACATTCATTCAACAACAATCGATACATTATTATGGCTGAAGACTTGTTTACAAGATGGATTGAGGCTAGACCATGCGAAAAAGCTAGACGAAAAGACGTTATTGCGTTTCTCGAAACAGACATCTTTTCGCGCTACGGCTATCCGCGACAAATTATATCGGACCAGGGATCCCAAATGAAAGGTCCAAAATGGGAGAAGTATTTGAATAAATTCAACATTCAGCCGTGGACAACGGCAGCTTACCATCAAAGAGCGAATCCCGTCGAACGACGCGTCCAAGAATTTAAAAAAAGTCTGCGTACCTTACTAATCGATAAAAACGAACGTGCATGGGAGGACCAGCTACCAACAGCACTCTTCCACAACCATTCACGAGAAAACCGAGCAACAGGAGTATCACCAGCCAAAGCGTTATTTGGATCGGAACTTCACCGACCAGGCGAATGGCAAAGACCCAGAGATCACAACGCCGAAGAAACAGCGGAACAACGACGGAACCAGATCCAGCGCCGTCAAAACGTATTTCAACGGAGATACGTAGTAACACCACAAAACGACCACATTACGTTCCAAATCAATGACTACGTAATGACAAAAGCCAGAGGTCATTCAAACTTCGGACCGAAATGGACAGGCCCGCACCAAGTGGTAGACGTCAAGGCGGGTAACATCTACGTTATCAACAAGGACGGAGCGCATACCAAACTTCATGTAGACGATCTACGACCGGCACCGACCAGTGATCCACCAATCTTGTAGTTATTCACATATTAAGATATATTTTGTTTTTTTTTGTATTAGATAATAAATCAGTGCAGTTAACACTCGTCAGAGAGGGGGCCGTGTTGCCGGAGCTGGCAGTTCTCTCTTGCTCTCTGAAGCCTCGCTCCGTCAGTCAGCTACTTTTCTACGAGTGTAACTACCATTCTTTAATATTCTAAGTTTCTCTTATTCTCATTATCCTAATCCACAAAAATACAAAGTGCGCGAATAACAATCCGACCGACCCATACTTGTGCGACGGTTCGGTACGACTCGCTGTGACCCTGTACGACCCGTGCGTTGGTGCTCGCTCGCCCCGTTTATATACTTTATCGCTAGTGTTTACCATTTGTTCGCCGTACGCTCGTTAGTGCTTGCTCGCCCTGTGTATATACTTTCTATCGCTATTGTTCACGGATGCTCACCAGTGCTCGCCACACGCTCGTTTGTGCTCGTTCATTCCAACCGCGGTAATCTTAATTGCTAGTGTTTGTCACTCACTCGCAACGCTCGCCGCATGCTCACCAGTGCTCGCCGCACGCTCGTTTGTGCTCGTTTATTCCAATCGGTGTAATATCAATTGTAGGTGTTCGTCACACACTTGCAACGCTCGCCACATGCTCGCCGGTGCTCGCCGCACGCTCGTTAGTGCTCAACGCAGAATCCACTCAGATTCAAAATTCTAACACATTCCGCAATCGACATCAATGTATACGTACAAACTAGTACCTTTGAGAACCTTACTTTTAGAAAAAAAATAACTTTTTATTAATTATATAACTAATTATTATTATATCATGATAGCTTTAATCCAAAAGGAAAAGATGCAAAATTTATTGTTCCATCTTTAATAGTTACAATTATATTGAAAATACAAATAACTAACAAAAAAAAAACACTAAAAGTCGCATAACTTTTGGACCGTTTTTCAGAATTTTACCACCATGACAATTCAAACTGTGAGGAATATATTAGGGGTTACAATTGTAAAATGTAGGTTGACATTGAAATATAGTGAATTAAAGAAACGAACAGACCGACAGACAGACCAACAGACCGATAGACAGACAGACAGACAGATCGACAGACAGGCAGGCGGAAATTAGTGAAAATGATTTTCGTAATCTACGCGTTTTATAAAGTAGAAAATAGTGAAATTTGGAAAAAAAAATTCATGAATACAATACTTTCCTCTACAAGAAAAGTAATTGAAAAAAACTTGCCAAAAATATCAAAGATTAATTTTTTTTGTATTAAAGCTTTAATAAATAAAACTAAATAAATAATCATTTACAAATTATTAAACAATATTAAACTAACTGTATTCATTTAAAAAATAAAATTTTCCGTAGTTCAGACTAATGGAACAACTACAGATAAGTTTACTATACTGCATATGTACAGACTGGTGCTTTTGAGTACTTTACTTTTGGGTACTTTTCTGAAAAAAATAAACAACTTTTAATTTATTATATAAATAATTATTAATTAGTTTTGTAATATACGTTATTAATGGCGGTTTTTACGCAATGTATACAATTTTTTAAATTTTTGTATAATTTTTATTATATACACTTAAATTACGCACCCAGTGGTTGTTTTGGGAACTTATTTGGTTTAGCTACAAATTTCAATATTTTGCAACTAAACAAAATTACATAAATAGATAATAATCTGTATAATTAATATATACACAATTTTTTTTTAATTTAAAATTATATTGTTATGTATACTCGTATACGCGCATCAAGTGGTTGATATGAAGACTTGTTTTGCACTTACATAATTTTGTTTTTTGGAAATAGACTAAATTACTAACTGAAACTAAAATGCATCATAATTTGTTTAATTAATGTTTACAGAAATTTTTCTAAACTGTTTTAACTATGTATAATTTCATTTACTTGCTTTCAGTATTCGATATAGTGTTAGATACAATGATGGATGTATATGTACATGCTCGTGCTTTTGAGAACTTTTTAGAATAAGATAATTTACCAAAAATATCGAACATGAAATTTTTGTATTAAAGCCTTAATACAAAAACTATAAAAATAATCATTTAAAAATTGTTACAAAATATTAAACTGCATACATTTAAAAAATAAAAAATTTCCGTGGTTCAGATTATTGGAACAACTACAGATAGTTCACTACTGGAGCATGTATATGTCCGTACTGGTACTTTTGAGTACTTTTATGAAAAAAATTAACAACTTTTAATCTTAACATTTTGGCAAAGCTCGGCTGACGCCTCGTTGGACAAATAAATTGATTTACTAAAAACTAATATACAGAAACACATACTGCTGGATATTTTCGCTTCTTTTGAGTTACATACTACACTTAAAACCCCAACTAGAATATTCACAAATAAAAATAACCATACTAGTATATCAGCAATTGATTATATGGTTATAGATTTACCAAAAAATGGTAACAACTTTGAATTAATAGATGCTCATATCGCGGATCACCATGCACAGATACTTGAATACAACCTAAGTAAATGCACTAATCAAAAAGTTCACACAAATATTTCTCTTTCATATAAACGACTTACTACTGAGTTTACTCTAAATCAACTCAAATATATGCTATCAAAAGTAAACTGGGACTCTTTTTTACTGACAACTAATGCAAATGACTTGTTTAATATCTTTATCAATACATTTACGTCTTATCTTGATATATCATGTCCATTGGTTAAGAAAAAACAATAAGTAAATTTACACAAAACATGGATTACAAACGAATTAGTACAACAAAGCGCAAATCTCAAACATATGCATTGGCTGATACAAAACTCTAGCAACCATAGCTACAAAATACTGTACAATAATAACAAAAAAAACTTGAAAAAAAATTTAGCACAAGCTAAAAGGAACTTTTTTAATAAGCAAATCAGTAATGCCATAAATAAGCCAAAAGCAATATGAAACATAATTAATACCCAGATTAATAAAAACTGTAATGCAAATAGCAACAGCATAAAGCTAACAATAGCTAATAATGAGTCACTATCCGATGAGAAATCAGTTGCAAACCACTTTGGAACCTATTTTTCGACGGTCACTCTAAAAAAAAATAGATCAACACTTTCAAAACACTCTGAACAAAAATTCGGGCACGGTCCCAAATATACTAAATCACACTTTTTTCTTTAAACCAGATCTTCCATCAGAAGTCCTAACGTATATTAAGCAACTGAAAAACGTAAACTCTTCAGGAGTGGATGAGATCCCGGTTTGTGCCCTTAAACATGTAGCTGAGTACATTATAGAACCTCTGGCACATGCAATAAATCAATCAGTAAGTATTGGAATCTTTCCATCACTGTTAAAAATTGCATATGTTTTGCCTATATTTAAAAAAGGATGTAAACAAACAGCGGACAATTACCGTCCCATATCAATTCTAAGCGTCCTCTCAAAGTTGATAGAAAAATTAACTTTTGATAGAATGCTTAATTTTCTTAATAAATTTAATGTTATTAACAAATGCCAACACGGTTTTTGAGCAAATAAATCAGTTGAAAGTGCAACAAGTCATTTACTACAAATTATATATAAAGAAATCGACAAAGGTAATGAAACCATTGGTTTATTTTTTGATTTATCAAGAGCTTTTGATACTATTAATTTTGATATCATGGTAAAAAGCTGCATCGTATGGGTTTTCGCGGAACGTTTCTGATATGGATAAAATCATATCTTATAGATCGCAAGTTAAGAGTCAAAGTAAACGGTGGGACTTCTGATGATTATAATATCGGCATAGGAGTACCCCAAGGGTCAGTACTTGGACCGCTACTGTTCCTGCTTTATGTCAATGACTTACCAAAGTTTATAAAAAATGGTAAATTAATAATGTACGCAGACGATACATCAATTATAGTATCTGCTCCAACTCATGAACTTCTACTTGCTTCAGTATTAGATGCAACTAAGGGTTTTAAGGTATGGTGTGATAATAACTCATTAATTTTAAATTTTAATTCCAAAACGGAATATATTTACTTTTCAAATCGCAAATCTCTACCTGCAGACTATATATGTACCCTAAAAAATAATAATATTTTATTAAAAAACCAAGTAAAATTTCTTGGTACAGAAATAGACCCACATCTATCGTGGAACAATCACCTAGATATACTGGGCGCAAAACTCAATAAAGCATACTATGCCATAAGGCAATTAAAATCTATCTTTACTACAAAAGAGTTACTAAACGTGTATTACTCGCTGGCTTACTCTCACTTGAATTATAATACTCTAGCTTGGGGTCTTGGTGTGAATGTAGATCGTACGTTTTTACAGCAGAAAAGAATTATTCGACTAATATTTAATTTAAAGCCTCAACAAACCTGTCGACAGATATTTATTAAAAATAACCTTTTAACAGTTCCATCTATACTCATATTAAAAGCGGTGACTTTTGTAACTAACAATGCTCAACTGTTTAAACTCAATTCTGCTGAACACTCCTACCATACACGAGGCAAGTCTCTGATAAAGCCAGACAGACACTTTACATCTTTATATAAGAAAGCTCCACTTCATATATGTTCAATTATTTTTAATCATATACCTGACCACATCAAACTGATCAAGTCAAAACATAAATTAGTGAAGGAAGTAAAACGCTTACTGATCACCAAATGTTGTTATTCACTACAGGAGTTTCTTGCTGAATAACTAACTATAACTTAACTGAATAACTTATTATGAATAACTATGATGTAAAGGCATATCAATTATACTATTTTTATATCGACTGATTTCTTGTACGATACTATTTTTTGTATGATACTTGTATGATACTTGTATGATACTATACTTTGATTTATATTTTATCTATTCTCTATTATTTTCTATAGTTATGTATTAATTGTATTGGGTTTTTGCTTTTATATTATTAGTAATCTATTTCTTTGTCTGACGTTCACATCTGTACTGTATGTATTAGCTAAAGTGAATAAATAAATAAATATCATTACGTTGGACAATACGTTGGACAATTACGACTCGTGAAGAAATAAATTATATTTTGCTACTTGTATAAATAACTATTATATTAAAACTTAAAAAAAAAATTAAAAAAATGGATATTTAAAAAAAAATCTTTTTTCCTGCAGCAACTTCTCGCAATGACCAACCGTCTTCTAATTTGGAAATGGCTCTGGATTTTTGAAATGTGTTTAATTGAGGCATTTATTTGAAGGATTTATGTCTTTTGTGATAATTTATTATAAAATTATTTTGACACTGACAATAAATATGAGACTAATATCAAATATGCTAAAAGGTTGTATTTACAAAGGGCAATATTAGGTGTTGCGTTTTTATTGGTCGCCACTGTACAACAAATATATATGGTTTTTAATTAAGATATTTTTTATCCTTTTTTGTTGGTATTATCTTATGTTCATTATCTTATGCTTTTTCTCAACTCACTTCATTAACAATTTAATCACATGATTAGATATTTAATCATAATAATCTATGCATAAATTATATTGACCAATTCAACCAATCAAATCAATTTGAGTAACGAGGCCACACACATGGTGTATATAGTTCAGCATAATCAAATTTATTTAAGGAAGTATCAAACGTAATTCAGAATATTCTAATGTATTTAAGAATGCGTCATTTGCAAAATGACGAATGCATAATTAAATGTATTACAAAAAGAGTCCTTTCTGAAATACATTTGACTATTCTGAACTACAAATGATGCTTTCTGAAATACATTTTCTGTTCTGAACTACAAATAATGTTTTCTGAAATACATTTGACTATTCTGATATACGCGAGCTTTCTAAAATCAATGTGACACTTTCTGAACTACAACTGGTAAAGGTGAAGACTTTACTAGTAGGTACAATACAAGTTGGTGCCTAATTTGATATACAGCCCTTTAGTATGAGCACAGACATAGCTATTCTCTGGTATGAGTTAAAATTAAATATTTTCCATATATACACTAAACTAAGCATCAAGTGGTTGTTTCGGGGACTCACGCCATATGTTTCTATTTATGGACATTGCAAGACAAATACTTTTAAAATTATAGAATCAGTTGTAGTTACAATACCGGTTGATATATAATTTAAAATGTACAGCTTTAATGTGGTTAAAATTAAAATTTCCCATATATATACTCTCAAGTAGGCACCATGTGGTTGTTTTGGGAACTTGCACTATATGTTTTTATTTATGGACAAAAACTTTAAAAATACCACGACAAATACTTTAAAAATTATTAAATTGGTTGTAGGTATAATACCGGTTGATATATAATTTATCATACACATGACAAAACTAAATATTCCCCGCATATAATCTAAACTAAGCACCAAGTGGTTGTTTCGGGGACTGGCACCTTATGTTTTTAATTCTGAACATAGCAAGACAAATACTTCAAAAATGATTAAATTAGTTGTAGCTACAATACCGGCTGATATATAGCTTATCATATACACCTTAGATTATGATAAAATTAATTTTTTCCGGCCTATACTCTAAATTAAACACCAAGTGGTTGATCCGGAAATCTGGCCATATGTTTTTATTTATCGATATAAAGACCAATAAATTAAATGTAATGAATTTAATAATTTTGAATCTAAATTTTCGTCCAAAAATGATAATTTTTGAAGATAAGTTTTTCGAGATTTATTGGACTGTTCAATAAATCCCGAAAAACTCATCTTCAAAAAGTATTTAATAATAAAAATCCAAAAATGGGTTTCCGCGGTACTTCTCTCGGTGGTTTTGACAAATGAAAGTTATCTTTCACTAGAAATATATATATCGTCGGCACTATGACGAACGGTTGTAACTCACTTTTTCAAAATTTTCACAATACGATTTTGAAGATTTGGGGAATAAATTAATTAATATCATATTAAAACAAATACGGATAAATAAGTTACAACTTCAGAAATTTGTGAAGAAAGGTACAATAGTATCTTGTAATATATAATAAACATATTTATGTACAAAAATACGTACAAACATGGTGCTAAATTCAGTTACGTCAGTTAGTAAAATTAATATTTTATTAATAATTTTTGATATTTGTAGTTACGTTAACGTACTGAAAGCACAAAACATAAATATAATGAATAATAATTCAAATAAAATGAAATAACAATTTTATTACAACCAATAATTTTATTGAAATAAATTTTTACAATTAAATTCCATTTCATAAATTTAAAAAAACTTGAAACATTTAAAAAAACTTATCTCACTAGAAGTTATTGATAAAAAAATATTTAATTGTGAGGAAGTGCAGAATAGTTGGTTGATAACTGGTGTATCACCTTTACACAAACACATTAAATCAGCACACTTTTCTGCGCTTAATTTGTTAGGTGCAGAGTTTAAAGGCTGAAGTACTTGATTTCGGAAATCTACTTTCTGCCGTTTTAATTGATTTGTAACGATTTGTATTCTATGTCTGTATGGCTAGTTTTAAAAAAAATGTTTATTGGTTGATTCTTCTTAACTTTCAACTCCATCATTTTAGTTCACTTTACTTCTTCTCCTTTTGACGTTGTCTTTATTGATAACATTCGAATATCTGAAGCAAGCTTCTTAAAGTCTAAAAAATCGTGGTACTGAAGTGCAATTACTTTATAGGGCTTCCTGCGTCTTGCAAATCGAAAAATAAGGTGCAATTGTGATGGCACGAAAAGATCACCTGCGCGTTTCATAGCAGTAGCAATTGCACTGTGTGCCAAATCTCCTTCGTTCTGTCCATGAGAAGTTTCAAAAAAATGTAAACAAATTTCTTGGATATTAATAGAGTGAACTATAGAGTAAAGTAACATGGTAGCAACAATATAATTTTTATTCTGCCCACCACAACCGTCTGCAAATAATGCTACTGATCTAAAGCCTTTAGCATCATAAATTTGTAAAGCTTTGTATACACAGGTAGCTATTTCGGCAGCACCCCTTTTGCTGATACCTTCATTTCATGTAAAACAATAACATTCTGTATCGCCAATATCATAAAATGTAAGATTATAATTGGATAAGCGGCGTTTGTAAAATAATTCACTTTTGTTTGAAATTGGCAACGTTAAAACCTGCTGTAGATCAAAACATGCACATGCAAAGGTATTGTCAACTGCAGCCATATTTTTACAATCGCCTTTAATTTTCCGAACAATAGTTTTTTCCGTGTAATGTTTATCGTATCTAGCTTTCAATTTTAGTTGCAAATTTTTATCACCTTTTTTATAAGTCATGCACAAAGAACACTGATCTTTTTTCGGTGAATGAAAGGAAAGTTTTAAACTTCGAAAAATCTTACGGTACAGTTCAAATCCTGGTTTTGGGTCATTGTCCAAATCGTTCAAAAACATCTGATACATTTTTGTAATAGTTAAATCCAAGTGCAGATACTCTTTCGATGAAGTTGATCTACAGTAATGAGATTCAACCCTAGGAAATTTATTTATGTGATGGGTGATAGCCAAACGCATTTTTTGTCTTTTTCGACGATTGTTTTCGACATTCTGCCACCTCTTCTTTCTCCTTCGACTATGCCATTTTCATCAACTTTTTTTATTGCAGTTTTCACAGTTTTTTCTGAAATGCCTAAAGTATGTAGGAAAAAGGTTTAGCATACCAAATGTCGTTTTCCAACATTACTTAAGTAGTACCAATTCGAGTTTTTCCGTCTGGATATTTCATTTTTTGAGGTCTTTTGTTTTGTTTTTGTGGTTTGAACATGTCTCGCAATAAATTCACGCTGTCGTGTTAGGTTTCCTAAGCCATTGTATGATAAAAAAAGTTTTTGTCTTTGTTCCTCATTAAACGCAAAACATTCCTTCCCCTTCGTCTTGCAGAGATCACCATTGCAGCGGATTTTCATTCATACATTTTGCAGGTACAGTTTGATTTGTTTTTGGACTTACATATTCTTTCCCTTGATCGCGCAATGTTTTAGCAAGTTTTTTTTTATTGCAACGTAAAATTATAGAATCACTATTTTCCTTCATGCTCCCTTCTACCGCATACTCTTCTGGATGTATTCCATGGCTAAAGGAGGACTCATTTTTAACAACAAAGTTAACTCGCTGGGCCTGCTGGCGTTTTATTTTAGAATTGTGAGTTGCACAAGAGGCTCTGGAAATTTCGAAATGATGAAAACATAGTAACTTTAAACAAATGTGACATGAACTAAAGATTTCTAATCCACACTCAGGCGCTTCACACATTGCAGCTCCGGTAGGATCCTCTTCAT
>CAUVYR010000075.1:0-20671 GCA_963556235.1 Cryptophagus acutangulus | reverse complement strand
GTCCAATAAATCTCGAAAATCTTCAAAAATTATCATTTTTGGACGAAAATTTAAATTCAAAATTATTAAATTCATTACATTTAATTTATTGGTCTTTATATCGATAAATAAAAACATATGGACAGATTTCCGGATCAACCACTTGGTGTTTAATTTAGAGTATAGGCCGGAAAAAAATAATTTTATCATAAACTAAGGTGTATATGATAAGCTATATATCAGCCGGTATTGTAGCTACAACTAATTTAATCATTTTTGAAGTATTTGTCTTGCTATGTTCAGAATTAAAAACATATGGTGCCAGTCCCCGAAACAACCACTTGGTGCTTAGTTTAGATTATATGCGGGGAATATTTAGTTTTGTCATGTGTATGATAAATTATATATCAACCGGTATTATACCTACAACCAATTTAATAATTTTTAAAGTATTTGTCGTGGTATTTTTAAAGTTTTTGTCCATAAATAAAAACATATAGTGCAAGTTCCCAAAACAACCACATGGTGCCTACTTGAGAGTATATATATGGGAAATTTTAATTTTAACCACATTAAAGCTGTACATTTTAAATTATATATCAACCGGTATTGTAACTACAACTGATTCTATAATTTTAAAAGTATTTGTCTTGCAATGTCCATAAATAGAAACATATGGCGTGAGTCCCCGAAACAACCACTTGATGCTTAGTTTAGTGTATATATGGAAAATATTTAATTTTAACTCATACTAAAGGGCTGTATATCAAATTAGGCACCAACTTGTATTGTACCTACTAGTAAAGTCTTCACCTTTACCAGTTGTAGTTCAGAAAGTGTCACATTGATTTTAGAAAGCTTGCGTATATCAGAATAGTCAAATGTATTTCAGAAAACATTATTTGTAGTTCAGAACAGAAAATGTATTTCAGAAAGCATCATTTGTAGTTCAGAATAGTCAAATGTATTTCAGAAAGGACGCTTTTTGTAATACATTTAATTATGCATTCGTCCTTTTGCAAATGACGCATTCTTAAATACATTAGAATATTCTGAATTACGTTTGATGCTTCCTTAAGGCTTGATAGTTACGGTTAATCCGCGGTAGAATTTTTTGGGGGGCAAGCGGAAGATAGAAGTCAGACGAAAAGAAGGCAGTCCGAATATTCCCCACTCTGAGCGTAGTAGCGAGAAATTGATATTAGTAGGGGAAAACTACAAACATGCAAACTGTTTAGCATGGGTTCAAATTAAAATTGTTCGCTGGCCCAAAAGTCAAAAAAACGAATTCGTATCCGATAAAAAAGATCAATTTGTTTGGCGCGCTACTCTCGCATTTAAAACTACATATAACTTAAAAAAATTTATTTGTAATTAATTTAACATTTTTTTTTAATATTTATTAATTAACACAATACTTAAAATTTACTATAAATAATAAAATAAGTAAAATTTAATTATTAAATGGTACTTTATAAAATTATTTTTATTAATTTTGGTACAAATCATCGCCTTCTTCCTCTTCTATTACACACATTTACTGCAAATGTAGAATTTGTTTAAAATGTATAATGAAATGTAAATAAATACAATTAAATAAATTGTAAATATTTTTTTTTAATGTATAATGAAATGTAAATAAATATATGTATGAAAGTTTTTTTAAAAAATTGCAGTAATTTTTGTTATAAAGATTTTAGAAGTTTGCTCTGAAGTTTGTGATACTTTTATATATATTTTCAGAAAACTCGCTTCTTTTTACCGCAGCATGTATACGAGTATACGTCACATTAGCCTCCAAACAAAAAGTGTTTTTATCACTCTTCTCTTTTTAACTAAGAAAATAAAAAGAGATGTGAGATAAAAACGTATCTTATTTGGAGGCTAGTGACTTTAGTATTCATGCTGCGATAGACAGAAGCGCGTTTTCTAAAAAATTAGCAAATTTTTAAAATCATCTTTTGAAACCTTTTGATTATAAATTCAAATAATCGGTAATTGAACCACTTGCTAAAATAATTTATCTATAATATTATCATATTGATGAAACTTACCTTCTCATACCACGAGCTTTTGCCATAGTTAACTTCGTTTTACTAAGTCTACCCATTGTATATTTGATTAAAGAATTAACCGATTAAGAAAACCGACCGAAACAATAAAATACACAATATGTAAAAAGTATCTTAGACACAAGTCAAATAATGCCAAACGCAAAATATCTATAAACATCCAAAAAAATTGTGTAAAAGAGTTCAAATACATAAACAGTCGTTTAGCTCTCTTTAATTCATGGGCCCAAATATGTAAGAGAGAGATGACAGAGACCACATGAAGCTTCGAGATTTGTCTTTCCGTACTTGCATTATATATGTACTTGTGTCAAATAGCAATATCAATATAATACAAATACAAAGCATTATAAGAATAAAAATATTTAATTGTCAAAACAGCAACAAATATTTGCATGATTTCACAAATATCTGATTTTTTGAATTTGAATTTGAATTTGACTCCGCCCAAATAGGACGGCGCATTTTCTTATAAATCGACGCGACACCTGGGTCGAAATGTGTGTAACTAAAAACAATACTTTCTTTAAACCCCTATTAATGATTAAATATTAAACCGATTTTGATAACTAAAATGTCAACGGATGCGCAAATACATCCTCTTCATACGTATTATTGAAAAATTTCAATATTTTTTTTTAATATTATGTAAAATTGTCATTCAAAAATTCTAATTAATGTAATTTATAGTACAATTTTTTTTTTATATATATTCAATAATATTCGTTTTGGAAATCTAATTCTGAACATTTTAAGATATAAAACTTTAAAATACGTGTACAAATAACAATGAAATACGTAAAAATTTAAAATTAATGAGTCTCCACAATTAAATTAAATTCAAGACAATCAAATTAATTATGGGGGTACATAATATCATTTTACAATTGTAAATAACTTTACTTTAAGAAAATGCATAAACTTCTACGTCAATATTATTGATATAAAAGTTGTGATAGTTTAAAATTGAAGCAAATTATTACAAATTTGATGCAATGTTGGTTGCGGACCATCGAATGATAGACCCTTAAATAAATTTGATTATTCTGAACTACAAATGACGCTTTCAGAAATACATTTGACTGTTTTAAAATACAATTGACGTTTTCTGAAATTGTAGTGGAAAAGGTGTAGTTCATGTAGGAACAACTGCGATTTTTTAATGCGATTTTTTATCACGTAATGTATTCGAATTTGCAGTCGCCATTTTTATTTGCATTTATTTTGCAAAATTCGTTCTAGTATCAACCAGGCTTAATTTTATAATTTTAAAAGTATTTGTCTAGTAATGTCCATAAATAAAAAAACATGGTGCGAGTCTCCGAAACAACCACTTGATTACATGTTGATAGTTTTTGTGATAGTTGCTGTCATGATAGAGCTATTACAAAAACTTCACCGAAAAAATAAACATGATAGCACTATCGTATTGTCGCGCTAGCACTATCACACTATGTTTGGTTAGATAGTTGATAGTAATCTTGCGTCAGTTATAGAACTATCGTGTCACTTTCCACCGCGAATACAATAGCTAATAGTGCGATAGTGCAATAGTACCGACTTGAAATTGAGCAAATTTCCCAGATAAAATTCACTCGCGCATTCTGCAAAATTTGCACTCTTGTCAGTTGTCACGCAACAAGTTATTGAAATTTAACCGGCAAATCCAGGGGTAGGGCTATTAAATGAATAGAAACAGAAATTTCTTCTCTATGCGAGTTTTGTCACTTTTTAATACATTGTAATAAAAAGTGATAGAATATGCTTGAAAGAAAATTTCTATTTCTATTTGTTACATAGTTCTATCTCACATCTCTTATGCTATTACTACTGACAATATAATTCATAGCCAACTAGATCTTATTTAGGACACCTAAAATGCATAGCTCAGAACCTATCATATCGGATATATTAAACAAGTACTCAAGTAAATATTAACTTATTAATAGCAGGTAACTAAGAGGAATGTTTAATTCCTATTGGTTGATTTGAAAATGATTATAAAATCACCTACAGAACAAGATGTAAGAACAATAATATACACCATGTGTGTGGCCTCGTTACTCAAAAATTGATTTGATTGGTTGAATTGGTCAATATAATTTATGCATAGATTATTATGATTAAATATCTAATCATGTGATTAAATTGTTAATGAAGTTTGTTGAGAGAAAGCATAAGATAATGAGCATAAGATAATACCAACAAAAAGGATAAAAAATATCTTAATTAAAAACCATATATATTTGTTGTACAGTGGCGGCCAATAAAAACGCAACACCTAATATTGCCCTTTGTAAATACAACCTTTTAGCATATTTGATATTAGTCACATATTTATTGTCAGTGTCAAAATAATTTTATAATAAATTATCACAAAAGACATAAATCCTTCAAATAAATGCCTCAATTAAACTCATTTCAAAAATCCAGAGCCATTTCCAAATTAGAAGACGGTTGGTCATTGCGAGAAGTTGCTGCAGGAAAAAAGATTTTTTTTAAATATCAATTTTTTTAAAATTTTTTTTAAATTTTAATATAATAGTTATTTATACAAGTAGCAAAATGTAAGTTATTTCTTCACGAGTCGTAATTGTCCAACGTATTGTCCAACGTATTGTCCAACGTATTTGTCCAACGAGGCGTCAGCCGAGGTTTGCCAAAATGTTAAGATTAAAAGTTGTTAATTTTTTTCATAAAAGTACTCAAAAGTACCAGTACGGACATATACATGCTCCAGTAGTGAACTATCTGTAGTTGTTTCAATAATCTGAACCACGGAAATTTTTTAAATGTATGCAGTTTAATATTTTGTAATAATTTTTAAATGATTATTTTTATAGTTTTTGTATTAAGGCTTTAATACAAAAATTTCATGTTTGATATTTTTGGTAAATTATCTTATCCTAAACAGTTCTCAAAAGCACGAGCATGTACATATACATCCATCATTGTATCTAACACTATATCGAATACTGAAAGCAAGTAAATGAAATTATACATAGTTAAAACTGTTTAGAAAAATTTCTGTAAACATTAATTAAACAAATTATGATGCATTTTAGTTTCAGTTAGTAATTTAGTCTATTTCCAAAAAACAAAATTATGTAAGTGCAAAACAAGTCTGCATATCAACCACTTGATGCGCATTCGAGTATACATAACAATATAATTTTAAATTAAAAAAAAATTGTGTATATATTAATTATACAGATTATTATCTATTTATGTAATTTTGTTTAGTTGCAAAATATTGAAATTTGTAGCTAAACCAAATAAGTTCCCAAAACAACCACTGGGTGCGTAATTTAAGTATATATAATAAAAATTATATAAAAATTTAAAAAATTGTATACATTGCGTAAAAACCGCCTTTAATAACGTATATTACAAAACTAATTAATAATTATTTATATAATAAATTAAAAGTTGTTTATTTTTTTCAGAAAAGTACCCAAAAGTAAAGTACTCAAAAGCACCAGTATGTACATATGCAGTATAGTAAACTTATCTGTAGTTGTTCCATTAGTCTGAACCACGGAAAATTTCATTTTTTAAATGAATACAGTTAGTTTAATATTGTTTAATAATTTGTAAATGATTATTTATTTAGTTTTATTTATTAAGACTTTAATACAAAAAAATTTAATCTTTGATATTTTTGACAAGTTTTTTTCAATTACTTTTCTTGTAGAGGAAAGTATTGTATTCATGATTTTTTTTTTTCAAATTTCACTATTTTCTACTTTATAAAACGCGTAGATTACGAAAATCATTTTCACTAATTTCCGTCTGTCTGTCTGTCGGTCTGTCTGTCTGTCTGTCTATCGGTCTGTTGGTCTGTCTGTCGGTCTGTTCGTTTCTTTAATCCACTATATTTCAATGTCAACCTACATTTTACAATTGTAACCCCTAATATATTCCTCACAGTTTGAATTGTCATGGTGGTAAAATTCTGAAAAACGGTCCAAAAGTTATGCGACTTTTAGTGTTTTTTTTTGTTAGTTATTTGTATTTTCAATATAATTGTAACTATAAAAGATGGAACAATAAATTTTGCATCTTTTCCTTTTTGATTAAAGCTATCATGATATAATAATAATTAGTTATATAATTAATAAAAAGTTATTTTTTTTTCTAAAAGTAAGGTTCTCAAAGGTACTAGTTTGTACGTATACATGCATCATAGTATCTAACACTGTATCGAACACTGAAAGTGAATAAATAAAATTATACATAGTTAAAACTATTTAGAAACATTCCTGTAAACATTAAGTAAATAAATTATAATGCATTTTAGTTTCAGTTAATATTTTAGTCTATTTCAAAAAAAAAAACAAAACATTTATGTAAATGCAAGTCCTCATATCAACCACTTGATGCGCATTCAAATATACATAACAATAAAATTAAAAAAAAAAAATTTGTATACATTAATTAAACAGATTATTATCCATTTATGTAATTTCGTTTAGTTGCATAATATTAAAATTGCTAGCTTTACCAAACAAGTTCCCAAAACAACTATTTGGTGCGTAATTTAAGTGAATATTATAAAAATCATGAAAATATTTAAAAACTTGTATACAAAAGTTGTTTATTGTGTTCCTAAAAAATGAAGTACTTAAAAGTACCAGTATGCCTATATATACATCCATAAGTAGTGAAATTATTATCTATTGTTGTTTCAATAATATGAACCACAGAAAATTTTATTTTTTAAATTTAATGTGCAGTTAATTTAATAATATCGCCTTTAATAACGTATTTTGCAAAACCAATTAATAACTATCTATAAAATTAATTAAAAGTTGTTAATTTTTTTCATAAAAGTACACAAAAGCACCAGTATGTACATATACATGCAGTAGTGAACTTATCTGTAGATGCGTTCCATTAAGGGCACGAAAACGCCTTGTAAATTTATGCGTGAAACTTTGCTTGGCAGCTCAGGGAATTTAACGCGGAAAAGCAGTTTCAGACGCTATTAATTACCCTAGAAAATATCTAATAGTAGATTTAGAGAGAGAACAGATGAAGCAACAAATGGACGAAAAAAATTTTTTTTTATCTTCTTCCGCTAATTAGCTAGCGAGTGGTTAATATTTGAGCGACGTTTTTTGTTCATATTTCACTTATTTAATGGCTATTCGAACAAATCTTTCGTCGAAACATAAGTATTTTTTTTCTCTAATTTTTGGTAGCATTGGAAATTTTCTAGGAGTTATAACAAGGCCGCAAACTGCTTTACCAGTTTTTGAGAATTTTCGACACCTCTCAATCTTTAGTAATGTTCTCGGCTAAAACACGTAGCAAATAAGTCAGATCTTGGTCCATCTATTCTTTAACAGATGTCGCAAAATTTGCAGTGAATTTAGATATGCAAAACCATATTTATTATTGTAAATAATCAAGTTTTAATAAATTGGCGTCTGTGAATTTTTGCAGATACATTTTTAAGCGGCTGGCCGCTCGTGCTCTGAACCGTAGAGAACAGTACCTTATTGGCAAAGCAATATTTGTCCTTTACACCGTTCTACTTCCATTATTGTTAATTTAATTAAAAAATACACAATAATACCAGTTTAAGATTGAAGTTTCAGGATTCCAAATCATTTTTTATTTTTTTATTACCGTCAATCAGTAGTTTTTAATACATTTTATTCAGAGCACCTTACAGTGATCTTTTAAGGTTGATTTTTGTTTGTTTTTACACAGCCGGGATTGTGTTACGGTTCACTGTTAGTGTTTATTTCTTCTTTATTTCTTTCTTTATAGAAATAAATAAATAAACAAACGGCTTATTGGCAATTTTTCTTTGTAATACTAATATTGATTCATAAACTATGAATATTACTGACGTTTTATTTTAATAAATGAGTAACTCGATATATAATATTACCGAAATAGTACCGAGTTTCTAATTTTTTAGAATAAAATGGAAATTTTATTCTGAGAATAAGTATTATTAATCAATATTATAAAAAAAAATGCAAAAAATGCGTTTGTTTATTTCTAAAATGTGCAACAGTGAACAACGAACACGCAGGGCCTTAAAGTCCCTGTGGGCCTTTTAAACAAAAAGCTAAAATTTTCAGAAATGAAAGCTTATGACCCAAATATAATACATCCATTATATTTGTCAAGAAAAATCAACATGGCGATCAAATGTTCGTCATGTAAAAATGCAGTTTACCGATATGATGATTCCATTACTTGCAAAAAGAAATGTGCTGGAGTTTTCCACATCAAGTGTGCTAATCTATCGATTGATGATTTCACTGTGTTGAAATCCGATGGACAAATTAATAATTGGTGTTGTGCGGAATGTTTAGTTGAATGTGTGTCACAAAAAACAATTTCCGCCAATTCTGGAAAAGAAAGTGCCAGTTCTATAGTTGCATCTAATGAATCGAATTCAGATGATTTATCGAATCCTTTACCTGTCACATCGCTGAACAAAGCTTGTTTAAAATCTGTTGGTAAGGTGAAAATACCTGATGAAAACGACTACATTGTGGATTTAGTTGGTCTTGTTCGTTTACTGGTAAACAAACATGATTTAATGCAATCCACCATTAACTCCATGAGCACTAAAGTTGATTTATTAACTAAGGAAACAGCTTTATTAAGAACTGAAATAACCTCACTTAAGAGTGTAAACAATAAGATAAATACACAGAATTCTTTGAAAATTCCTAAGAGTATTGTTCCTGCAAAAAACTCTCGTGAGCGGGCAAACTCTGATTCTGCTGTTTCCACCAAGGTTTATAAGCCAATTCTCAAGTGCGCTACTGCTGACAACACCGGTCAGCATTCAAGTACGGTAGATAGCCAGCAGTCACCCGCCTCGTTATCTTATGCTAAAGCGGCTACTTCAAATAATAACAATAACGATGTATTTGAAGTAGTTAAAAGTAGACGCAACTTTAAAAAAAAGCCTATCATTACCAGGGGAACTGCTTCCACTAAACTAGATGATAAATTTCAAGCTGTTCCATCTAAGATGTGGCTATATCTAGGGAAGATAGCCAATAGTGTAACACCTGAAATTATTAAGAAATTTATAATTGATAAAACTTCTATTACGAACAGCTCTGATCTTACTGTAGAAGCGCTACCAGTTAAAGGCTCATCCAACTCCTTTAAGGTTGGTATAGTTCATGAGAAATATGACCTATTAAAAGAAGGTGAATTTTGGCCTAATGGTGTTCTTGTGAGGAGATTTAATATTAAACGTCCTGAAGTAAGAAAACCAAATTTTTCGAACAACATTGTTACAAATCTGCCAACATAGTACAAAATTCCTTGAACATTTATTACCAAAATGTTCGTGGATTGCGTACCAAGTTGTTGGCACTTTCTCAGGCTCTTCTTCTCTGCACCTACGATGTTATTATCCTCACTGAAACATGGCTTAATTCTGACTTTACTAATTCGGAATTGGGATTTTCTGGCTACAACGTTATTCGAAAAGATCGTGACTTCTTCTCCACTGGTAAAACTCGCGGTGGTGGCGTAATGTTTTTAATAAAAAATGAATTGGTGTTCTTTGATGTCGCCTGCTTTAATTCCTGCAATTCAACGGACGAATTATGGATCGTATTAAAGCATAATTCTATTGACTACCTTTTGTGTGCAGTGTACATTCCACCAGCATCTCCGGAGAGTACTTATGCCGCTCATAGTGAATCTGTGCTTTTAAATGTTGAAAAATTTTGTGACTGTAAAACATTTATTTTTGGTGATTATAACTTACCTGGCATCTCATGGAATAACGATGAACTTGGAATTACTCCCTCTAATTTTTTACCGAACTCTGTACCACTCATTGAAACATTTTCTTATTTAAACTTATTTCAACTTAACACTGTTTTTAATTTTAATAATGTTTTACTAGATTTATTGTTCTGTAACTGTATGAATACTACTGTTGAATTGGCCACTGACCAATTGTTAGCTGTTGATATGCACCATCCTCCACTTGTGACCTCTATCATTTCAGTTAGTCAACATCACTGTCTGAGTACGGAAGAATATTGTTATGATTTTAAACACGCTAACTTTAATTCTATAGCTACTAGTTTATTACATGTTCACTGGGATAGCATATTTTTTAAGAAGGATGTTGACGAATCTATAGATTTGTTTTACCAGATTCTGTTTGAGGTTCTAGAGCAATTCACCCCAAAGAAAATTGTTAATAATAGCTTTAAATATCCTATATGGTTTAATTCAGAACTTAAAAATAACATTAAATTAAAACATGCTGCACATAAGATTTATAAAAGTTCTAATCTTGAAGGGGACTACCTTCATTTTAAACAATTGCGCACTCAGTGTAAATTACAAGCTGAACAATGTCATGCTGATTATATCTCTGGTGTTGAACAGTCAATAAAAAAAGATGCAAAATATTTTTGGAAGTATGTTAACGGCTTGCGCAAAGACAATTCCATTCCTTCATCTGTGTCTCTTGATGATGCTATTGCTTGTGATGGTAATTCTATTGCGAATTTATTTGCTGAGTATTTCGGATCAGTTTATGTAACTACAGATCAAAATCATCAACTTCAGCATGACTTTAAAAACTTTTGTAACTTTTCCACTTTAAGCTTCACTATTTCTGACGTTCTTAATGAACTTAATCTATTAAACGGTAGCAGTAACTCTATGGGTCCCGATGGAATTCCGCCAATAATTCTTAATAAATGTGCTGTTTCTTTTGCTAGACCATTATGGCTTTTGTTTAATCTGTCTTTGAGCAATGGACACCTACCTGATATTTGGAAGAGAGCTTATGTTACACCTGTTTTTAAATCGGGAAAAAGAACCCTTGTACGGAATTATCGTCCTATTTCGCTGGTATCAACCATTCCGAAAATTTTGGAATCTCTTGTTACGACAGCCTTATCGAAAGTTTTTTCGTCTATAATATGTAAAACTCAACATGGTTTTTGTAAGGGGCGCTCTACAGTCTCTAATTTACTATTATATGAAAGTTATCTTTCAAAAGCCTTAAACAAGGGTCATTCTGTAGAGTCCGTTTACACTGACTTTTCAAAAGCTTTCGATAAGGTTTCTCATAATATTTTGCTTAATAAACTCTCTTCTTACGGTATTGGTGGTGAGTTGTTTAGATGGATTGAATCTTACCTATCTGGTCGTAAGCAAATAGTACGTATTAAAAACTTTAAATCTAGCGATATACAGGTTACTTCTGGTGTTCCTCAGGGATCGCATTTAGGACCTCTACTGTTTAATTTGTTCCTTGATGATGTTAATTCAGCAATCAAATACTGCAACATTTTACTGTTTGCAGATGACATAAAACTCTTTATGACAATTAAGTCTGATATTGATAAGTTTCTGTTTCAAGATGACCTTGATAGCCTTTATAAGTGGTGCAACCTGAACAACATGTCGCTCAATGTCGAAAAGTGTAAACATATGCGCTTTTATAGAGGTAGATCAAATGTTAGCTCTATTTATCACTTTGATGGGCAAACGCTTGAGACTGTTGTCAGTATATGTGACCTAGGTGTGATTTTTGATAGAAACTTATCATTCACCAGACATATCGAGTCTATTTGCAAAAAGTCACTTAAGCATCTTGGGTTTATTAAGAGGAATAGTCGTGATTTTAGAGATATTGATACAATTAAACAACTGTATATATCCTTAGTCAGGCCTCACTTGGAATATGCCTCAAATATTTGGTCTCCATCTTATGAGATACATATTAAGAATATTGAAAACATTCAAAGGAAGTTTTTGCGTTACATTGCATATAAGAGCTCTAATAATCCGGATGACTACCAAATGTTGCATCTTTTAGTTGACTTGCCGACACTAGCATCACGTAGAAATAAATCTGATGTTTGTCTTCTGTTCAAGATTATAAATGGTATTATCGATTGTCCTGATTTACTTGCACTGATAAATTTTTATGTTCCCTCAAGATCCCTCAGATCCACTTACAGTTTTTTTATTAAAACATATATGTCCAATTTTGGTGCACATAACGCTCTTTCGCGATTATCTAATAATGGTAACTTATGTAATATTGATTTATTTAATACCACGTTATCTCAAATTAAGCGCTCTCTTTGAAGTTATATGTTTTGTTTCTATTTGTTGTTTATGTTTTGTTGTTTATGTTCTCATGTATTTATTATGTTTTTTATATAATTGTATTTTTACAAATTTTTTACAATGTGTTTGTTTTCTATGTTTCTTTGAACATGTACTTGGGCTAGTCCCGTTATAAATAAAAATAAATAAAAAATAAATCTCACTTCGCCAAGCAATCGTCCTGTGCTAAAAAGCACTAATTAAAATTTTTGATTTTTTTGAATGAGGTAATAGGTCATGCATCTGTGACCATTTAGCCAAACAAAGATAGACAATGTAAAATATACCTTTATTAAGGTTTTAAAAGACAAAATATTGACACATCATTTAACTACAAATTATGTCTAATAATAAACTAATTCCAAAGCCAACTAAATTATACAACATTCTTCCCCACTAATTATTTAAGTTTGTAGTCGGATAAATAATTGGGTAATTTTCTTATTCTCTTGGATAATCTAACTTCTGGAGATTTTGATTTAACATCATCTTTTTGATAACCAATACTATTGTCATTGTTAGTATTTTCATTTGTTGATATAAAGTTCTCTTCAGTTAAGACTTCTATATTACTATTATTACTATTGTTAGTAATGCTATCTTCGATAATTAATTCATTTTCTTGGACAACAGATTCTTTTTGATTATTATGAGCATCAGCATAATACGGTGCTACATCATCAGTATAGGACAGATCAGCATAACGCGGATGAATACATGCTTCCTCACTACTCTCGAGCAAGTCTAACTGATTCTCAGGATATTCAGCTAAATGTCTAAGGGATACTGCAGATTCTTTCCCATCTTGGAATCTAATGTATGCATATTCGGGATTTGCCTCTATCAATTCTGCTTTATCAACCAACGGATCATTCTTACTATTGCGAATCATTCTTCTTACTAATACTGGCCCAGGAGTAGACAGCCATGTTGGTAGCGTTGTACCATTACTTGATCTACGATTAAACAGAAACATCCTTTCATGTGGAGTGCAATTTATAGTAGTACATAAAAGAGATCTAATACTGTGTAAGACTTCTTGAAGAACCGTTCCCCATTTATTTATGTCTAAATTCTTAGATTTAAGAGCAAGTTTTACAGTTTTCCAAATTATACCATTGTATCGTTCTACTTGTCCATTCCCTTTTGGATTATATGGAGTTGTTCTACTTGTGGATACTCCTAACGATGTTAAAAATGATTTCAACTCCTCAGACATAAATGATGACCCTCGGTCACTATGAATATATGAAGGCATACCAAACAAATAAAATAACGACGTCAAGTGTTTAATAACTTCGGATGCAGTCATAGTTTTACAAGCAAATGCAAATGGAAATCTAGAGTATTCATCTACTATTGTTAAAATATATGAATTTCCTTCACAATTTGGTAATGGTCCTTTAAAATCAATGTTTAATCTTTCAAAACAAGATGTAGCTTTTATAAGCTTTCCTTCATGAGGAAAGAATCTAGGTTTTATCTCAGCACAAACTTTACATGACGATACTAAACTCTTAATCTCTTCAAGAGAAAAAGGCAAATTTTTCGATCTTACCCAATGATACATCCTTGTAATACCAGGATGGCACAGCATCTCATGCAACATTTTTAAGTTAACTTTTGGAACAATCGAAGCCGAAACTCTAGATAAGGCATCTGCTACAACATTACTGGACCCTGCTCGATAAATTATATCATAATTATACTGAGAAAGCTCCAAACGCCATCTTTGAATTTTCTCATTTTTTACTTTTCCATGACCTTGATGATCAAACATAAAAGATACAGATCTTTGATCTGTGATCAATTTAAAATGACGATATATTAAAAAATGTCTCCACTTTCTAATAGATTCAATAATAGCATAAGCCTCTTTTTCTATTGATGAATGTCTGCGTTCACTATGATTTAACGTTCTTGAGAAAAATGCTACTGGTCTTCCTTCTTGAGACAGAATGGCTCCAATAGACGAATCAGAAGCATCAGTTTCAACAGTTAACATTTTATTGTCATCTATAGAATGAACAGCTGCTTTAGTGATTTCATATTTTAGTAATTTAAATGCTTCTGATGCTTCCTTATTCAAAGGAAAAGTTTTACATTTAACCAATACTTGAATCTTTTCAGAAAAATTTTTAATCCACTTTGAATAATATGCTAGCATTCCTACAATTCGTCTCAATGAATTCAAATTATTTGGTTCTGGTAAGTTTAACAAACCGTTCATACGATCAGGATCTGGGCGTATAGTATTTTCATCTATAACATATCCCAATAATTTAATCGACTTTACAGAAAATATTGATTTTTTATAATTTAACGTCAACTTATATTTTTCAATCATTTTCAGAAAATTTTTCAAATTTTCATCATGATCACTTTGATCTTTTCCACAAATCGTAACATCATCTAAATAAGCAAAAGTTTTCTGAAGATTTTCGTTCTTTATAAGCATGCTCATAGTTCTTTGAAAACATGCTACACCATTCGTAACTCCAAAAGGTATTCGTGTAAACTGATAGAGTTGACCACAAGCTTCAAATGCTGTATAACATCTATCTTTCATATTGATTGGTATTTGATGGTACGCGCTTTTTAAATCAATTGTACTAAACACATTATACTTTGAAACGTTACTAATAATATCTTCTATTCTCGGCAAAGGAAAAGCATCCAAAAATGTAAATTTATTAATAGTTTGGGAGTAATCAATCACTAATCTTTTCTTGTGATTATTTAATGCCGAAACGAGCACTTGTGCTCTCCATGGTGATCTACTCTCTTCAATAATCCCTTCATCTAATAATTTTTGAATCTCCAAATCAATATATTTTAAATCTTGTTGACTATATTTCCTTGATTTTACACAAATTGGTTTACAATTTCGGTCTAAATGTTCAAAAAGACGAACTTCAGGCACTTGGGCTACTGCTAAAGAACAAATACGCATGGGGGGAATAGATCCTCCAAAATACATTTCTATACTAGAATATCGTTTCAAAATATCATGCCCCAAAATTATGCTTGTACATAAATTTCTCAAAACTAAAAATTCTACATTTTTGTGAACCTTTTCAAATATTTCTATATTTGCTCTACAATATCCTTGTATCTCTGATGAGAAACATGTGGAAGCTAACGTAACAACACCTTCAAAAGGTAACAACTTCAGTTTTCTTTGTTTTAACATTTTAAAATCAATAAAACTTTCAGAGCTTCCAGTATCAATAAGAGCTTCAGTTAAAATTCCATTCAATTTTACAGTTATTATGGATTGCTTTAGACTTTTCGGAAAAGCCGCTAACATGTGCATAGCATTTGAATTGTGAACAGAATTGCTTTTAAAATATCTATTAGTGCTTCCGGTAATTTTTGATTTACAAACTGTAGCAAAATGACCCTTTCTTTTACAGATATTGCAAATTGAATTTTTAGCAGGACATCTATTATTGAAATGTTCTTTATACCCACAATAAATACACATTGAACTATTTCTCGTGACTGCATTTATCTGTGTTTCAACTTTTTCCATATTAATATCATTATTTTCACTGCATAATGAATTAATTACAGGATTTTCAAAAGTTTGGAAAGAAGCTGATTGCATTTGAGATGATTCAATAGTTCTAGCTTTTTCAATAGCTTGATCAAAAGAAAGTTCATCACATTCTAATAGTCTTTGACGAATAACATTTGATCTAATTCCACTAATAAATGAATCTCTTATAAAATCATCCCGGTTTTGTTCAGCGGTGACTTCAGTAAATCTACAATTTTTACTAAGAGACTGCAACTCTTGCACGTATTTTGCAATATCTTCCCCATTAAGTTGTTTACGCGATGCCAAGATGTGCCGTGCGTAAATTTGATTCGTTTTCTTGTCATACGTACATTTTAATTTTTCAATTGCAGAAATATAATTGTGGCAATCACTAACAAACTCGTACACATTTGGAGCCAAATAGTTAATAAGCAAATTAAGCTGTAATACTGCGGCTTCTTCTACATTATCAGGAAGATGAACAGTCGAAACGAAATTCTCAAACGTTCGCAACCAATGACGCCATTCTTGTACAGCATTACTTGAATGTGGATCAATGCCGAATCGTTCAGGACGTAGAAAACGATCCATGATACTAATTTATGTTATTTTTTTGTCTTTTAAATTGTAAAATATACCTTTATTAAGGTTTTAAAAGACAAAATATTGACACATCATTTAACTACAAATTATGTCTAATAATAAACTAATTCCAAAGCCAACTAAATTATACAACAGACAATTGCGTGGGCAGTATAGTAGTAATGCGCATGCGCTTGCAGTTTAGAACGCCTTCGAAATGAATAAATAAATAATCAATATTTTTGTCTTTATATTTTTTCCTATAATCGCATATCCGCGATCGATAATTGAGCGTGACTGAGCGGAGACCATTTCTGACGCATGCGCATGCGTTAGAAATGTTCTATATATTCAAATGATCGAACCCACGTAAAATTCATCAAATTTTCTTGCTTTTTGTAAAATATATCGAATTCTAGGTTATAACTCAAAAATGTTTTTTGGTTAAGTTGCTTCCCTATTATTTGTGATTCATACAGTACCATTATTATTTTGTGAATCCTAATAAACAAGAAATAAAAATAAATGTAAGTTGGTGTAAAAATGCCAAAATCTAGCTCTTGCTGCTTCACTGCCAGGTCTTCGATCCTCGTCTCCGTCTCCGTTATACGTCTCTCCTATATTATAATGGCTCGAAATTCAAATATTCTTGTAATAACCAAACGCCCAATAATGATACAATAACGCTATTTTTTGACTTTATTTAAAACTTTGTTTTCTGCGAAATCTTTTTGAATCTGTGACGTACTTGGGGTTGTTTGTTCGTACATAATTGTAGAAGCCAAACATGTGGATTTTTTAAGATTGGACCAAGCTACCAAAAAGCCCTGATTGTGATATTTTATTTCCATACCGTTTTTTACAAAATATACATTTGTTTACATCAAAAACGTCTTTTCGCAATGATACTGAAGCATGACATAATTCGTGTAGGTGTGAATCCTGATTAAAAATTTCTTTACAACCAATTTTTGGGTCTGCCCTAGTGCGGAGAAATTTAATGTTTCTTTTACTTGTGAAGCTAGAATAAAATTTTGGTCCCAGAAAAGTATAACTATGTATTTGTATAAAAGTATAACTTCTTTCTGCTTTTTTGATAGCTTCGCTTAGTTTTAAATTTACACATTTGGTAAAAACGTTCTCTAAGATTTAGGGAAAGTTTTATTTGAACTTTGGATAAAACTCTTGATGAATTTTGGCAGAATGAACATATCTTATATTTTTGCTTCCTTACTTTATAAGATTCACTCTCCGAGCTTGTATCATTTTCTGACATTTTATCTATAATAATATTCTATAATATTGCAAAATATATTAGCTTATAATATTACAAGAATATTTGAATTTCGAGCCACTATAATATAGGAGAGACGTACAGCGGGGACGGAGACGAGGATCGAAGCTCTGGCAGTCAAGCAGCAAGAGCTAGATTTTGGCATTTTTACACATTTTATTTCTTGTTTATTAGGATTGACAAAAAAATAATAATGGTCACAAACCGGTATTCACGCGTCTCGCAGTGCCCACTCACCAATACCCAATGTATCTATGGTTGCATCAAATACATTTGTTTTTGTTTTAGCCCTACCTATCAGTGACTGACCTTACTAGCGGACTAGCTAGTAAGGCTAGCTAGTAACTTAGGTTTCTACCGTATACCCGAAAATCGCAACGACACATTCGTTTCCGCCAGTTTTTCCCTGTAGATTCGCTAGCTACCAGAGCGGCTATATATGTACCGGTTTCGCCACCTTAACATGAACCACAATTTTTTTTATTTTTTAAATGAATACATTTAAATGAAGACATTTTTTGTAATTTTCTTGATTCTGTAAATACAAATTTTTGAAATCAGGTAATTCATTGATTCTTTATCTCAATTTTACGAATTAAAGTGCATCAGTATGGAAATCAAGTTACAGTCAACTTTTATGTGAAGTTACTTTTTTTTCAAGATTACTGATTAATTATTTTCAAATTTCTATTAAATGAAGCGTCCTAAAAACAATGGTGCTAAAATTTTGAAATGCGGTCCAAAAGTTATGCGACTTTTAGTGTTATTTTTAGTTTTTTGTATCTTCAATATAATTGTAACTATTAAAGATGGAACAATATTTTTTGCATCTTTGGCTTTTTGATTAAAACTATTATGATATAATAATAATTAGTTATATAATTAATTAAAAGTTATTTTATTTTCCTAAAAGAAAAGTTCTCAAAAGTATCAGTATGTACATATACATGCATCATTGTATCTAACACTATATCGAACACTGGAAGTGAATAAATGAAATTATACATAGTTAAAACTGTTTATAAAAATTCCTGTAAATATTAATTAAACAAATTATGATGCATTTTAGTTTCAGTTAGTAATTTGGTATATTTCAAAAAAAAAAAACAAACAATGCAAGTCCTCATATCAACCACTTGATGCGCATTCGAATATACATAACAATAAAATTAAAAAAAAAATCTTGTATACATTAATTAAACAGATCATTAAACAGATACATATTATATTATACATAAAATCCATTTATATAATTAGTTTAAGATGCAAAATATTGAAATATTGAAAAGTTATATTATTTTCCCTAAAAGTAAAGTTCCCAAAAGTACCAGTATGTACATATACATGCATCATTGTATCAAACATTGAAAATGAGCAATTCAAATTATACATAATTAAAACTGTTTGAAAAATTCCTGTAAACATTAATAAAACAAATTATGATGCATTTTAGTTTCAGTTAGTAATTTAGTCTATTTCCAAAAAAACAAAAAAAATTATGTAAGTGCAAGTCCTCATATCAACCACTTGATGCGCATTCAAGTATACATAACTATAAAATTTTAAATTAAAAAAAAAAAAAATATGTATATGTTAGGATCAAACACCGATTTCGGCCAATGGTCGAAAAAACCGACCAGAATGCGTTCTGGCTATTGTCGAATTGCCAAAATGCAACGTGATGCATTTTGCTCACCAAACAAGGTCCCAAAACAACCACTTGGTGCGTAATTTACGTGAATATTATGAAAATCATGAAAATATTTAAAAAATTCGCTGGAAATGAGATTCCACAGTACTTCTCTCGTTGCTATGCTAAAATTTCTGTTTCAAATTTGAGGCATCTTGTGGAATATTTTGTGAAAAAAAATGTATCGGGTTATTTAAAAATGCTTTGAAAGAAATCCAAGCATTTTTACTGTAAAAGGTATATTAAGGGTTGAAGTTGTAAAATAAGGGTTGCATATTATTTTTAATTAGATTATTTGTAAATTTGTTTTAAATGAATAGTAGAAATATAATATGAAAAAACTTCGGTCCATATGACTCAAACTGTATATTTGGGGAGTGGGGGTGTGTGGTTAGAGACGTAAATTATTTGTAATCACTCATTATGTAAATATATATAAAATAGCTGATGGAAAATGGTGGATTATGCTGACATATAAGAGCCAAAACACTTCAATCAATTTTTGAAAAATTAAATTAAAGGGCAAACTGGCTACAAGGGCTTATTTTTAAGGGATAAAACTTTCACCAATATTTTCTTCAATGTATCCCTAATATGTATTCCAAATTTGGTTCAAATCAAATATTTCTCCTGGCAGATATTCACGTTACAACTTATACATTTTCAAAACTTTTTGACCCTTCAACCCTTAATAAAAATTCAACCTTGTAAAAATCTCCAAATTGTTTGAGAGCATTTACCACTTGGGTTATACACGATACATATGTTCAACATTTGGTCAAAATCAGCCCGCAACTTTAGAAGATTAAGGGGATCCACCGATTTTGCTATTTTTAGCAAGTTTTTGGTCTATAACGCGCAGGACTTTGAGCATTTTTTTAATGTTTTTACTTCTATATCATCTATGGGCGGGTAGAAAAAAAAGACGCAAATTATGTTTAAATCGGGTCAGTAGATTCCGAAATATAGTGGTTTAAAGAAACGAACAGACCGACCGACAGACGAAAATTAGTTATTATCTACGCATTTCATAAGGTCGAAAAAAGCGAAATTTGGAACTTTTTTTTTCATGTATACAATACTTCCCTCTACGAGGGAAGTAATTGTTGCATACAAAAGTTGTTTATTGTGTTCCTAAAAATAAAGTACTCAAAAGTACCAGTATGCGTATATATATACATCCATAAGTAGTGAAATTATTATCTATTGTTGTTTCAATAATATGAACCACAGAAAATTTATTTTTTTAAATGTAATGTGCAGTTAATTTAATAATATCGCCTTTAATAACGTATTTTCCAAACCAATTAATAACTATCTATATAATTAATTAAAAGTTGTACTCAAAAGCACCAGTATGTACATATACATGCAGT